>CAESWR010000601.1:560840-572939 GCA_903171835.1 Mullus surmuletus | reverse complement strand
ATTTCAGACATGTTTATTTTCACTTCAGATTTTCTGAGATAATGTACTTTACGCATTATATCAAGGCCTTTTGATGTTTTTCCTAGCCTGGGAACGGTTGCTAGACCCCTAACCTACAGCCAGACACAGGAGCTTTTTCTCATGGTCTAGCAACAGTTGCAAGGCAGCAACACATCAGAAGGGCTTTTAGCCAAAATGGCTGATTTGTTTGTCTGATTGGGCGCATGGACTGAATCTCTGCTGCTTTTGCTTTTGCCCATCAGAGCAGAAATGATGTGTGAGTTTCCCTCTCCACCTACAGTCTGCATAGCAACCACGCCAAGACTCAGGTGTCCCTTTTTTTTTAAGCAATGGCTTTGGCCTTCATGCTTGTCTACCTATTTCCAAAATATGCGCGATGCTGAACATTCTTTTTTCCCCACAAAGGCACTTGCATAATGCTGCATTTTCTACAGAGAAATCCAACCATCATATCAGAACCAGCCACAAAACTGAATGGAGTGAAAGGTGAAACATAGATATCAATCCCACTGTTCTGCCTCTCTGGAACAGTCAGTTCCAGTTCACCTATGACAATAGAAACCGCATGTAAAAACACACATACGTTGCTCAACAGACAACTTTGTGAAACAGCTCACAGCCGCCTTCGCTATCGATCTTCATATCTTTTTTTTTTAACAATAGTCGCTGTTTGATAGTTTCATATGAAGCAGTGATGTGGAGCTATTGCGTTTGACAGGCACTTTTTCATCTATTCGACTGAAGCTCAATTTTATCACAGAAGATGTGAGATTCTATGAGATTCCTCCTTCAGGGTACAAATAGGACAGAACCTCATCATAAGACTCTGCCATAGTTGGATTTACTGCACTATTTTAGAGGCAGGGAAGTGTCTATTTGAAACGTGTCTCCTCCTCCCCCCTTCTCATCATTTTGTTTGTTTAACGGTTTAATATTTAGCTCACACACACATACTTTTTTTTCTCCTCTTTAGCGGATGACTACCCACGCTTCCAGGTCTGTAAACACACACACACTCACACACACACAGGTTGAAGTGACCAGCTGATTAAGGAATCTCACTAGTCTGTCATCTGGCCTGAGCTCAGAGTTTTACAACAGCAGAGAGCAGCTACGGCCGGTCTGACAGTCTGTCGATCGCTTTATACGGGCAGTTCGGAGGCCTCACTCTTCTGGATTCAGTGTCTGCAGAGTCTGGATAAACGTCGGAGGACAAAGATGGGACCTCGCACGGCAGGTAGGACCCCCTTTGATTAGGTTTCGCCATCACGATCCTTCTTCTTCCCTTTTAGTTTATCAGAGACTTTATCTGGACGTTGCTAAAGACATTTAAAAAAATAAATGATCAAAAAATGAACCAGAAGTGCTCACTGCATGCAAAACCTGAACAATATGCGTCACTTTAAGGGTCGTTATTTATTTAGAACTTTTTTCCCACTCAGTTAGCTGATTCAGCTGATTCCATCTGATTGTACCAATTAAATTGCACTACTCCCCCCCCCTTTAAATAATAAATGAAAATGACTGCTTTCATTGTATTCTAAAGGTAGAAAGAGATATGCTGAAAACAAACAGATGTATTTGTAGGTAAATGATAGTGCGGTGCGGGAGATAAACTCACATTCCAATTATTTTCAATGAAATGTGTTTCAGATGAGGATAGATGTTTGCAGCTTGGATCCATTTTTCAAAATTACTTATTTGCTATTTTTTCCCCCCCAATGATTTCGCCAGGACACTAAGATTAAAAGAGAACAGGCTTATTTCATCAGTTTTAATCAATTTTCTAATCAATCAATTTAATCAATCAGTTGAACCTTAATCAATCAGTTGAACCTTATTTGTACAGTGATTTTCACGCTTAACACAATACCTTAATAATTCAATATAAGATCCTCCCAACTTCAGCACGTAGCAATGTTAGTAGATTATTGAAATTAAAGATACAACCATTAAAATAAATATTTTGATGATGTTTGGTATCTAGGGGCAGTTTCTACGGGCGAAAGAGGAAGTGGCGGGTAAATGAGTACCTTGCACAGGAAGCGTGGCTGTGACAATGAGACAACTGCCTTTACATGTCGCATTAAACACTAAAGTAATCAACTATATTGCTTTATAACATTTTACTAGCAAAGGGTTTGAGGTACTCTGCCCCCACAAGCGACGCATCCAAAACATAATTGACCCCATGACCGGCGTGGATTACTGTGTTTTTGTGTTTTAAGTGAAACTGTAATCACAGATGCAGCAGGCCCAGAGTCTGACTCTGAGAGGCTCAGGTGAAAGGGAGGGGGGGGGTATAATTTGGAGCATTATCATCCAAACACCAGGGGAAGACAACATGAGGAGAAAGCGAAACACACAGAAAAACAGACAAAGGCAGTCTAGCACTGGGGAGGGGAGATGGTGGTGGTGGTAGGTTGGGAGGGGGGGGGGGGTAGTAGAGAAGCTGTTATGGACGATCAGCAAGTAGTGGGGGCAGGAAGGGCCAAGTGTAGCAACAAGAGGATAGGAAGTGAAGACACTTTAAGAATAAAACAGGAAGAAGAGGATGATGCTACATCAGAGCATTATAATTATTTTTCTTTTTTTCTTCATCTTGTAACCGGAGCTGGGTTTGTCCCGAATGTTTATTAGTTTATTATTACTCAGGCTGGGTCTCGGGACTCAAGTATCGAACAAAACAGTCCAGTGCCAAGTAGTATCGAAACTGCGCCTGTCAAATGATACCAGCAATCTGCAAGTTGTTTTTGTACCCACATCTAGAAAAAAAAAGACTTGTTTCTATGGATGGAGTGGTAACATCTGCACAAGTGATTGCTTTCTATTTGCATAATCAATATTGAATGAAGTAACAAAAAAAAAAAAGTATCAAATGAAGTACTCGATTGGTATGGGTATGGTTTTAAGAGTACTGGTATCAGTACTGGTATTGACATTTTTTAAATGATACCCAGCCCTAATTATTAGTGTTAAACACAGATGTATCATTTTTACTTCACTTTAAAGATAAATGAAATCTAACTCCAATAACATCTTCAAAACCAACTCAACTTAGACATAGTCTTTGGGAGGGTGGGGGACAACAGTGTGACCTCCTTTTGTCTGCCTTATCATCTCTATTTAAGGAATCATCACCTGTAATCGATGGCGTAACTCATTGTGTAAATGCCAGTGAATTCAATTAAGGAAGTTAAACAGACAATAAAGGGGTAATGAAAAAAGGAACTAGGTCAATGTGACCATACCTGCTCTCTCTCTCTACCTCCATCAGTGACTCCTTCCAAAGACGCCAAGGCGGTTGCTGTGGCGGAGGGTCAGGGAGGAGCCCGCCTGAGGAGCAGCAGTGACGCCGGCAGATACGGCAGGAGGGATGCCGGTCTCCACGGTAACTCCGCATCCTCAGCTCAGGCTCTCTCCAACCCCAAATCAGGTACAAACCCACACCTTGATCTCTTCCGTTGCTCTTTGAGTTCAAGAGGGGATTTCAAACATTTGCAGTGTCCATGTAAATGTGTGCTGCTACTCTTCTCGTGTGAACTGCAACTTGAAAATAGAAAGAGCTGAATATCTGCTTTTGACCTTCATATTGTTGGTCCAGTCTTGAAGAGGCCAGTGAGCATGGAGGAGCTGCAGACCCCAGGAGGACCTTACATCAAGAAAACATTTACAGTATGTCAACTATTCCTTCTAAAAAAATGTTTTTGGACTTGAACACGCCATGCTGGAGTGCTTTCTTTTATGGTGAAAGGAGATGCTCCTTCAGGCCGTTGCTTTGCTGATACCAAACACAGCATCCTGTTATGTTCTGTCCAAAAATGTGACTTCTGTTGTCCTCAGATTGTTGGCGACGCGGTGGGCTGGGGGTTCGTGGTGCGAGGAAACCGTCCCTGTCATATCCAGGCTGTGGAGCCCAGTGGCCCCGCTGCTGCCGCCGGGGTGAAGGTGGGCGTGTTTTATTTTTTACAGCTAACTTGTTTTGAGCTACATACCTTAAGAAACACAGAAAACAATGAGAATGCATGTAAGAAAATTCAAGTTTTTCTCACTTTCCTCTTCCTAACTTGCAGGTTTGTCAGTTTGTGGTTTCGGTCAACGGTCTCGACGTGCTCAACATGGACTACCGGAGGGTCAGCCACCTCATCCTGACGGGACCCAGAACCGTGGTGATGGAGGTGATGGAGGAGACCCACCACTGAGCCACCTGAGAGCACTGCGTCCCGTGATGAAACGTCTGAAAAACCAGCTTGTGTATTTTAAGCAGACCCGGCGGTGGAGCGGCGGTCTGAAGGCTCAATGATACTGTCTCAAGTTGTTGCTCGAACGCTTGCGGCAACGAGATGTGGCGATGCTGTGGCGCCCTGAGAGGTGCAGCGGTCAGCGCCAAGCCTACACAATCATCAGACTCGCTCCCTGACTGAGGCCCAGGTGGAAACGTGATGTCAAGCTGCACTGAAATGTTCATGCCAGCGTTATCCTGTTCCAGCTTGGCGATGCAAAGCAAAAAGTGATGGTTTCTGACTGTACTGGTACACTACATTTTCTTCTTACAGCCCATGTGATGGCAACTCAAACAATTTTACTGAATATATGTATGGTATTGTCAGAGGGAAAATTTGCCACAAATTCTTTCTGACAAAAAATCTCAAAAGTTTTGCAACCTTACATTAAGTGGGTAGCTTGAGAGGATCAGTGTTACTTATAATATAGACTAACTAGGTTTTCCTTTGCTGCTTCTTTAGGCAACAAAAATAGTTGTTTGTGAGCAGTCCAGTTCAATGTTATTGTAACTTCAATTACCAAACATGTTAAGTATAGTTTTAAATGCACCATGGTTTATTCTGGAAGCTATTTTACACCATGCTAGCTTTCTGTGTTTTTTGTGTATTATTTTCTAATAGCAGTTGAATTTTGAGTGCGCTGCCGCCCCCTTCTGGTGGCACTAGTGAAAAACGAGGAAAAAATACATTTGCCAAGAGAAAAGTACTCACATTTTTTAAATGATTACGAAATATTTGTAAACCATCGATCCATCCCAAATTAGGACAGAGAGGAAGAAGAGCAAGAAGTGATTTTCGTGATGGACTTTTGTCCCTCGTGTGTCACGTTGCTGCTCACTTTCACACACTCAGCTGTGTTGACTTTTCCATAGCTTGCAGTGTGACGTCCGATTCTCAGAAAGGACGGAGAAGAGGAACGAGCTACATCAACAACTTTGCCAGGAAGCAGACTCGATCAAGAGTGCTGTTTTCTTTTATCCCTTCGTCTTTTGTACTTTTTAAAACTCTCATTTTGACGCGTCTTGTGTGAGAGAGATTTTGTTTGTGCTTGAGTGTAAAGTGAAGTAATGATAACACAAAGTAACTCAGCAGGTAGCATCTTACCCTCTGCGGGGGGAATCTCTCGCATCTTCAGTTAAAGTTTCATAGATGCAGAAGATTCATGACTGACATTAAAAATCACTACTGTTTAGGATTTTTGTAAAAGAAAAAAAATCTTTACTTGAATGAGCTACTGTGAGTGTGAGCCTTTGAGAACCTTAATGAGGTCTTACATTGTCTTTGTATTCGTTATGTATCACACTCTTCAAATGGTTTAAGTTATTGTACGAGAACTTTTATTTTGGACAGTCTGGGCTGAAGTTGTCATGGTACTAAAATAAAAATGAAGCCTTGCTTTCTTGTCGATAAAGATTATTCGTTCATCAATTGATAGGCACACAAAGTCCACAATGTCAGAAGGTCTCACATAGGTAGAAGTATAGGAGAAGTGGGAAAAAAAAACAACTTTGATGTGACAGGCTGAAACTTCCACTTTCAGTTTCTTCCAATTGGGAAAAAACCCCACTGACATTCCCTGCTGTACTCGCGGATCCTCGCAGTGATGGATGGCTGTCAGGCGGTTCAAGAAGAAGGTCACCGTCAATAGGTCATTGGTGAAGTTCAATGTTGTACACCTCTGGAGCGGGGGAATGAGGGGGTCATACTAGGTCGAGACGAGGACGGTACATCATGTTTCACCTACTGTCGTGCAACATTTGAAGACGGCTGTCACAGCTGCAATGCTTTGCTCACGGGCTCCTTGACAGCAACAGCTGGGTGGAGGCTTCAGTAATCCCTTTTCTGCGCTTCTTCTGTCACTGAGATCACATGTTATCAGTGATGAACAGCACCAGCCTGGAATTCCTCAACATTCCAGGGGATTTCAGAGGATTCCAGCCCCTCCGCCCAGAGCTTGCAGAGACATATTTAGCAAGAACAGAGTCCCACTGAGCACCTGAATCGGAGGTCTTCCGGCAAGAAGGGTGACTGTTTGGTTTTACTTTCCATAAACTTTATGATGAGCATCTTGTGAGATTAATAAACCTGCCTGGCTCGGCTGTTTGAACACAAACATTTAGAAAATAACTTGATGGAAGCATGCGATGGAGTAATGGGAAAGGCGTACCACAGGGATCACTGTCGGGCCCCATAAACTTGTGGACCAACCCATGCTAAATTAAATCACTCAACCCGAAAATTCCTCTTTGCCCTTCCACATCTCCCTCTGCTCCTTAGTCCTTCTGACCGGGCTGAACCCTCAGCCATTCTCAGGAGGTTTTGGACTAATGCAGGGTTTCCTGCTCCAGTGAACCACCGGGCTTCTGCAATCTAACCTCACAGTGGGCTAGTAAAGGCGTTTAAAGCTGTGTAAAGTGCTTGTAAATCTTTTTTTTTTTGGTCTTAATACATATTTTCTCTCCCCTCTTCCTGTCCCATTTCTTCAAATCATCTACAAGGATCAAGCTGAACAGAATGAAAGACCTGCACGTCTATATTAACGATAATAATAATAATAATAATAATAAAAATAATAATAATAATAATACATTTTATTTGTCAAGCGCCTTTTGGACACTCAAGGTCGCTTTACATTAAAACAACATAAAATCAATAGTTACAAACAATGATAAAACACTAAAATAAAAAGAGAGAAATAAATAAATAATAGTCCATTTAAAATAGTGGTTGGTGGGTATGTGACTTATTAAAGTCTAGAGATGGGGGTAGGCCGGGGTGAAGAGGTGAGTCTTGAGGGCAGTTTCTAACAGGGTGATGGTGTCGATGTTCCTGATGGGGAGGGGGGTCCAGAGGTGAGGGGCTGAATGACTGAAGGAGCGATGACCGAAAGATGAGAGGTGGGCAGCGGGGATGGATAGAGTAGTTGATGAGGAGGAGTGGAGGGAACGTGGAGGGATATGGATGTGGAGGAGGTTGGAGATGTGGGGGGGGGGGGGCAAAGTGGTGCAAGGCTTTGAATGTTAGCAGTAGTATTGTGAAGGTAATGCGGTGACAGATGGGGAGCCAGTGGAGTCGATGGAGGACAGGAGTGCTGTGGCAGGAGGTGGGGGTTTTGGAGATGATCCGGGCTGCAGCATTCTGGATGATTTGGAGTTTGCAGAGGGTTTTGAGTTGCAGACCAGAGAAGTCACAGTATGCAGTTAATATTTTTGTTGCTTGATTAAGGTGTGGGTAAATGTTGGTTTTTCATTCTGTTCAGTGACATTTCCCTTTGAGTTTTTAAAAATGTGTCAATCTCAGGCTCTTGGCAAACAGTGAAATATCTGCCTCATTCTAAGCAGGATATCTCTCAGGGTATTTATTCCTCCGTCTCATCTCCCAGCTGGTGACAGCGCTGTTGACATCTTGTGATGACAAGAGTGTAAATGGTGCGTGGCTCCGCAGTTGGAGCAGACAAAGCAGCGGTCGCCAACGTCAACTCTATTGCGGTGGACAGTTGAAAGGATGGGATGTAAAACAGCCGATGAGAAAATGTGATATAGAAATTACGCTGAAAAACACCGCAAAGGTGCTTTGAGGAAATGCTAAATGATAAAAAATAAAATGAAAATCCCACAAAAGGAAATGGCTTTCAGAATTTCAGTTTTCTTTTAGGTTTATGCATCTTTAAGCAATAGCCCCTTTGGCCACCAATTATATCACAGCTAATAAGCTCAATATACAATATATCGCAATGTAAAAATACAAAATGTTAAATTATTGAATTTTTTCTATTTTATCATCCCCTTATATATTAGACTTGATTGTTTTTGCTCTTATGTAACTGAACAATATTTGGCACAAGCAACCCTTGGCTTTGACAAACTGTTCTCACAAGTGGACACATGCTGATACTTCCTTCAACAGTTTGTAAACCTGCAGAGCCATCTGGATACTTCTCATGTGCTGCCTTCTACTGGTAAAAGTTGGGAACTACACCTAAACTCTGCAGCAGAATGAAACAGCGGTCAGGTGGAAGCGCTTCAGCAACATAACACCCCCCCACCCCCCCCCCCGTGTGCTAAAATGAGAGGCGGAATTTAAGTTTTAATGGTTACACCATTTTTGGCAAACATTTCCTGATGTATAACTACTTTAATCAAATTTTAAGCATTAGAAGGAGCAGTCATGCAGACAGAGATCATTAGGACTTTTTCACTCCCTCATCTTCCTCCTCTGTGATTCACACACCATCATTAATTTCCAATCAGTCACAATCACACCACACTGTAGCTGTGATTCTATGCAGGTGAATGAGGTCATGTTTTTCTTTTTGATAGGAAAAGAAATAGAATTAATGCTCATTCAAATTTTTCCGTTCACTGGGTTCATTTGTGGCTCGGCGCCCTCATGTTTCTTGGTGTCTGTCAGCGCGGTGTTATTCCTCCACGAACTCTCCGCCAGCCGCTTTATTAATATGAGACCCTGTTTGTTTTCAGAAAAGAGACGACTAGATGGAAAAAAAAGCCAGCGTCCACTGCAAGGCAGGGCGAGATCTCCTCTTTATTTCCTGTTTTCATAAACAGAAATCCTATTTAGAAGGCAGGGGAGCTGTGATGAGTCATATCTTTGACAACCCAAAATGTGATTTGCTTTCATGCCTCACGTCGACTGCTGTGGGGTGTTTTGTTGGTTTTATCTTTACTTTAAATTCCCCATAAAAAACTTGCAGATCTATTTATACATAATAAAAAACAGAACAGACATTTTACATGATGTTTTATTTTTAAAGCATCTTTTTAAATCTTACTCTACACTCCTCATGTTTTAGGCTTTACTTTTATGTATCTGAGGAGAGCTATAGATTATTTCACTAATGTAAATGATGCAATTTCATGATATCAAGACTGTTTTTTTAACTAAATGACCAAAATCTCATTAGAAAGACGATCTCTTATCGTATCCAGCAGTGCATTTTAGGTACACTAGATGCATACAAAGTCCCCAAAAAAACCTACTTAGACAAAAAAAATGTAACTGATTAACAGAATGAAAACAACATTAAAGGCTTCAGACTTGCACTTATTTTTAACTTAAGTTAATGAGTACCAATTTACTGGAGTATCTCTTCACACACTTCACTTGGATCTGTGCTTCTGAATGTATGTAGGGTATACGAGCAAGGCTTTTCTTTAAAGCTAACCCCCCCGGCAACCTATTTAACATTTATTGTATCCCACACTTATCTGAAACGTCTTCACAAGTACCTCCACTGTACTTGGATGCAAGTAGTGAATCTAAAAGTGCTGTTTGCTCTCTGCGTGATGCTTTAAACGTGTGCAGTGATAAGGATTACGACTCGTGAGGCACAAGACGCCCACTTCGGGATCACTGAGCTGAGTTACCGGGCGCTCCTGTTGACTGTTTATTCGAGCTGCAGTTTGGGAAGCGGTAAAAATGGACGCGTACTGTATCTTACCGTTAAATATTCATGATTATGGTAATAGCAGCCACTTCAGCGGCCCATGATTCACTTGTTGGTTGAGAGGCGACATGTTGGGAAAACATCATAATAAGTGAGGAGTGGATGTGTGGAGCCGAGTTGGACCGAGTCGAGTCCATCTGAGCCGTCTGCAGACTCCGGCCCATTATTCATTCAAGGTTCTTTGCTTTCTGAGATAAGGACCCCTGCACATCCCGAGCTGCTGCTCCTGCTGCTGCTGTGGAGGCTTTAAAGCAGACGAAGGCCCTTTATGTCAATGCCGCCTCTAAACAAACACCACGTCATGAAAGGAGCCGCGTTTCTTTATATAAACGGGCTGAAAGACGAAAACGAGTCATGCTTCTTCGTTCTCCACCCTTGAACTTGCTGGCTCCTGCAGCCACATTTATCTTCACAATGACGTGTGTTCATGCTCACCGTTTGCAACCTTGCTTTACAACAAGCCACCTGCCCAGAATAAAGAGAGGCATGAAGCGACACCCCCGGAGGGTCAGGCAGCTCGTAGCCAGAGGGTGGGTGGGCCACAGAGATCCATGTTATGCCCCGGCCACCTCTCAACCTGCCCTTCGCTCCGCCAGCGCATTTTTTTCTGCTGCCTCGCCTCGCATTAAAAGCGAGTTAGAAGGAATGAGTAGCTGCAGGGGAGGATCGTGAATGAGGCGGGAAACACCCATCAGTCTGCTGCAAGTCTCAACTGAGAGAGGGAAGGGAAGATACCAGCTGCATCAAGTGCGCAGCAGACAGGCAGGAAAATGGACTGCTCGGCCTTCGCAGTAAAAGACCTGAAGGAGGGATGTTCAAAGCTGGGCAGCATCTCACACTGTGCTGAGGTCATCGAGTGAAATTGGACTGAAAACTCAGACCAGAAAATAACTACCAAGACTGACACACTGGGAATATGAGAGTGCACAGTAGGCCAGTGACTGTGGCCTTATTATTAAAAATCAATTAAATACTGGCACACCATATTCACCTTTAACTATATATCTTGTGTATTTTTCAATGTGTGCAGCATTTACATGATGCTTTGTATTTTTATTTTGGTATTATATATTATCATTATATTGATGTTGTGATTTTGCGCAAAGGGCAAATATGTGGACAGAAGGCGGGAAGGCAAATATGTGGACAGCAACATCTGGTTAAAGAAGGCCCTTACTTACAAAAACTGATCTAGAAGATAATCCAAGGGAGAAAAAAATGTTTTTTTATATATTAAAATATGTCTCGATAATGAAAGTGCAAAGTGAATATGGAATGGCTATTACTTGGACAGACAGATGAGCTACGATAAGTTAAACCAACATGCAAGATCACATCACATCATGTGTCCAACATGACACAACAAATCGCACCGAAGAGGAGAAAGAAATGACCTGTGTCATCTTCACCGTCACCTTCACCAACCTCCAAAAACCCACATTAGTTCAGCAAAGTCCATCTAGTTGTTAAGAATAATAAGAAATATTTCTGTGTACGTATGTATTTACGGATTTAACACGAACTTCTGTTGATATTTGAAACATTTAATTGCAAAGTAGTTGCAAAAAGTTGCGATTCTTAGAGCAAACACTTTAAGAACAAATATCACTCGTTTGCCATTTGGATGGTCCGCGTCTGGTCTTATTTTGAAGGGCGGGACCGGAAGCGCAAGTGCCCGCTGCGTCCAGCTTGCGCGCAGGTCGTACGGAGGGAGCGCGGAGTTGGCGAACAGAGTGGATCAGAGTCGCTTTGAGGATTTGGAGCTTCTCCTGCAAAGCTGCGCCGGAGGAGAGCCGGACCAACATATGATCTGAGAAGGTATGGATGCTTTTATTTTTTCTCGCACGCGAACACACGCGCAGACAGAGACAACGTGCGTCCTCGCCAGCATTTAATACCCGCATTAACACCCCGCACCTCGGCTCGCTTTGCGCGCAGCCGATGGCGCAGACACCTCACCTGCGCAGCTTTCAATTAGCGAAAAACTTGAAAAAAAATAAAACAATTTGTAATAAATTCTGGCGCCCTTCTGGGGAGCATCTGAAGATGTTCTCCCCCACGCAGGATGGCGCGGCTGTGCGCTCCTGGGCTCCACGCACACCGCTGAGCCACCAACCATCAATCATTGGTTGCAAGCAGGAGCAGAACTACATCAACAAGTCCCCGTGGGAATAATCCGTGGTTACTATCGTGATTTCCCTCCCTTTCGCGTGCTCCCAGCAGACCTCTAATCAAACCCAGCCCACCTGCTGTCAGCCCTGTCGAGGAATACTTCAAAATCAGGGCCCAGGGTGCCACTGAAAGTTGGCTGCAGGGCTCCAAACTCAGCTG
>CAESWR010000601.1:549098-560776 GCA_903171835.1 Mullus surmuletus | reverse complement strand
CAGAAATTGTGCGTGGATCTGCACGTTCTTCTGCTTAAGGTTGTAGAATTCCGTAAAGACAATGATTTGAAATGTAAATATAGTATTTGATGGAGGATGTGAAGGTTTAGGGGAAATCCAGTGGCACACCTAACCTCTGGAGGCTGGGGCGGGGTGGGGGCCCTGGGAAGCCCACCGCCATGGCATTTTCACTGTCATCTCGCTTTGAAATCCAAGACTGTCTGGATATAATGACACTCTGAGGTGCTCTGCGGTTGCTCTGAAGTCACATTGCAAGAATGTATTCCCTATTATCAAGTTTGATTCATTATTCACAACACTGAAACATTAAAGCCCTTCGTTTCTCCCTTAAATCCACTTTCAGTATTTATAAAGGTAAGAGCTGGCCACCCTTCTGAGCCTCCATTTCAATCATTTAGTTTTATTTGTGTATAAATTATTGACAGACATACTTAACTTTCCCATGGCTATTCTTGCTATAAGCGCCATATGAAGCTTACGTTGCATTTTTGACAATGACGCAGCATTTAATTCACTTTGCTGAATTGTTTGTGCAAAGTCATGTTAATCATAGTACTTTTATTCATCATGGAGTAGCAGAGTCGCGCCCTTCAGTTTCTGGTCCATGGGTCCCCAAAACCATTTTTATGAATGAGTCAATGAGGAGATAACAATTATTTTGTGGTCCCGTTTGAATTGTGCCATGGATTTCACATATGTTGTTTGTGGTTTTTAATGATCATTTTTCATGCAAAGAAGATTACAATTCAGCTCGAAGAAGTCTGATAATGTTAGGTTTTGTGTGAGGCCGCTTTGCGAACTACAGCTCTCTGCTGCTCTTGACGCGAATGATAGACGTCACCACCCGCACTGGGAACTCTGGAACAGACATGGCCGTCTCTCTGCTCCACTTCACCGCCTTTTCCCACATCGAAAGAGGTGAAAGTCATTATAAGTAGGGGCATGTGAAGAGTTTAAGTTATGCTGATGGCGAGAAGCGGAGGGAAAGGGCAATGGCGTGGCGTCACATACATGACATATAGTCGTTCTCTATGTGCATATAGCGACTGGGACCAGAAAACAATTACTTTCTCTGCATTGAAACCGATTCATATTTTACGATCTCATGGTCCCATGGGGGTCTACTGGAAAGGGTGGGACTTTGCCGGTCCAGTCCATCTACTTAGCGGCCTCACGTTTTGTTTAGTTTTTTTCCCCACACTTACTGACAGTGAACATTGATTGATGGCAGTTACAGTTAGCCAACTGTCCTGGGGAATGGCCATTCCCTCATCAAGTTCGGCGTTGACCATGTCGGCAATATTACGCAAAAAAAAAAGTTGAGTGGGAAGAACTATGCTCGCTCTGGGTAATATTGACAGAAGAATACGCTCTTTGAGGGCATTGGTTACAAAATATGCCACCAGGACCGGTCATCAGGGACCCCCTTTGTTGGCGGGGGGCCCCCCAAACACAGTGGCTCTACACATCCTCTAAGACTGGTGTGCATACCAGAGAATTGTTTCCCATCAAAAGTCAATTAACCAATCAGGCTACTTGTTATCATACAGAGGCCATGTGTTTGTATCTGGGATTAAGTCAGACTCAAAGCCAACACGCCTGAGTGATGTTGCAGTGTGATTTATTAAGTCTGTTCTCCACTCTCTCCTGTCACCCTCCCTCATCTCGGCTCCCGCTCCTCCTCCTCCTGTGCTCTTTCCCTCCTCATTGTTCCTGTTTCCTCACATCTTTTCCCTTCTCCTCCTCGTCCTCCTCCTCACCTCAGGTGTGTTGGTGTCATCCTGTCAGCTGGTATCAGGATGCTGTTCGCTTGCAAACTGAGCCTCTGCCTGCTCGGCTTGGTTGTTGTCTCTCTCGCCCCACAGCCAGCGCAGGGCCAAGGTAAGTGCCTCCCAAATATCTTGCTTTCCAATTCACGGCCGAGCGGCCCAGCAGGAGGGTCAGCGCACAGCAGCTCTCGTGGTAAAAACCTAAGCCCCGCTAAACTGTTAAAGCACGACACCACTGTCAGTCTGGGGGAGATAGTCGCCTGTTCCGTGACCTGCACAGGGCGCCAGCGAGGAAAACATGGCTGCTCACTAAGAAACGCCACACAAACCAGGAATCTCCTTGCTTTTGGCCACGACTTTCACCACACTATTTCTGAAATAACAAATATAAGGGAGAAAGTTTCTGGGAACAAGCACTCCATATGCAGCACCCACTGCAGTATTTCTATCACTAAAAATCACTGAGTCACTCCTCATGCTCAGATTGTTTTTGACGTTTACACTGCTGCAAGGATTAATGCACCCCAAAGTACACAGAGGTTTAAGTATTTTAGATCTGAATGGTGATTATTGCTGTTGTTTACATTTCCTGCCCAATGCCCTCCAGTGTTGTGTATCTGAATGATCAAAAACTAAAAGCCTGCTAACAAACAGGTAGCACTATGCTATCGACAAACATTGCTTTTCTGCTGATCTAATGTTAGTTTTGATACTGATACTTGATACTGTCTTAGTCTCGATTGGTGCGGTCTTGACTATGACACTTTCTAATGGATCTTTTTTTGTATATATACTTGTTCCTTTAAACACCAAAATATGTAAACATTAGGCACAATTTTCAAATACTGCTGCCCTCTGTATTTTAAAGCTAACATTAGCTAACTGTTAGCTGGTGCTGAACAACCATGGTAGCTGTGACAGCCCACTGGCTGCCATTGGAAGGACTGTCCTGACCACCAAGTGTTAGCAACCGTACAAGTGTGACAACATGTGACAAGTATCAGTAGGCTATCTTAACGCCATGACTTAAAAGACAATAAGCGAGGTCTTTTTCATTCTTGGGCGATGAATGGCTTTCTATACTAGCGCCAGATGATGTGAGAGTGCCAGGATTTCCCACAGTGCCAAACAGTGCCAACATAAAAGATGAAGGTTTCCTTCAACAATACAGCAAACCGGGACCTTTGACTTCAAGGCTAAACAAGGTTTTCTAACACTGAAGCAAACAAGCCTCTTAGGGTGTGAAATTATGATGCCAAAGAGCGCTCGCCAAGGCTTGCAGGGCCAGGATGCAGAGGCGGAGAGTACCCAATTATATAACCGAGTACCACCGCCACCGGACCAAGCAGGTTCACGGAGTGCAGATAGTATTTCCTCATTTCACTGACGTAAACAATCATAAATGTCCGAAATGATTTCAAAGAAGGCTACAGACGGTCGACCACATGGCTGCTCAGTCGCAAATATGGTCTGATTCTGCTTTGCTGGCTCGGCAGAGTTCGCCACGTCCTCCTCAGTGTGGAAATGCAGGTGTCAAATTTGTCTGGCTGTGTTATTCATCATGTCCCAATATGTCCCTCTCTGTGTCAATGTTGATGTGCAGCTTTTGCGCTAAAGAAATTAATTTCCTTTTTTAAAATTTGATTGATGCTTTGAATATGTACTTACCTGTGTCTGTCTCAAAGGGAAAAGTAACCAGGAACTGAGAGTCACTGTCTGCTCAACAAAAACTTGCACTTTCAGTCATATCTGTGATTAATCTACATTTTCTATCTTCCGGGTTATTTGTGTGTGTGTGTGGGGGCGGGGGCGTGCTCTGTGTTACTGTGTGAAAACCCTCCAACAACCTTGTACTTTTATATATTGTACTTATATAGATTTGCAAATGTCTTGTCTTTGTGTGAGATGAGAGCTCCTCATGAAATTACGTTCTGTCCTTTTTATGTTGCTAATCTATGTGCTGATGTTGTCCTTACCTCATTTCCTCTTGCTGCAATTAACATATTACTTAAAGAACTGACAGAGATCTTCAACACTATAACCGTCTTTGCAATCTCCAGACCTTTGACTTTCTTTGAGGAACATCTCTTCATGAGTGCAAATGATGGAACGATATTCACCGAGTGTCCTCAATTAACTGTGCAAAGTGCCTTCATTAAGCTTGTGAGCTTCATTTTTGTGTCAGTTTTCTTTTTTACTGCGCGTTGAATTATGCCAAATTCTGGAGTGTGTAAATCAAGAGGCGAGCTGAAAGATGTTTAAGCACATATTTTAAAGAGATTTCGGAGTCCCGCAGACTCATGTTTTCTGTCGCTAAAAATCATGGTGCGGGTCCTCTAACAAAGACGTGGCACAAAACATTTGCAAAGCTAATTTCATAAGGATCCCCTCCAGACACACATTTATGTAAAAATATGTTGCTTATGTGTTTTCCACTGAAGAATTATTAGTTACCCGCGCGCAGTATTTATAATTACTCCCTCAGAGAAACATCCACACTCTGTGAGGATAAAAAACATCATTCATTTCAACTCCGTGTTTGCAGCACGACATAGTGTACTTTCTGCCCGTAAAACTTTTTCAAGGAGCGTTCAACGAAACATGCAAAAACAGATCTCAATCCGGCATCGTTTACGTCTCTTATACTGCAAATCCTTTGGCAAGACTGTGGATTGCACTCAAGTTGCTTCACAGCACTGTCAGATTTTTTTCCTGGCATTCTGGAGAAACAATTCAAAGCTGATTTTGTCCCAGTTTTTAAATTTCACATCTTTCTATGACAGACATTAAATTGCTGGAACAAGTTTGGGTCTTCACTTGCGGTCAGAGCCTCTGTTGTAAATATAACCAGTGGGTTCTTTTGGCCCATTTTTCGGTCAATCGGCGATCAGAAAAACACACAACATGACCTTACAGCAGAATAACTCTGTCACACTAAAGACGTTGGCCAGGTTTTGGCCGGGGAGTGAAAGCGGCCACAGCATTCCTCAGGAAAAGAGGCCATAGTGTGCGAGCCCCGGTGACAGCAGTGACCTGAGCTCGAGCCGAGGAGTTATGGTCAGCCTGGAGCGCTTCCCATCCAAACTCCTCAGCTTCGCGGCTTCCTGTTGTTGTTTTCCGAGGAGTCAGATAAGGTGAGAGGTTTTTCAGCAAAACGGCAAATAGCTGGATCTTGAAAAGTCAGCTGGAAATAAACATGTGAGCACAAACCTGCCCTGACAACCGGCGCAGAGATGTGACACACACTCCACAACACTCCGTTTACCCGATTCTGTCGTGCCAAAGAGAAAAAGCCAGGACTGTCATTAAGCAATTACTTAGTCGTGTCCTAAATTACTCCTCAGCCTAACACCTGTCACAGAATCCCCTTTTTAAGAGGTGAAAGGTCACCTGATTGGTTAATTCTGTGGCTAAGCTAAGCCCAATTGTTTGCCTCCGTTGTTTGCAAATGTAATGGAAGAGGTATTTACAGGTTCTTTTTCTACCCGCAGGGAAGGGAAGAAAAAAAGGGCGAGGGGAATGTGGTCAAATGTCAGCGTTGTTCAGTGCGACATTTTCTGGGTCAAGTCTTTTCATTCAGAGACATTCCACTGAGAGAGACAGAGAAGTGACAGAAGTGGAAGTTGTTTGTGTATTAAACGGAAAGAAACCTCAATTGGAAATGAAGTGGATACATTTATATAGTCTCTTTGTAACATTTGTCTTTCACTTGAGGTTTACTTTTATGCTCTGTACAGTGAAACTAATTTCTGCCTAAATGGGAAGCAATAACTACTAATAAAAGCTTGATTAATTGTATTCAATTCTAGAATGTGACGATTATTTTAATTTAATATGTCAAGTACACACAATACAAAAGCTAACGTGACATTCAATCCATTCTGAATGATTTTCATTTTCTATTTACAGAATCCAAAACATTTATAACTTCTATTGTCAAAGAACTGCAACATTTCCGGTTCCCCAAAAATGCAAATGTCGAATCTTGCAGGCTAAGCTAGCAATCCTAACGCTCTGTGTATTTGGGTGCCAATAGGAATGCAAAGGCTTGGACAACTTTGTACCCACTTTGTCGAGCTTTGTTGCTGCTGACATGAACTCGGTATCATCATGGTACGCTATGGCTGCAGCGTGTAACCATCTTAAAAGATTGCGTCGTTAGTGTGTATCACTTCTTCAACAATGCAACTTCCCATCTCGCTTCGCTCGTTTCCTCAAAGCTTGTGAGTCCAAGGGAGAAGTCACACTTTTAGCGAGTAAATCACCACCGATTTGTCTGCTTTATAAGGCGCTCACATTTCACACGTCTGACTCTGCTAAAACCTTGGCGGGTGTGACGGAAGCCTCCCCAACCCTCCGCTGCGGCCGCCTCGGCTGTTTGCACAAGATTCCCCATGAAAAATAGATGAGAATTAAGTTCCCGTCTCCACAGGCGAGGCCTTTTGTCTTGGCCGGCCTGTTTGCTCAGCATCCAATACTTGTCTCAGCGTGAGAATACAATCTCACTGAGACGATCCGTGGCTTTCAACATGTGCGAGTGTGTGTGTATCCGTGTGTGTGTGTATGGAAGGTGCTGCAAAGGAACTGGCAGGTTTTTCTTATGCAAAGTGTGGCAATAAAAACTGCCAGAATACAAAACAAATGTGGCACCGGTGACGGACGAACATGCATATTTTATGCTGCATGGTAGGAATTCACTTACGCAGGTACGCACGACCAACGCATTTCTTCCGCACTGTAAACACGGAGGTGAAAAATCTGCCTCTCGTATCGTCGTGGATTTGACTCTCCAGAAGAGAGAGTGTCCTTTGTTTTCCGAGACAGAGAGCTAAACCCCCGAGCTGAAAATCCCATGCAACCCTCATTCTCATCTCCAGGTTGGTGAGATCTTATGTGTTTGTATATAAATATATTTTCCTGCTGTTGAATGCACCGGCTTCACACCCTCTCCATTGAAATCCGGATTATCCTTCCCTGTGCTGAAGTTTCTTTGCATACCTACATGAGTAGTTTTCGGCATATGACGGCACGCATAAAGAGGCGGTTCACCCCCGAAAAGAGAGAGAGAAAAAAATTGCTGGCGATAGGTCTTATCGGCTTGAGTAAATCCTGTATTGTGGGGAGATGCCAATGAGAATTCAACCACAAAAGACGCCGCCACTTTTTTCTTTTTGCCCAACAGCTTTGACATCTCAGACAAAACAGTTTACCTCGTGTGGCACATCCAAAGAAATCTGTTCCAACCTTCTTAGAACCATCAGACATATGAAGAGATGATGTAGTGGGAAAAAAAAAATCCTCCCAAAAGTCCTCTCCCTTCTTTTTGGGTGAACCATCCCTTTAAGCCTCTCGTCTTTGTTTTGCACTCCAGAGCGTCAGAGCTTGAGCAGACGTCAATCACCGTGTAGGTATTTAAAGAAGTTGGCGGCAGCAGATGGCTCACCTCATAATGAGGACACAAACACTGAAACGAGTTTGTGGGTTTCATATTTTATTTTCTACCCTTTGGCTTTTTTCCCTTTTTTATATATAGTTCGCCAGATTAGATTGGGGAATGTGCTGTGACAAGTTACATATTTTTTATCTGGGATTCTGGCTTTGACTGTGTGAAAACGAAGGGGTGATGATGCGGTTGACCCTGGATATTTGGGGTTTTTTTTCGACGTAGTGGCGCTTTACAATGGCCTCGTTCCCGTGTTTCAACCCAATCTGAACTTCTCTGGGGGGTTTACACGCACGTCGAGGCCATTCTAAAGTGGAACTAGACAACGCGCAGCTCCGATAAGGTTTTCTGTGTTGTACAGCGCGTTCAAACGCTCCTGCCGAGCACAGGAGAGGAATAGCACACATATGCTATTCCAGTGCTTTTCCCTTTGGTGCCCTTTGTTCTTTCTCTCCTTACAGTTAAAAGGAAGTCGCATTTTGCTCCTTCTCCCCTCGTCCTCCTCTCACCCCCGGCCACAATTTGAAAGGCGCGAGAAAAGGCAAAAGAATGGACAGGAAAAAAAGAGAGAAAAATGAGATTAGGACCGGCAAAGGGAGGGATCGCATCGGAAGGGGGGAAGACAGAGGGGACAGCTCGGGAAAATGATTAAAACGGAGGGGTAGCAAGAAGTGATGGTGAGGGGGGATGACGGGGGCCTCCGAATAATCAGGATGAGAGGCAGGGGCGTTGCTTTGATGCAGGCAGCGAGTGGAACAGAGGAAGGTGTACTCACAATGACAAGCAGCCTCGTCAGTCGGGAAGGAGGAGGACGAGGACGGGAGAGAGGTGGAGAATGGGACTTTGCTTTTTAATTCGACATCTGTGCAAGCCAATCTCTCAGATGTGTATCCTCCCGCTCGGATGAGATACACCCCCCCTCACACCCCCTCCCTTTTAATATTTTCTTCTCTTAAGTGTCAAAAACACAGATGGAGCGGCCGTTTCTGCACAAACCATAACTCTGGAGGGAGTTCAGTCTGATTTAGCTTGGTTGTGTTGTGGTGCAGAGCAGCTGCGCACGAGCACAACAGAAGGCGAGCAGATTCAGCAAAAAAACCTGTAGTCTTGCAAAACAGTGGCGATGTCGCTCGCGACACGTCTGGAAAAAGACATTGCTGTCAGTTTTCAAGCAAAACACCTGGAAATTAACCTGAAATTGATGGTTTATTTAATTAGAAATCAGTTAACTTTAAGGATGATGCTTATGATTGACCAGACTGAATGAAGCTGAACTCAATCCATTGTTATGAGTCGAGTCTAAACTAACCTGCATCTGTTTTGTCAATGGGTTTTTTAAGAGAATAACTGAGGTATGGAGGTATGGAAACTGCATGACAGGGAATTCCATCCATCATTCACATATTTTACAACAAAGCTGACAACAAGTGTGTAAAGCTGTCTCTTTCACTGTGTTTCTGTCCAGTTTCGTCGCCGAGAAGGTTTCGTGCCAAAGTCCTGAGTCCCACCAAGCTGCAGGTGGCGTGGAAAGAGCCCAAAGGAGAGTTTGAAAGCTACAAAGTCGTTTACACCACACGGCCAGGTGAGACCCCGCGGTGACCTCAATGAGAGGTCGTAAAGTGAAGAAGCACACACAACAGGGTGTCAGAGATGGAAAAGAAAAATGTTTTCTCTGCTGAATGTTACACAAGAAATAATCCAGATTTGTTGGACAGGATGTGTTAAAAATCCTCTATAGCAAGTGGGTGAACACGTGAATACTGAATCTATGGTGCTCAAGACTGAAGAGAAAAACCATCCCTCTAGTAATTGAAAAATTAGAGGTGCCAAAGTGCTTTGAGCAAGACCCTAAACCCCTAACTGCTCATGGGCACGTTGGCGCCTTGAATGACAGCCTCATCGTACAAATGTGTGAAAGAGTGCAATTAGAGACGAGCTGAAACGGATTACCGAGCTTCTACATAGCATGCATAGTTGAGAAGTGGGCGTGTCAGGTGTAGCTCGGTGTAGTAGTTTTGGAGCAATACAGAATTAGATGCTGGCCTGGGTTCAGTGGTTAAGGAGAAGTCAACACCTTAATTGCTGTCATCACCAGTGGGAAGGGGGCTGACCCCCCCCCAATACACATACAAAGTCTGATTAGATAAGAGTTCGAAGTTGCTGGAGGCCTTTGGTTTGAACTTGATTCCTCTCCTGTACAGTCCTGCCTTCTCTTACCCATAATCAACCCTTGGGCAGTAGTGGTGGTGGTGGGGGTGATGGGGGGGCGGTTTGAGCACCGCGACCCCCTGCAATGAATCTCCCATCCGGCTCAAGGGCCCTTCAGCACTGATCATTAGGACTGCGTGGGTGCAGTGGACCTAGCAGAGGGCGTTGCTGCCAGCTCCAGTCCTCTCGCAAACCCTGTTAACTTTTACGATGTTTGCCGGCGGGGCCGAAAACCCAAGTTATGCGCCGAGGAGTGCGGCGGTTCAGTGTGTTTCCCCCGAGGAAGAACAAATCAACCATTTTTTTTAATGTAGTTGTTACCTGCATGTTAGTTCATAACTCACTGTGCAGACAAAGGCCTGCGTGCAGCATGGAAATCTGTGCTGGATTTGTTTGTTTGTTTTGAACCTCTGGTCGGACGCAGTTCCACACAAGGTCT
This sequence comes from Mullus surmuletus, assembly GCA_903171835.1. Lineage (NCBI taxonomy): Eukaryota > Metazoa > Chordata > Actinopteri > Syngnathiformes > Mullidae > Mullus > Mullus surmuletus. Next base: position 550,896 of record CAESWR010000601.1, on the reverse strand, counting down.
GATTAGAGTCATAGACAGCCTAGTCTGTTGGAAAATCAATCAAAGATCAGCCTGAAAGAGTTCTAGCCAGGTGTTCCTAATAAACTGGATGTATAGTAGGAACCAGCAGCAGCTCAGCTCAACATGTTAATGGCGGGGGGATACACAGACGTCATGATGATGTGACACTAAAGAAAATAATTCTCCATCATAAACAACTGTAATCATAGTCATAAGCTGAGTGTGCCGTTAGATATATACAGTTTGTGAGCTGCCCTGTGATTATAATCATAAAGCCAAGGTTTTTATTACAGCGAGTGAAAACAGGTGCATATTTTTTTAACTTTTTTATGGAACGTGGTGTGAAGCCTTCAGTTGGTGCCATGATTATAGAGAGATTATTTTACACAGTGTGCAGAGTGAGATGAGGCGAGCTGTTGATGGATGTCGTTGTGTGTGTGTGTGGCCTCCGGGCTGTCGTGTTGGCAGCGAGTGCGACATTCCTCCAAGACCTCCCCTCCTATATTGCAATTTGTGCATTTGACTGCTTGCAAGTGCTGGTGAGGGTTTTGAGAAGGAGTTACATTCGTCACGCAGTCAGGACACAATGACAGAAAAAAACATCCACTGCGGACACTGAAATAACAGTATAGACAATTGATGTGCTTTTGTTGAACAGCCGATTCGACTGAACAGTAAAACAGAAATGTCAGAAGAAAGGTGACTGTTAACGTCTTTCAACCTGCAATTGAATTCCATTTGTTCAGTTTCGTTTCACTTTAATGCAGGCTACTCAGGTCCTAATATTTAGCAAATTTTAGGCACAAATTTGGGCACCAAGTCCTAGCAACGATGTAAAGATAACTTCTGTTGCAATATGATGCAACTCACAATACCAGCGCAGAACATTGCAACAGTTGACAACTTTTGTGAGACGAATAGTATCAAGTTCACCGGATGTGGTACACAAATTTCTGCACAAACCATTGAATTTGGGTTCTTAATACATGAAATGAAAATAAAAACATTCAAAGGGCGGCTCAGACTTTTGCCAAAATTACAGAGGCAACTAAGTGAAGCACAGAGCACGTAGACAGTCTGAAGGTGTAGGTTTAAGTAAGGGAAACCTGCATGCTAATATTGTAAAAGTACTGTGAACGAGTCCTGGTACGCCTGGATTTTTATTGCAGTCGGAGAAAAAGAGGCAGGGGCCCGGGCTCAGCCTGAAATTGGATCACATTTATGATCACTGTTTTATATTTATGATGAAATGTTAAGTAAATTTGTTCTGGGTAAAAAGATTAAACATTTTTTTTTGTTAGGTGGCTTTGCAAGAATAGTGGCAAATCCTGAAAGTTCCATTTCGGGATACGCTTCATTTTTCATTTCTTTTTTTTTCTTTCTTTTTTATTTTCTCTACCGCTGAGGAAGAAAACAGGGTGCAGAGGGACATTATTGCGGTGTAAAAAAAAAAAGTGCAGCTGCATGTGCTGCAGTTAAAAAAACACTGTCCTCTACTTATCACTGTTATGATGGAAAGCTCAGAGAATTCATTTTGTAGAGGCCTCAGGTTACTGCTCAGTTAAAGAAGGTTCCCAAAGTGAGATGTGAAAGAGCCGGTGGGGGTCCCTTGGGGGGATTTGTGGAGATAGACAGTCAAATTTCACCTCACTCACTGCTCATTCAACGCAACGGAGGAAGAGTGTTTCTGACTGAGGAAGGCAGCGATGAAGCCCAATTAAGTCTTTCCTGGCTGCTGTCAAATTTCACTGACGGTGAAAACCAACATCAATACAAAAATCTTGTTTAAGCCCGAGCA
>CAESWR010000601.1:516002-530002 GCA_903171835.1 Mullus surmuletus | reverse complement strand
TAGTTAACTTAAAGGGACACGTGTACTAATATTTAGCATTTTTTATCAAGAATCAAACATGCTATTAATAGATTTATATAAAGAGTGTATTGTTGTTTAAAAAAATGCCATTTAAGAACACATAGAAGGGCCATCAGCAGCCATCCAGGATTGGCCATTTTTCTACAGTACCTCAGAAGGACAAACCATACAAACCTACCACCTGTAGCAGTAATGCACCTGAACACTGGTTGCCACCATTCTGCCACCTTTGGCATTCACGTAATCCTGTCCCCTAAGTGTAATGCTGCCCCATGCAATTGGAAAAATGCATTGGGAATATGATGGGATGGGATGCGATGCTGCCCAGAAGAGGAAGTTAGCTTTTAGCCTCTTCTCACCACATCCACATTATTTTCTGCGCCACAATAGATGTTAACTTCAATTCATTGTGAGTTTTAAACCACGATGGTGCTGTTCCCAAATTTATTAGAGCCATGACGCACAGTCTGTGGAAGGTTTGAGAGAAGCAAAAAAAAAATCCCCTCAGCAGTAAGTGAATTTTATGGCGCCAGAAGTCACACTTCATAAATCCTCATCCATATATGCCGCGGCTCTGACCATGACCCTTGCCTCTCCTTCTTGGCCGTCCAATAAAACCTCAAAAATGGCCGCCAAAGTTAAATTAATGATGTTGAAGATTGCCTTTAATGCTCATAAAGGTAGACTAGTAATATCTGGACCATTCGGGCTGCTTGATAAGAGGCAAACCAGTGGTGAGGAGTCTGATTCCGGGAAACACGTACAATCGCTAGAAGGAAAGTTAAGCCAATGCGGGCATGCTTGCAGGCAGTGCCGTTTCCTCTGTTGCAAATCCAGGATGCATTGTATGATCGTAGACTCTGGTATTACAGATGCCCGAGCTGCTGAAAATGGCCTCCAGAAGGCCACGGGTGAAGAGGAGGGACACCTTGCCAAATGCAAGCAGCAACCCGATATCGTGCCACCCTTGTGTGGCACAAATAAAGATGAACGATGGCCCAATAAGTCACCTGCACCGGGATGGCGGGAAGGCGGGAAGGCCGGAGAGGGCAGAGCTGTTGATTTAGTGAGATTTGAAGGAGAGTGAGCAAGGCGGCGAGCGAGATGGACCATGGCAAGGAAGGCGGCGGCAGCGGCAGAGAGAGGTTCCGGTGCAGCCGGAGCTCCATCACCGGCTATTTGACACAGTGACAACCTCATTTAGATCCGAGAGAGAAATGATGGGACGTGGGGAGACGGATAGCGGGGGGGGGGGGCGAAAAGAGAGGGATGTGGGAGGGAAGCCAACTGTGTGGAACCGCTCGCCGACATTAGCCTGCCTGATTGGAAACAGCAGAGGCAGCAGAGATTTTTTTTTTGTTGCTTTGTTCACATTTGCTGTCAAAGGAGATGATTGGAGCTGATCCAGTTGCTTAGTGCGAAATAAGCTCAGGGACGCCGAGAGGAGATGCATGCCACGTATTAATACCACGCTGACACGAGCACCGACCGCTTTTTGTCGGCGAAGTCCGCTTCAATCCACCTCCGAAGCATCATTTTAGGGTGGAATACTTACTCTGGGAAGGTTAGAGTCATGGTTTTGATTGTACTCCCTCACGGCAAGGTGACCTTCGGCATCACTGTGAGGAGTTAAGGGTGGGGGAGGGGCGCTAGAGAGCCAATCCGCGCATAATAAATCAATAAGATAGACAGAATCTGATTGTGTTTTCATTACTCCGCCCTACGCCTGTAATTATTTCCTCTCTTCTGTTTCCTCCAGCAATAAAGCGTGTTGTATCACGCAGGCATCGTCTTTACGTTCTCCATCGAGTCTCCTCATCGAGGGAATAGTACCTGGTGTAACTGTCAATGTTTCATTATTTCCTCCCCCCCTTTTTTTCCTGCTATGTTTGTTTCACTGCTGCAAATATCCGGTCGATGTGTTGTTTTCCCAGCGGGCTTTCACTGCTGTCAGGTTTTACCGGTGCAACTGGAAGGAGTAAAAAAAAGACTTCTTCTCTGCCACTCTTTCTGACTTGCGTCTCTCTTTGCCGCCCCTCTCACCTCCTCTCTTCCCCTCTCATTATCACTTTTCTTTTCTTTCTTTCCCACATCGACTCGTTTCACCTGTTTTTTTTTCATCTCTGTTGCTCTCATGTTTTTGCTCACTTTTTGCTATTTTTTTCTTCCACTGGTTCCCACTCATTTCTCTCTCATTAGCTTCCTCCTCCCGTCTTTATTTTCCTACCTGCTATTCATTTTCCCTCACTTTTCACATCTTTTCTTTCACATCTTTTCTTTCACTGGCTCTTCTCAAAGCTCCTCACTTTTCACCCATGTTTAGGTTTCTCGCAGCCTATGATTCATACTTTCTCTTCGCCATCATTCTTTCTGTCATCTTTTTTGGCCTTTTTTTTCTTTTCCTAAGGCTTTGACAGGCTGCGTGTTTTATTTCCCTCACTTTTTTGTCGTTTCCCCAGACCCTCCGCAGACCCGGCATTGATATGAAAGTTGGGTGATCCGATCACAATCACGCCAGCCTGTCAGTGCACATCCAAAGTTTTAGAAAAAGAACACTTTAACACTGGCTTCTCCTTTCTTTTCTTCTCAGGCTACAGCTAATCAGATCATATTAGAGCTCTCCAGTTATAAAAGCTCATAATAAAAAAAGAAATCAGCTTCAATTATGAAGGAGAATTAAAGACAGAAAGAGCAGTGATTGAATCCTGCTCATTTTTTTTTTTTTGCCGTCTGTTACTCTCAGTTGTTCTACAGCCACTGACGCTGCTGTGTGTGTGTGCGTGTGTGTGCGTGTGTGTGTGTGTGCGCGCACAGACCGGTGGGATTTCCTGTGGTTTTAGCTCCCTTTCCCAGTCTTGCGGGAGTTCTCATTAAATAGGATCAAAATCTCTCCGCCTGTCTCTGGGTGTCAGTCACACACACATCGCCTGCTCGCAGCCCCGCGTGGCAGATTTGGTCCCCAGAGGTGGTGACGTACCTGCGAAAATAATGTCAACAAGAACTCACAGTGGCGCGTCTGGTGACGGATATGCCGCCGCTTTTCTACAACCCGCACGACACAACGGGACGGCTTTAATATCACCTTGTGACAAAGCTTCATCACATCTGCAGGGTTTTTTTTTTTTTTATCACAGACGAGCATGTTTCGCACGCAGCCTCTGAAATGAACTCTTCAGAGAATGTCTGTCAGGATGAAACGAACGCCGCTTGGTAATGTTTTAATCCAGGATAAATGCATTTTTATGCAATTAGAAATAGACTGTGTCTTATCAGGACCATACAGGTGAAACTTGTAAACACTTGGCGTTGAGTGTCTGTTGTTATCTACCTATAATAACAACCTGAAAGGTCAAAGGTGTGTTCTTCTTGGCATGCTCAAACACCAGTAGATGGTTCCAAGGCTCAATGGCTGCTCTCATTTGGAACCCTGATCTGGATATTGGCTCAAACTTCACAGAACAACCGCTTCAAAGAGCAACTTCTGGGCAGGCTTGCTTGGAGTTTTCAGTGCTCATGACGCGTTGAAAATCGCAGAGTCATTGTCAGAGCTCAGCTTTGGAGAGTTAGCGAGATCTTTAGGAGTATCTTCCTCCTGTTGTTGTTGCTGGCATGAAAGCATACAATGTTCTTCTAGATGGATAGAAGGATATAAGGATTTAGGTGGAAAATACTGCAGCTACCCTGGGACTAGGTGACTTATTTGGTGGGCTCTCAAATACGTTGGTCTCTTAGGGAAAGAAGTAGAAAGTGGGACTAGATTATGTGGAACTACAACCCGGCTTGTCTCCTTGTGGTTTCGGGAATCAGCACAGAAGCATCTAGTTTGGCTAAAAAACTCTAGAAGCTATGAACACTCCCTATCGGCCACCCAAACAAAGCTTTGTTTTGACCACAAGACTGACAGCTGAAGTTTCTCTGCTCATCACCGTCATTTCAGAAACGAAAATAGCAACTCGGATGACATGAGTCATTGTAAAGAAAAAAAACAGAAAAAACTCCACAAAGCTAAACAGGAGCGTATCCATTTGAAATTCTCAAACTGCCTTGGAGGTATAAGGATAAGAAACAAATGTTTAAAAAACCTTTTACGGCGAATGAAGACAAATTGTCGGTAGTAGTTTGACCTCAAATATACCATAAATTATATTCCAGGGCAACCTGGCAAAACTCCCCCTGACCGGCGAAACACCTCTGATACAGCCATATTTCTCCCTCTGTGCCTCTGGAGCCATTTATTTTATTCTCCACGACAAGGCTGAAACGAGCTATGATTCATGAGCTTCCCTGTCCTTGTTTAGATTTATTTTGACAGTGATGAGGCGCATTAATCTACTGTAAATTGTAAGAGAAGCCAGGTCGTTTCTGCAGGTTGTAGCAAAAAACGCAGACTCTCTTTTCAGAGTCTAAAACATCAGCAAGATTAATTTATATTTGATGGAGATTCTTCCGCAGAGAATATTTATCTGGCTTTATATTGCTGACTGCTGAAAGGGACAAACCTTACATTGGTTGCTTTTTACATGACAGTGAATTCAATTATTTCCAACCTTTTCATCCCCAGAAAGGTGTTCCTTGCACCGAATGTTCTTTTTCTTGCACCAACCTGCTTCACATTTATATTGTTAGACATGCGCACACATGGGAGCAGTGCAGGAACACTCACTGAGCAGCAGCAGCTTTGTCGGTACAGATTGAATCCCGGCATCTTGCTCAAGAGTTCCCCAGTGAGGGATCAGGACAGACAGAGTGTGCTGGAACTGCCTGTTTCCCCCTTTGTGGAACCAGGTCCCCAGAAGTTCAAATCCAAATGAATGAAACCTTATAGAGAACTTGATGTCAGGGACTTCCATCTGAGTCATAGGCTCTGATTATCATGTTAATTCCCAAATTCATTTTCTCTCTCAATGGATCTTTAACTAGACCCCAAAAACCAGGTCTTCTGCCTACTCACTTTGAACTCAGGCAGATGACCTCCAGACCTTCTCCAGTGTAAGTTAACGTAGATAAATCTACCAGTGTTACCCCTCCGGTGCGATACCTCACCTTTGACCCGACAGATATTGGCTCCTGCGCCATCGGGTGTTTGAGCTTTTAGCTTAACCTGACCTCATTTTGACCCCTAAGAGTCTCAGAAGTTAATTTATGATGTGATTCAGCTGATGTGAATTAAGTGTTATTCTCGCCTTGTCTTTTTTCTCCTCCGAAATTCAGACCCCGGCAATGTTATGCTTCGCTTTGGCCATAAATGTGTCCACTACCCTGAAAACCTGAATATGTATTAGGAACCAGGTGAACAAAAAGGACTCATTATAGTGTTGTTTACACTCAGCCGGGTTTTGCCATGTCCTCGACTTGATAGTCTCGACCCCCGCTGTCGGAGGGATCTGCCTCAGACCCGCACCGGTTTGACTTTTCGACCTGTGGAGAAACACTTTGCCTGAGGGGTCTCTTTACAAATAGCTCTCCGACTGGAGAGTCTGTCAAAGGACTTCTCATTTTTTCCTTAGCTTTCTTACCTTCACTCCCGCTGTTTTCTCCCCCTGTTTATTTCCAAACTTTCTCACCCTCCAGAGGTCAGTTTGTGCTTATTAAGAGCCGGGACTCGGCAGGCAGGTGGATTGCCGCATCAAATCTCGTGTCAGTCAGTCGGTCGGTCGCGGCCGATTGTTTTCACACCGGCGAATGCGAGCGGCTCCGCACATCGATCCGTGCCGGCTCTCATCAGGACGCCTCAGATCACACCGGTGAAGTTTCTTATCATCAAGACAAAAGACAACAACAGAAACAGACGCCTAAAGCGATAAACAGGTTGCCAAATTGCAACACAACACGCAGCGAATTCAGTGCTCCCCCCGCGAGGCACCATAGGTCTTTGTAGCAAACTGTTCAGATGACAGGTTTTATATCTTTTGCAACTTCAGATTTTCCGGCTGGGTTCAGAGTGATTGTTGTGCCGTACTTTTAAAGCGTGTATCAGGTAAACACAGGCAACCGGCTGATGACGAATACTTTTGATAGCATTAAAAACGCAGTCATTCGATCCATGTGAAGTTTGTTGTCGCGTCAAATTGCTCTGGAAATTGATTTACAACGACTCTATTAAAACTGATACGCTGATAGAAATAATATTGTTTTTGTCCATTTATTGGTAGCTGACTTCTTTTCAAAGCGGTGTCTCTCTTTGTCTTAAACTCTTGGTTCACATTTCACAAAAGTTTGGGGAAAATAATTCAAATTGCCCGTGTGATTCCTCAGAAACAGTCGCATATTTCCATGAAAGTTGATGGAGGGAGGGCGGCCGGGCTGGTGGAATAATGACGATAATTTGCTTGCAAGATATTATGTGGATAGGGAAGTGTTTGTGTTCCTTCTGTCATCTGCTGTGGTTATTGTTTCCAATGTTCATTTTGCTGCTCTCGCACAGTTTGTCCTCAACAAACCAGAAACAAAAGATCTAATTTTCTTCTGTAAAGAGATCAGAACAACAACATGGTCGTCCTTGTGGTTACACAAACGGTGTCATTATTTTATTTTTTCAACTTAATCCATTGTTCCTTATCTCTCCCTTTCTTTGTCCTCTCCTCTACATTTATTTATTTTTCCACCACGGCGCACCATTATTTTTATATTCTCATTATCCAGTTTTCTTTCATCTTCCCTCTTGTATCATTATGTTCTGTATTTAGTCGAAGCGTGGACACATATTGGAAAAAACAAATAAATAGGCAGAAAACAGAACAATGCTGATGATACTGAACAAAGAGAATCGGGACGTTGGGGGGATAACACAACATCGGTATTCGCAGCCGCCATTGTGGTTTCCATTCACCCAGTTCCAGTGTTGTCGGTCCATTGATTAGATGTTATCGTCTCATTTCATGCCCTACTACAAGTAAGAATAACCCTGCTAAACTACCAGATACAGATGCAACTTATCTCTCTTATTGAGACCAATTAGTGACATCAACAATGGATCTTTGTAAGGTCCCTCATACAATGAATGCTGATGAAGTTTGATAGACCCACCTCACCATTTGGACCTCCTGGAATGAGGGGTGTCATACATTTGCTCGTCATTCCCAACATTTAGATTTTTGGATTATATTACCAGTTGGGTTGGTTAAATGTGATTAAAGGTAAAAAATGAATAAAAAAGGGAATGGTGACTTCCTTTTGTACAAACTATACACTGTCTGGAATGCAAATAATGGAACCGCACCATAAGGGATTGCCTTGAAGCCTAGTCTGATTTTGAAGGAAAATAATTCAGATTACCATTTTTTTGATTGAACTGATGGACCTTTGACCTCCTTCATAGAATGAATATTGGCGAACTATGGCAGACCTACACACCTCACCAACCGGACCACCAAGGTTGAGGGGTGTTATACATTCCCTCATCATTCCCAACACTTTGGATTAGGACGATGTTACATGTTGGGTTTAACCATCTGAAATGCATCCAGCCTTCAATTTTCTCTATCATATCACAACTTGGAGAAGACGATGGACAAGCGTAATTAGGTTGCTTTATTGTAACCCTCCAACCTCTGAGCTCCTCTATTGCTCTAACCGCCCAATCAAATGATAACAAAGCCAAGCTCGGGGCTCTTTCTCTTCGGAGTCTGCGTCAAATAATTGTACGTATCCTGTATCAATTCCTGCCTGCTTGTGCTGTAATCATTGGCAGCACCAGGCAGCTTTAAATTCCGACACTGTAGAGACTTGTAAGGAGTGATACGCTTCTCATTTCCTGTCAATGATGAATGAAATGACTGCTGAAGAATGCCCTCGCCACCCCTCCAAAGGCACACACACTACACATGCTGATTTTTTTAAACATGCTGGAACCTGAAGAAATACTGTCTAATACATCTGGTGGATAAAAGAAATGCGGGCCAGCGGGTGCGAACGAGGAGCTGGGTGGATGTGGAGAACATGGCAGCAGCATATAAAAAAAATTGGAGCGCTGCGTATGTTTGTGTGTCCACGTACAAATAAACGGATTAGACAAGCGTTTGCCTAATCCAGGGAGAAAGTAAACCAACAAGTATACGGATTCTCCAGCACAAGTGTTTTTTTTGTCTGTTTTTTTCTTTGCTTAGGCTGTATTTATTCAGGGGAGGGCCGTGAGGCACAAAGGGCTCCCGCTTAATTTATTTTTACATCAATGTGCTGCTGGTTCCTGATCAGTTTAAGGTCAGAATCGTTGCTTAGGGGCACATTGGAATTAATGGGAAGTGAGATAAGATACCATCAGTTCAGCTGAAGACAGTGAGGAGCCTCGCTAGCCCATTGTCAGTGTAACTATATTCCTGCCTTCTCACACCGTGCGGCTTTATGAGAGAGTAACATCGCCTGTGGGGGTTTATGAGGCTGAAAAATACAGTAAATACACTGAAAAACGGAAATACTGAGCTTCCAGCAAAATTGTTTTGCAGAGCTGCTTTTATGACCTCTTCTGCATAGATTAAACGCATTTTGAAGCTCGGAAACCGTTTTCAAATGAGCACTTTAAAGTAAAAGTTAATAAATCAGTTTATTGTTAGTGTCCAAGGTGATGTAAGCATTATCTTGCCAATCCAGTTGATGTTTTTGTTAGCTGGTTAAAGTGATGATTGAAGTTGAGGACTTCATTGCAGTGAAACTTTTGACTTTGGGCATAAATACCTGTAATACAACTGATGAGTGGAGCTGCTTGCAGAATTAGAAGTTGTACAAGTGGAGATGCCAGGTGAGTTTTTTTGGGGGGGGGCGGGACAAATGCAGCCAAGTTTAAGTCCTTTCTACTGAGGTTGGATTTATCTGCCTTCTTCTCCAGACTGTTGAGAGAAACTATTGCAATAATCCAGTTTTTGTCATTAGTGCCGAGTTTGTTCAAGCAGGTTCCCAGATCTTAAAACATCCTAGTTGGTGCTGTAATGGTCTAATATTGAAGCACGTTCAATGTGAGTAATGGTAAAAAATGGTTTTAATAAATGGTAGAAATTACTTGAATATAGTTAAGAATAAAACAATATGGAATTACAAAATAAACTGTAAATAATAATGATATAATAAATAATGGAACCGCGCCATAATGAACTGTCTTCAAGCTCAGGCCGATTTTGAAGGCAAAACGCTAAATAATTCAGATGTCAGTTTTAGTCGTGTGACTTATTAATCATGCTTATGGGTTGGGTATGTTGTTAGTGGGGTTCTAAACAGCACCCTCTGTGATCCGGCGGGAGCCCCTGCAAGACCGCCAGCTCACAGAGGTTCCCCAAACGCAGGGCGGAAGATAATTGGCAGATAGAAATACTGTTGTTCCCTAATTTGGTTGGCCTTTGGCTGGCTGTGTGCTGCCGGACCGCCTTTTGTAAATGAACTGCTGTTGCCTCATTAGAGCCGGGCGTGTTTTTTCACCCAGAGAACTGCAGAGACAAACAACAGAGTGGGCTGTTATTTTTCATCTGCTAAAACTAAGTGCCTCCCTCCTCCAGGGTTTAATTATACTGTGTTGAACTGAATTAGAATTAATGAAACACTTTGTAATACTTTGGGACAGAAGCTGCACATCAAATTGTCCTACTTTTACCTCTGCAGATTCATCATGCTTGTGCTGTAAGCTGTTTTATTTTTTCGTCCAACAATGTCTTATTTTACATGAAATTGCTCTCCTCGCAGAAAGTTTTGTAAAATGTGTCACCATAGGGGAGGCTTTCACAATTTTCTGTTGTCATTCTTTTGTCTCATCTGTTATTTACAGGCGCCGAGGGCTTCATGTGCAAAACCCCGGCCATCGCTGACATCGTCATCCTGGTGGACGGCTCGTGGAGTATCGGCCGCATCAATTTCCGGCTGGTGAGGACGTTCTTGGAAAACCTGGTCAAGGCCTTCAGTGTGGATATTGATAAGACAAGGATCGGTGAGCTCTCTGTGCATATTTTCTTGCATGTTTCAATTTTAATGTTCATAAATGTTCATGTTGACCCCTTGAGATTACTGTGTAACTCATTTTATATACACTTTTACACTTAGGGACCAAAGTTGACACATTGGTTTCCATAGGCAAAGTAGAAGGTGCTTTTTCAACAAAACTGCTCAAAAATGTAAAAAGTTTTAAAAGGCTCAATATATTTTCAATAAATCTGGTCAGGAGAGACGTTGGTAAAATATTTGAAACTATGTATGTAGGAAAAAAATCTTTATTTGTGAAATGTTTTAGGACTTTTTAGAGTGGGGAACCGTTCTTGACACTAATGGTTGTATTTTTTAAATGGTGTCCGAGGGTTAATCCGATTTAAGAACCTCTTCATTTGGCGCCGTCCTGCTGACAAGCAGAAATTGGTGACTTTAATACGACAATGGTGTGTGTGCAGGCTTGGCCCAGTACAGTGGAGACCCCCGGATCGAGTGGCATCTCAACGCTTACTCCACCAAAGAGGCGGTGATCGATGCCGTGAAGAACCTGCCGTACAAAGGAGGCAACACGCTAACAGGTGCAGTGCCTATGACTGGTTATTATGGTCCTCTATACTCATCACAAGTATCGAGGCCCAGAGGTTGGCTTGGACCACAGCCAGTTCCCCACTGCAGCTTATTATATTCACCGCAGTGCAATTCATTTCAGCTTCGTGGCAGATTTTTTTTTTCTCCCCCCACACCTAACCTTGCAGACTTGTGCTGATAAGACCAGACTATGTGGTGGAAGGTCAGCAATTAAACTTTTAACACCAATCTGACCTCTGGCACTTTTCAGTTTTAGACTGAGGAACTTAAGAGGAACTTTGGTGTGAATTGGATTTGTTGTGGATGTCGCAGCCTATTTGAACTACAGCAAAAAGACAACAACAATAATAACACAACTATTTGAATGCATTGCAGGTGCCTGTTGGACTGCATGATAATTGAAATGTCAAACCAATGCTACATGTCAGTCTATACAGTTTGAAGTAGGGCTGCTCATTCATTCAGGTATTCTTGATTCAAAATTATGCTACATCATAACATATAGGAATTTGCTTTGGCATTACTAAAGTGCATATCTCTTTTCACAAATGAATTATGAATAACCGTGATAAACAACCGTGAGATCAATATGGATCCAAAAAATTGTGATTATTATTTTGACCACAATCATGCTGCACTAGTTTGAACGTACAAAACAACTGCAGAAGTTGCTCTCATTTAAAGTTATAGCAGAGGCTATAGTGGAGCTGAGTTAATGCTACTTTTGTTGAAAAGTTCACCCAATTTATGTGAGTTTACTTGGTAACAATAACTCTTTTGGGGTGCAGTGCGCAAGTCTGCACTCCAAAAAAAGTGTGTGTTCCATTTTAACTGCAGATTTTGAAGTTATGAGCAGCTTCTGTCTGCTCCTATCAATTATTTGACTTTACACCGACCAAATTCAGCAGTTTTGCCTCTTATAAGTGCGATGGTCAGCATGATAAGTTGATTTCCACTGGCTCAGTAAGGTTAGGATGAGCCTGTTGCAACGGGAAGGAGGAGGAGGAGGAAAACATCATTTAATGGACCCGACTGAAGTGAGCTGCTCATTATGTTAATACACTCGTCAGACTAAAAACCTGTTAGCCTATTAATGTCACTTAAATCCATCGCGTTCATTTACATCTTTGATTGTGACTTCGCTCGTGTCGGAGTCATTCCAACTGCTCTCATTGTCCCTCCGAGGCACACTTAAGCGCAATCATACTGTCAGCCTGGACTTAACTGCCGATTACAACTTCACTTTGAAAAAAACAAAACAAAAAAAAACAGTGCTGTAAGTTCGTTTTTAAGACTAGACGCCACTTTGTCCATCAAAAGATAAATACTACATGTCTAACAAGTGCGGAAAAAATAGTATAGGTTGATTTTTCTGACTTAAGGCTGACAATATTAGTTTATATTTTACCTTGTGTCCAGGTCTGGCTCTGACATTCATCCTGGAGAACAGCTTCAAGCCGGAGTCAGGATCCAGACCAGGGGTTCCCAAAATAGGAATCCTCATCACTGACGGGAAGTCCCAAGATGATGTGATACCTCCTGCGCAGAGCCTGAGGGAAGCCGGGATCGAGCTGTTTGCCATCGGTACGATGATACGGAATTGATAACAAGAAAAACATGGGAATGTTTATGTTCGGGTAATGAATTCTAACACTTTGCAAGCGACTTTGTTGCTGCTGCTGCTCAGGAGTTTATGCTCAGACTGACACTCTCCATTTCATGTTGGGGAAATATTAACAATTGATATTTACATTTTCTTTTGACAGCTCTGCAGCGCTAGACCTAGAGGGCTTTTTGAATAACCAATTAATGATGTCTGATTTATTGCACAGGCTAACAATACTGTACTACTTGTTTAATTCTGGTGTAAATAATGAAATAACTATAAGCAGCATGAATGTGCAAGCAAGAATGTGATTACATGTTCACATTGATGGATGGCAGATCTCCTCTTTTCCACTTTGTACCGCCGTGGACCAGAAAACTGCTGTGCCTGGAAGGAAGGAACTCCGTCTTAGTCATGACTATGTCCATTTGGCTGAAATATGCGCTGTTATGTTCCTCTCGCACAATTCACCGAGCCAGCCTTCATCCAAGCATCCTAGACGGGCTTTCCAGGACTTGCTGGAGGCTAATTTGTAGTTTTTTGGCAACGCAGGCGACCAGAAAATTGTAATATCAGGAGGCTTTCAGGCCGAGTTTAAATAACTGTCAGCCTCCAGGTTGGTGAATATTATTTACCGGATGCCTTTGGTTGGGTTTGCTTAGAGGAGTGTTACACATTTGTTAAAAAAAGATCTTCATTGTTAGATCTAGTATAATAAAGCTATAGAGCGGTCCAATGTCTCCATAAATGTTCAGGCAGAGAGATTGTTCATGCAAGCTATTTTAAGGCAGCGTTCCTTCACTCAACTCATTTATAGAGCTATTTTAAGTATGCCAGGACCAAGGATAGATCTTGGCCACTCCACCATTGAGTCACCAAACATAGTTAGCAACACTCACTATACAGGTGGTGAGCTCATAAGTGATTTTGTTAGCTTATGTTGATGACGAGCATGAGCAGAAACTGGACACAATCGCTCACCCGTCAGAATGATTCCTGTTCAACTCAGTCAGTAGTTGTTTAAGAACATCAACAAAGTTTTGCCATTGTTTTGACTGAGAGACTCTAGGTGACTGAAATTACGTATTGTATCTTTAAATTAGACTACCATTTAGGTGGTGCCGAGCAAGACAGCGTGTCAAACAAACGAGGATCTGTTTTCAAAGTGAGGTTATTCGAGCTCATCCTCCCCTCCTTCCCTCCCTCCTCCACAGGCGTGAAGAACGCCGACGAGAACGAGCTAAAGGCCATCGCCTCGGCGCCCCAGGAGACCCACGTCTACAACGTGGCTGACTTCAGCGTGATGAGCGACATCGTGGAGGGCCTCACCAAGACGGTGTGCGAGCGCGTGGAACAGCTGGACAAGCAGATCAAAGGTGTGGCACGGTTTCAGCGGCGGTGGCGGCCTCAAAGACCCTACGGAGGATTGTAACTGCGATGACTCTGTTGATGCTGTTAGTTATAATTATGACCGTAGGAGCTCCCCAAGCAATAAAACCTAATCCCTATCTGATATATTGCAGTAATTTCATCTAAGTAATTGCGTGCCTCCAACTTACAGTACAAGTACTGTGTAAATACTGTAGAAGCTAAATAAGGCGCATAGACAAACATCTTTTGAAGGGTTTTGAGGATGCTGCATTTCCCCCCGAAACTCTTCTGTAAGGAGGAGAAGGAGAGCCTGCCCCGCCACCCGCCGCCGTGGCTCCTCCCCGTGACCTGGTGACCTCCGACATCACGGCCCGCAGTTTCCGGGCGAGTTGGACCCACGCCCCAGGCCAGGTGGAAAAGTACCGGGTAGTTTACTATCCTGCCAGCGGAGGACAGCCGGAGGAAAAGGTTCGGGGTTTTGAACCAGCAGTATGACAGTTATGAGTGTTTT
>CAESWR010000601.1:216362-230508 GCA_903171835.1 Mullus surmuletus | reverse complement strand
TCCGCCGCAAACCGGTACTCACATATCTCCATTCCCTGTGGCTGGGAAGCGGTGCAGTTGCAGGAGCAGGTGACATTGGAGTTGCCGGGGCCGCCAGGGGCCGTGAGGTTTTGCATGGGGCTGGGCACACCGGCACACCGCTCCGGGGAGAGAGCCGCCGCCGCCGCCACCGTCGGGGCCCCCCGACGGGAAAACACCGAAAAACTTCCAGGCAGCGGCAGCACAGTCCGCCGCTCCGAGTAACTCCCGACAGTTTCGCGCGTTATTCTCCACGCCGTCTCTCACGCCATGTTCCTCCCGGAGTGGCTCGCTAAAAGTGGAATTATGTGGCGATTGGAGGATGAGCCATTGCCGGTGGCTAACGCATTGTATTAGTTTTTTTTTGTTTTTTTTTTCCTCTCCCCCCCTTTCCTTTTCCTCCGCCGCTGAGAGCAGCTGTCCTTCTTCAACTAGACCGGAGCAGACACAGGGAGCTCAGGCCCCGCCCCCACGCGCTGACAGACAGGCCGCGCTGGCCAATTGGAGGGTAGGGGGGAGGGGGGGCGGGACCAAAAGAGGGGAAAGAGAGATGCTGCGTTCAGGAGCCATGGGAAAATATCACCCTTCAGAGTGAAACGAGGGTTGAGAGAGAAAAAGCCTCAAAATACAAATCTAGAACTTCTGGATTCATTAGAACACACAAGTCAGAAACCGTCTTTCATGCGTGACTTAAGTTTGACATTCATAATTTCATTGTAAACTGTTCATAGCGAGTAACTACATGCTTATTTTTCCTTTGACAGGATCACTGTTTCAATTACACTTAGTGTGGAGTGGCTCTGTCTTGTGTCAGTCGGTATTCACATTTATTCATATACCGGTATTAACAGGCTATTCATACATATTCCATTAAATTTAGCTGAAAGTGCTGCTTGATATAAATTTCACTCCAGAGTACTTAAATTAAGCACGGGGAAAAAATAGTTACCAAGGTCTTTTGTCTTATTCTAAAGGGAAAATGTTCATTTGCATGTAGTGCACATGAGCATTTACGAATTCTTCAAAGGGAACATGAATGCAGCAACAACAGAGAAGGGACAGGACAGGGGGTATGTTTGTATGTGTGTCTGGGCAGCGAGGGGGGGTGGGGGCGTGTGTGTGTGGGGGGGGGGCTGACCTGACTCAGAAAGCTAGCAGACGTCCGGGTCGTGGTTGACAATGGCTGTGGGAGAGCAGAGCAGAGGGGAGGAGGTGGATTGGAAGAGGGGAAGGGGAAGGGGGAGGCAAGGCCGGGACTGGTTGGTCTGGTGTGTTATTTGGGGAGGGTGGGGAGAGCGCTTCGAGTTTCACTCCCTTGTTACAGCAGGCCTCAACCAATGGAGACGGCTCTTTGAAGGGGCTAACCTTGAGGTGACCCCCGCTAGTCTTGTGGTTCAGGGGCACATGTGCGGCAGAAAAGGCAAAGACCCCACCACAGCCGCCGCCCCCCCTCCACCCACCATATCCCCTCTGAATCCAACAGTGCAGCCCCCCACCCCCCTACCCCCACCCCCCACAACGCCAGTGCAGGGCCGTCTGCAGTCTATAAATAAACTAGGCAGTTCAAATCTGAGAGAGGCTCTGAATGCCACTCTCCACCAGCAGGTTCTCCAACTGGGGTCTATCTATAGGTGGCCATTGAGGAGAGTCCAGGTGGTAGTCATAGAAATCATCTGAGCACAGATCAGAGAGACAGAGAGAGGGGGGAAAAAAGCTGAAATTTCCTCTCGGCACGGGAAATCATAAAAGTAAGCGGGCCTTTTTCAAACCCATGGGAGAAAATCTCATCATACACACTACCGTAGGCATCGACTCAAAGCAGTTTAGGAAATGCCTCCTCTAAGGGGGTTTACCGTTTCCATCCTGAATACACCAGTAACCAAGACAATAAAACGAAATGGACCTCTGTGAAGCAAAATAAGTAAATGGGAAAAAGCAAAGACCTCCAACAGATGTTATGCATTAAGTGTCGCATCACTGGCCAAGTTCTATATCCAATCATGCAAAAATATTTTCCTTGACGGCTTCCAGTGAATTCCTCACTCTTCCCTGAGCGACGCTGACACTTTTGGAGGGGGGGGGGAAATAAAACAGATGCGTGTGCTTGACGCAATTTCAAAACGCCTGGCAGCTGTCATAATTTTATTGAAGCAACAAATTAAGGCGCCGCTGTCTTGTCGTCAAAATCGGTAATAGCGCTTGAGACACCGTGGAGCGTTCTCGTTCACCCCCGCCTTGATTTGAGGTCACCCTCTCGTCTTCACACACACAAACACACACACACAAACACCTCAGACTTACATGCGCAGCCCAGACACACTTCTGCACACAGACAGACTCACATTGATTCCCTCTCTCTCTCTCCCTCTCTCTTTCTTGCACCTCCATCCACTCACCAATGCCCCGACACCGCCAAACAGCGCACACACACACTCAGACACACGCGCAGTCTGTCTGGAGCGTCAATTTAGTCCCCCGGGGAGCACGCAGGGTGACACCACTAACAGGCCAGACCAGACTAGACAGCCAGCAGACAGATAAATACTAGGCACGGCTGAATACCAAATGCACTCTAGTCTACCAGCTCCCCTACCATCCTCCCTAACTGCAGTCTGCCTGCACACACACACACACACACACACACACGCACGCACGCACACCCCCACACAGACACTGCACACACAGCCTCTGTGTCTCTCTCTTGGGAAATGTCTGTCTCATCGTGTATCTGAAGAATACTAACTTTGGGGTTGATAGGTTTATCACGCTCAGCACGTGTGGATGTGCCTATTTTGGGAACCTTGCATGGGGCTTTCCTGCTTACACAGGGCTTTCATGCTTATTCAGGAGTTGCCGTGCCGCCGCTGTTGTTTTTTCGTGACCGCGCGAATCAAAAGCGTGATATGTACAAGACCCGCACCCTCAAAAGAGACAGAAAGTATGTTGTATTTAATATGAAAGGAAGGCTGTAAAGGGAAACCTTCCCCCTCTGTGTCTACAAGCAACAAAGACTGGTGGTGACATTTCAGCTCACACAGCCTTGTTTGAAGTCGAGGGAAGATGTGTTTTGTGTGTGAGATCATGCACAGTTTTACTCAACAGCACATTTCAAAATAACCTCTAATGAGCTTCAATCCCTTTTAAGCTTTTTAAGATGTTTGTGATGAGACCCTGAATGCATCGCGGGGTGTGACGAGGCCGAAACTGGAAGATGCATCACAGAAAATGTCTCAGCGGTCGGACTGTCACTCCCTCCCCTCTCTAGAAAAAAGAAAAAAAGGACATTCAGAGTGGGTCCTCCAATCCGAGCCTGTGCACAGCTGAGGGAGACGCTACTTCACAGCGCCATCTTGTGGCTCTGCGAGGACAGGTTTCCTGCATCATCCCAAACATGGATTTAAAAAAAGGGGGGAGGAAAAAAAAAAAGCCTTTCCACCCATCTAGTATTTGCCTCGGATCTCCTTGCGTTTTCTCCTCTGTCGGCCCATTACTTCTGAAACCGAAGCCGTCTCCCGGGCACAACTGAGCTTTGAATCAATTACGCCTCGTCTTCATCTGAAACCACCAGGGAGCGCACGGAGGGACAGTGGGAGAATGAAAGCATCCCATCCTACATCTTATTTTATAGAGACCAGCTCTGCTATTGCACTAAATTAAGCATTTTCCCCATGTGGAGGGAGTGAACATGGAATAATTGTGCAAAAATACATGGAGACGTCTGCATCCTTTTTATGCACGTTTGAACCTGAGGAAATAATTCAGGGGAAATCTTCAAGCTACATCATGTTATATTTTAGACAATTATGTGTGTTGAACATTCAGGCAGCTACATTAACTAAAGGTTCTCTCATTGGTCAGATGTGTCTAAAGTGAACTTTAAAGACCTTAAACTGTCTTGCTAATTGGCATCCCGGCATGTGCACCCAGTAGAATATTTAGCAGGGCTCACTGGGGTCAGGTTAAGGTCAGATCATATTAACGACTGCAGGAATTTGACTTTGCGACTGGATGGAGAAGACTTCCTCTGTGCAGGTGTTTTGATATTGCCAGTGCGGTTCTCCTTTCCAAAGCTGTGCAAATCAATTCTACCAAGAATAACTTAGCAGGGTGAAATTCAACGGAACCGATCATAGCAGATACGAAAAACACTCCAAGTCCATCTCCAATCGGACCTTGGCGAGTCCGGGACTTAGCATTCCGAATGTTGAGCACAACCGAATCCGTCCGTGATTTTGGGGGGGGATCAGACAAGCAATCTGCACACACAATCGCATAAATTTGTTATCTACATTTGTTTTCCTCGATCATTTATGTGTTTTGTACATTACTTTCCCTCATCAAAAAGCAAAGCAGTGATCAAAGAGCGCCGTCCCCATCAGTAATATTGTTTCCGCTGGTTCATGATTACTGTTATTCAGAAAAAAAATGTTCTAGTACAGTCTGGACTAGTAATTATTCATTTATTCAAGCTATGTTCTGGTGAAAGTCCTGTGACGGTTGGGAAAAAAATTGAAAAAATGAATAAAGATCTACTGTACAACGCTGCAAATTGATGCATGACCTGCTTTCATTTCATTGCTGATGATGCAAAAAAACTGTCACCCAAAAACTTTCTGGGCGCTGCATAATGTTTACCCCCCCCCCCGGTAATTATCTTAATGCATCTGGCTCCACTTCCGCTCCCTAATCTGCCAAGCCTCTCAGGCCGTTCGAACACGGGCTCCTGGCCGCGCACCAGTCAAAGAGCCATGTGGTGACCATGCTTTTTCCCCTCCGGACTCCAACAACGTGCGTCGGTCTCCCTCTGTGGGTCAAGCCAGCAAACTCCACACACACTCTTATGACGTCCACCTGCATGCATGTTTTGTGTCATCACGACTGGTTGGCGGGGTCCACTGTGCAACCTGGCGCGATGTGAAGCCTGCGGCGCACGGAGAAAACGGACATTTTTGTGTCTTGCAGCTAACTTGGAAATGAAAGATATTAGCATATTCATAGATTGTGGATTTGTTTTTTAAATAAGGGAGAGGGAGTACGCAAGTATCTTCATTTGTCTCGAAACACGTCTGGAGGGGATCTTTTAAAAAAAAAAATCTTGGCTTGAGGTTTCTACTATATTCATTCAATGTTATCTTTTTTTGTATTTTCACTATGAATAACTCAGCAACACCAGTTTAGAAAAGTGCTATAATTAAAGCTTTATTTCGCCTGGGTGGGTTGAGATCGGCCGGCTTGAGAAACTAAAAAGGCAATAATGTATCACGGATGTGGCGGGTCGGGATGAAATGAAACCGAATTACAGGTGTGGAAGCACCTAAAAGCTAGGTGTGAAACAACACCATCAGTCTGCACGGAACCTGCGACCTCAAATCAGTTGAGCAAACACCTTTGGGGGGGAGCTCAAGCGCCTGACCGGCCCTCTACCTCCACACATCCATTACTTTAAAGGGAGCAGATCTTTGAGGCCGGGTCACGGAATCTGGTGCAAAGGCAGAAATGGATTACTCCCGATTTTCAAAGTTAGGCCTCCTGCATACTTTTGGCTGTATTGTTTGGGAGATAAGATTAGCTCAAACCGCACGCCACAATGAAACACCGCCGACTTACGCAACGCACTCCTAGCCGGAGCAGGAGGAAACTTTCCATCCTGCATCACTAAAATTCCTCCAGTGGGTGCAGCCTCTATCACGGGACATGTGGGATGGATGTAGTTTTTTCCTCGACAATGATCCATTTGATTCCGCTTTTCAGTCAGGCTAATGGCTCAAAAAAAAAGAAAAAAAAGAAACATGCTTTTTTTTTTGTTGCATGGATTCGGTATTACAGAATGCCATTCCAAATGTTAGAACAAAAGATGGATATGACTCATCGTTAATACCGGGGCTGAATGGGATTCATGAATTAACCGCAATGCATCTCCCCAGCTGACAGCCCTGGAGAGCGAGGCGGGAGGGGAGAGGGGGAGGAGAGGGGGGGAGGGGGAGGTGGGGGGGCGAAAAGAGCGTGTTTGCTTAGGCATCGATTGTTAGCTCCACGTCTTCAGCGGAACGCCGAAAGAGCAGAAAGGCCACTCCAGACAGTCAGATTGCAGAGTACAGAGTTGCGTTCAATAAAAATGTCTGGCATGCCACATCATATTTTCTGCTTCCTGCCCTTGTCTGGCTGCAGCTCCGTGTCATATCCTGTCCGTACAGGTGCACCGACTGTCTGGCTTCCCTCCCCTGTCATTTCCACACGCGCTCACACACACAACATCGCATCTCCATCATTGTAGAGAACATTACACTGACATTCTACTCATTTCCTGAGGACTTAGCTCCACCACTACTTACCTAACCTTACCTTAACCTTAAACCAAGCCTTCCTCTGAAGAATATATAACTTGCATTCTGGGGACTTGCCTTTTTTGGGGGGTCCCCGAAAGGTGGGCAGAAACAGATTTATGTCCCCACAACATGAGCAACACAAGAACACACACAGACACGCACTTAGCTTCCACCCCTGTCATTTCAAAAACCACCCCTCCCTACCTCTCTTATTGCCGCAGGCACCACTGCAATGACACCACAGCGCTGACTGAAAAGTTGTGTGTGTGTGTGTCTGTGTGTGTGTGAGACAGACAGACAGAAGGAGATACAGAGAAAGGAGGGTGACAGACAGAAAGACGGTGTGTGTGTGTGTATGTGTGTGTGTACGTGTCTCACTCTGCGCTTGAATGAGAGAGAAAGAGAATGATCAAGAGAGCGATAGACGGAGCCCGAGGAGGGATACACCTGAATCAAGTGAATGGAGGGAAGAGGAAAAAGAGAGGAGAGAGGGGAAGAGAAGCGGCGAGAGCAAACGCAAGTGGAGGAAGGGAGAGAGGGACGCAGACAGAGAGAAAGAGTAGATAATCAGCAGGTATTGAGCTCTTTTCACCCCTGTGGTAGGGCCCTGCTGAGCATTGTAATGGGCTGTCTGCCCAGCTGGGCCGATGAGCTCATGTCTGGCTTTAATGCCAATCTCCTGAACTGGCACACAGCTCGGCAGGGTGAGCGCTGACGCACCGCCGCCCGACAACAGCTGCCAGAGCACAGCCAAGGCAGGGAAAAGAAAAGAAAAAAAAGCAAAGAGAAAGAAAAGTGACCAAGAGCAAAGGTGTGCGACGCAGTACGTCATCGAATGTGTGTGTACCCGTCAGCCATTTCCGTCACGGCGCTGATAAGAGCCCAGAACCAGACGGCAATAATCACACAGCCAGCGAGACAGACAGCGGCTATAAATGTGTGTGTGTGTGTGTGTGTGTGAACAAGAGGGTAAAAGTGATAGAGAGACAGGGAGCGAGTGTGTGTGTGTTGTTGTTTTATGCAGCCATAAACAGTGGTGATCACAGAGCGTGGACGGTGCAGGTTACAGCCTCCTGCTGTTCAGAGTCTGTCCATAGTTACAGGTACACACAGACACACACACACATACACACACACACTGGTTTGAGAACATATCAAAAACCAATGAAAGCAAATAGTGTGATGATTCAGTGTTTCAGGGTTAGGACTTAGTATGCTTTTGCTTTTAAAATCCACAAACACATTCTCTTTGCTTCACTATTATAATGCCTTAACGCGATGGCTGTTCTCACTGCAGGCGTCTCGCAGCATCCATTACACTTTTTATTTTTTTTGTTCTATCCTCAGGTTTTGCTAATCAAACGGCGATCTGGGCACACTGTGTAAAACACGGCCTGGCGCCGCATCCGTGCTGAATCCAATCTACAAACACGTTTCAAACAATGACGCGATTAAAACATGCGAGGAGGCGGCGGCGGCGGCAAAGCTCCTTATAGCGACGCTGGAGATGAATTGTCTTGCCTAAAATATAGATGTGTATGAAAAGATTCCTGCAGAACAATAAAAACCAATGAGGTCAGTTTTGTAACACGTGCCTGCTTACGGGATTTCATATTTCATTTCCCCCCAAAAAACAAAAAACCCTTTAAGTATGAAATCTCTTATAGCATTTGAAATATCCTGCTTATATTCCTGATTACAGGCCAGGGTGAAGGTAACTCCACTTCCAGATGTAGTGAACATGAAAGAGAGCCCATAAGTGTTGAGTACACATATTTAAAGGTATAATTTGTAGGAGTGAGTAACTGTTTGAGGGAGCAGTCGGCTCCGCCCACACAGGAAACGGCACATTTTAATTCTTGCGGTCTTCAAAACCAAAATATTTGACCATGCCCGAGTCTAAATCAACCAGTAATGGTAATGACACTCCAATTTTCCCGTAATGTGTGGTAATAGCAGCTCGGAGTTGAATATGTGGCACAGGCTTGCTCACCTTCCCACAGCATGCACCTTTATTTACCTGTTTAGCCGGAATAAAGTTGCAGTAATGACTGCATGACAAACACAAATAACTGACCCAATTCTGGAAAAAGAGTCATGAAACTTTCCTTGAAAGTGTCAGTGGGGTGAGAGTTAACACAACCGCTGCTTCGACAGCCAAATGCCTCAAACATCACAAGCAACTCTTGCCAAACAATGAGGTTGCAGGACATGAATACACAAAAATAAATCTGTTTATCATCACTGACTGGGAACAGCTCTTTGCACTGCGTCCCAGTTCCACACACTCTACATACAATATGAGCTGCACGGTGTATCAAAATTCATCATATTCTGTTTTTCCTTTTGTTTTTGTTCTGTGCGACGACATATTACATCACGAAGCATTAAAATTAAGGGATGTGAGCGACGTGTAAAGGCAAAACTACTTCTTAAGGGCGTCTCATCCACTTCAGAGGGACAAAAAAATAAATAAAAGGATAAAGTTTTGTGGGGTTTTTTGAGTCGTTCCTGGCACCGTTTTCACTGCCACCCACTCTTGCTGGCAATTTTTCCTCCAGTTGTGAGTATCTCCTTCATTCCACACTCGCAAATAAAGGGCTTTTTAGCATCCGTGGCACCTGTTTTTTTGAGTGCACTTTATTTTCGTCAGCACACCACTTACTTATTTGCTTCTTAGTCTGCGCTTGACATCGCTGCGTTGTACGTGTTTGGGACGCAGACTTCCTGTTGAAAGGTGTAATCGCCAGCAGCAAAATCATTCCCTATTTACTTTATAGTGCAGTATACTTACTCTCTGCCATTTTATTCGAGTGTGCGACAAAAAGTACCCTCAATATTACACAGCCAAACAGAAGACTACTTCCTGCCAACGGTATTGAATAGCGACACATTGAACAAGGGATTTAACACCGCTGTGGTCAGAGATGTGGGACGAAAATAGCAAATGTTAAGATGTTTAATTGCATCTGTGCTCTTCCTAGTTCGACGTGCCAAAGTTCCGCCGCGAGAAAGGTCTGCCGGAGTTGCAATTATCTCTTTCTGAACCCTCGGCCCTCCGCCCGTGCTGCGTCCTCTCCTAAGGACCCATCAGCACTGCTTAGATTCACACTCGGCACACGGTAATTTGTTGTTTAATGCGGGCATGCATGGTGTCGCAGTGTCCCTTACTTTAATATTATCACCTCTGTCCAATTAAAAAAAAAGAAGAACCCAACGAGATAATTGTTTTCAGCTTCTCTCAATTTAACACTCGTGCATTGTGGGCGATGCTTTGGAGATTGTTTTTCAGGACACCAGTGACTCCCAGAAACGCAGTAATTAGCAGCGTTCTGCCATTCAATTTCATCCTATTAGATTTTGACGAAACACCGCCTCACTCCCAACCATAAGAAATGTTGCATAAAGACAATTTAACTTTGATTGTGAGGTCTAATTAGGCACAGGTTTGATCCCAATCCTGTTTTTTCTCTATCTGCAAGGCAGAATCAATTGCAATTAAATTCTCCAATTACTCTTAAGTTAAATTTATAACTCTCCAAAGGGATATATCAAGTTTAATTTACACCCAGGTAGTTTATTAATCAGTCTTTCAAGAGAAACGTGATTATGCGATCACGTAATTCAACGCATAATCATGCAGGGTGTGGCATATTTACAAAAACACTTTTCCCTCAAAATGCTCATATTTTCTTGAAATTGTAGCATAGGCTACAGTATATATCTGCAGAAAGTTGTAATTTTTATTTCACTGTAGCTTCCATATTCTGTTGCCAATCAAAGTTTACAAAGTGATGTTAATCACGCAGTGTAATGATGAGCACCAGATATATTTGTGGCATTTTCTGTGATGCAGTGTGCTTTCTCTTCATAGTAAGCCATTGAAATGAAAATGACTGCCACAACTTTTTGGAAGTTCCCACAATTCAAGCTAAATTTGCAATTTCACTGAACCCCCGCCCATATTCTATAATATTCTTTAAGGAAAATCTGGTGCATGGTAAATGATTTTTTTTCCCCCACATAAACCACTAAAATATTTAACTCTGAAGGGACCGATCCATCATGTCAAGAAATGTCCCGAGCGCCAACACGTGCTGCCATCTCAATTGCGACTTCATATCATCTCTGTTACATACATCTGAGAATGTCACAACATAAGCGACAGCCTGTGAGGGCGGCAGGTTTGGAACAGATGGACTCTCATCTGAACAAGTAGCACTGATCCAACACACCAAGCGCTCCTCCTCCCTTCCTGCCCGGTCGTGCCACACAAAATGCTATAGCTCCCATATTGCGGAATATAATGAAAACATTACATTAGGTGTGAGATGCTGTGCTCGGATCGGGGACTGACAGATGGATGTTAGTGGGAACATGTTGCAACGCCCCAGACCTGCTACCACCCTGGCAGATCTACGAAACGCGCAGGTTAGCGAAAACGGCGATGTGCGCTAACGCAGCTGCCTCCCGTCGTCCCCCCCGTCAGAACGCCGTGGGTCTTGTATACGTTTAGGTCGTTCCCGTAGCTTTGTTAGCTTTCAGGGTGGATCGACAGCATCATTGAGCTTGTAAACAGCGTGGCCCCTGACAGCTTGTCCAGCCCAGCCAGCAGTCCCCACAGTCTGCCTCGCCGCCGTCCTATAGCTCTGCAGCAGGACCGGGGAGTTAACAGCTTGTACCAGGCCAGCAAGTGTCCCTGCTCACAGCTTGCACCGCGAGCCCCCCTCCCCACCCCCCTTTCAGCTCCCCTTTACAGTAGTAGCAGGCAGGACTATAGGGAGTCAACAGTTCACCCCACAACAGCTTGTAACCACAGCCTTCGCCGCTGAGGTGCTAAAACCAAAGGCAAGACGGCACAACAACACTGACGCAGCATCCAGTCGGCGGTTGCATCGCTGTGGATAAAAAAAGTCAATAAAACTGAATAAATAGCAAGAATGCTGCTTATTTGATGTGCATCTCCCGACGAGGTAAATACTGACACAGGCTG
Organism: Mullus surmuletus; assembly: GCA_903171835.1. Lineage (NCBI taxonomy): Eukaryota > Metazoa > Chordata > Actinopteri > Syngnathiformes > Mullidae > Mullus > Mullus surmuletus. The sequence continues at coordinate 219,171 of CAESWR010000601.1, read as the reverse complement.
TAATGGAAAGACATAACCTGAAGACTCGGTAATGTCTGATTCATAGCAGAGATATGTGCAGGCAGGTATTCTCAATGCTTCAACCTTTCAAGCATGAAAGAAAAATGAGCAACCCCCAACATTCCTTCACTACTTCTGCTAACAAAAAAATGAATGAGAGCAGCGGTTTGGTCGGCAACAGTGGAAACATACGTACATGCTGGTGACTGAGACCAATGACGGCCATAGAGATAATGGAAGTCCGTGATCGACCCTGACTGCTTGACTCTTCCTTTGACTATGAAGAAGTCAAAATGTTCTCCAAACAGTTATATTTTGAATCAGTGATGCTGTTGATACAGAAGAGGGGATGCTTGAAGGTCTTTCTTGAACTGTATATTTTTCTTGGGTCATTTCTTTGCTTTCAGAGTGAAACAAGAGTGAAACTCTTTGTTGAGAAGCATAAACGTCCTCATGTTTGGTCATTTTCCAACACTGTAGCTGTAATCTGGAAGGCTTGGTGGCCTTCCCAGTTAGGTGAGGTCACCTGGGCGTTCAGGAAGAAATCCTTTTGGATTTCGAATTGCGATGTTCAGACCGCGAAGGCCAAAGAGTCGGTGGATTTGACCCACCCAACAACATCACTTGATAGGTCGAAAAGTTTGTTGCTGCACGGTTGATACAGCAGATGGGCGCGGAGCACCGGACCTTCAACGTGCTTTGAGGTGGGATGGCTGAATGTATTGTTGTCAGCAGAGATGTCCCAACGGGGCACACAACCCAGGCTATTGGCCAGGGCCCCAGCTGGAAGGGGGCCCCCAAAGACGGCTGACACTGGACCAACAATGGCAACGTGAAATCCTTTGAGCTGCATTCGCAAAAAACTTGACTCACGCAACCAACAAATTTAAAGACATCGTCAGTTGCTTCAATTTGAACATTTTCAACCTCTCTGAGGGTGGTGGTGTGGGGGGGGGTTGCATTGCTCTAAACTTCCATTGGAATGTACTACATAGTGTACAGCTGTGGTGAACACTTTAAGGTAATCTATAAGGTTAATATCTCAGTTCTTTCTTTGATATAGTGGGTAAACATGTCACTGCACCCACAGGTTTGACTTTTGTGGCCTAATCCTGAAGAATGAAGGTTAATAGTCAAGTGTTCAATCAATCAAAGAGTCAGTTTGAAGAGTGCGGGCAGGATAGGGACGCTTCTACTTCATCATTTTGTCTCATCTGGCAAATTTAATTACCTCCTGGTGTTGGCAGTCTTTTATGCTCAAATCATGTGTGACTGCTGTTTCTCTGTGGAGAGATAAAAGCGAGAACTGACCAAACGATCAGTAACACAGAGCTGGAGATATTTGGCAATGGTCAGAGAAATGATGAGGCACAGATTTAGGCAAAGTTCTCTGCTTGCATTTCAGAGTGTGTGTGTGCGCGCGTGTGTGTGAGCTTGTTGTCTGCCCAGTGACACCCAGTGAAAGGCTGCTTCCTCAGAGAGTGATTGGTTTGTTGGCGCGACAGTCTGTCTGTGCAGGTGGGAGAGCTGCCCATGTCATCATTTCATTTTCTGTCTGCTTTCACAACCGTCCAATCTCTGTCATTCACCATTTTCCAAGCAGCTAATCAAGCTCTCTTCTTTCTCTCACCAACTTTTTTTCATGTTTCAGTTTTATCTTTTAATTTCTTTTCACTGAAACACACCTTTTCATATTTTTCAAATGGCCTGTTTATAAACTGTGAAGATGTGACGGGTGAACTCTCACACTGAGAGCCAATTAATAAATGAACATGCTGAAATGAAGCTGCCATATTTGCTCCACAAGTGTGTTTTCCGTATCTACCTAATTTTGCATTATCGATATCCACACAAGAGCTGTGTGGGAACACTGGAATTGGAAAAGAAAAACATAAATACTGCAAATAGCCTTTGTGCTTGACGGAAATGGAATACTGATTAATGAGGTGAAGTAGACTTAAAACGCAATATAAACAAAAGCAGAAGGACAGATATTCTTCGGTATCAGAGGAAGAACGTCCATCAAAGGATTTTAACCACTAGAATGAAGTAACTAATCAATGTTACTTAAGCTTCCTCTACATCAACCGTATGTCTGAATGTTCCACCGAGTACTACATTACAATTATCATTCATCCAAACAACCAAACACTGTTTGAGGTCATTTCATGTTGCCAAAATGTGGTGATGTTGCTCCATTTGGAGTTGCTTTGACCTTTGAAAGTTAACAAACGTGCCTCTTTCTGAACTGTTAATCTGATTTAAATGAACCAGACATGTGGATCGTGGAAAAACACAAATCCTCTTTTAATTAAGCAATAAACAAGAGCTATACGGATTCATAATGACACTGCTGTGATAACCTCTGACATCAAGCTGTCACTTGTTGTGTCGCCCGGAACAAGCGTGAACGACAATTTCCGAGCGTGTTTAACCCGATACAAACTCTCACTTTTAAAGCTGTGTTCTGGTGTTTTAAAGGGGAAAAGACTTTATTTATTTTGCTTTGAATATGTTTTCTCTTGGTAATGTGGTTCAGTCAATCGCTCCATTAGCTGGCTTGAACTGGAGCTAACATCACAGCATATCATTTGATCTAGTTTTTGAAGTTTTTGTGAAGACACCAAATCTATTTTAAAGGGACTGTTTTTTTCAGGCTCATTCAGATTTAGAGACACAAGACTGTCATGGATTGTACAGGAATTAAAGCTCTGCTGCAACAGTTTCTAAAACAGCAACACACTCATGGTGATAAAATGGAGCCCATCAAGTGCAGGTAACGTTCTCGGGTTCCCCAAGAGGTTAAACG
>CAESWR010000601.1:179555-193099 GCA_903171835.1 Mullus surmuletus | reverse complement strand
TGTGTGAGACATCAGGGCGACCGGCAGCCCGCTGACAGCGAAGTTGAGCCGTGTCGCGTTGATTAGCGTTTTCGTTAACAGGTTAAAGTCGACGCTGTGCGTATCGGGGGGGCGGAGCACGTCCGACCCGACGCCCGAGCGGCTCGCTGTGACCTCCTGCTTCCCGGGGGCCGACTTGAGGCCACGCCCCCTTTCTCCCCCCAAGCGGCGGGAAAGTTCTCAAGTTTTTACTCCTGCAGTTCAACATTTTCGCCTCTGCTTTATTTCAATGCGTCAGGTTTTGTCCAGTTTTGACCGTTTCTAATCGATGTATTCATTTAGCGCACCAACGTTTTAACCCTTAAGAGTTCCTTAAAAGGACTTTCTCAGTCGACCCTCAGAACAAAAAAGGTCCCCTCCCTAAAAACTGCTGTATAAATAACACACTGAATGAGTCAGTCTTTTTAATCTTCAGCCTGAAATATATATATATCAGTTGGTTTGTTTATATGTTTGTTTACGCAACTCCACAGTGTTTTAATCTAAAACTACCATCTTTCCATAAAATGCAATTCATGGAGGACTGAATTACTATTATCATTATTATTATTATTATTATTATTATTTTTATTATTATTATTTATTTAGAGCCTCAGATGGGTCAATGATTAGCAGCAACACTGAATTTGAAGCAATTTTTTACTGCAGGGACAGATTTATAAAGCAAACTCTCTTATTAGTTCCTGGGGACAAAAAGCGTCTCCTTCCAAAAGACTGCTGTAAAAATGTCATATATTAATATTTTTTCCAACTTTAAATTACTCAGTCTTGTTGACCAGCTTAAGCCTGAAACAATCAAACACCGTTTTAGGAATTTTAGCCTCTAATTGGTCAAAAAACGGTCTGCAGAAAAAAAAGTCTGCAGGAACCTTTAAGGGTTAACGTATAGAAACCTCCCCACCTGCTCTCTGAGACGCATTGTCATCGGCTGAATGCAAAGACAGCGGCGCGCCAGGGGAGAGGCGACGCAACAATTCCGCTCTCAAACATCGCTTACACAACCCCCCCCCCATCACCACCACCACTCTTCCATCCGTCACTCTCTCTTTCTCTCTCCATCGTCTCCATCCATCCATCCATCCATCCATCTCCCGGAGCCTCTCAGTGGGGCTCGGCTGTTGTGTGTGAGGCATACTTGGGCTGTAGCGTCAGTTTGGAAATGAGGCTCGTTTGCATTTAAACACTCTGCTCTCTGGGCACTTGGTAAACTTGATGAGAGGAGGATGAGAGGAGGCGGTGTGTGTGTGTGCGTGGGGGGGGGGGGGTGCAGAGAGAGAGGGAGAGAGAGAGAGATAGACAGGGAGGAGAAGGAGGGGAGTATGGTGGCGGGGGTGGGGAGGGGGTTTTCAGGGAGTGTGCGTGGAACACTGGATAATATAAATTCATTATGTAAATCCGCAGCTCAAACAAATTGACAGGCGGGTATTACACCCGAGAGGAGCTGAATCAAGAGCATGAAAGCATTAGTTCCACTCACCCTTGACCTCCGACCCCGACCTGTTCACCGGAGTGTGCCTGTTAAGCATACTAACGACCCAGGAGGGGCCGTCCAGACAGTAACATTGCAACAGATTTTGTTTTCTTGCAGCGGTAGCTGGAGACAAAATCCCCCACACACACACACACATACACACATCCTAGATCTTCGCCAGAATGTAAACTATGCTGAAAGGAAAACACTCGAGAGGAGTGTTTCCTCGCTGAAGTAGCTCAGACCGCGGGAGCTGCCACTGGAGGCGATTCTTTTCTTTCAATATCTGAAAAGAATATTTGAATTCCCAAAACTGGAAAACAACACAATCAGCGGTTACGGCGAGCCTGCGGCGAGGCGGAGGGGGCTGATGGGGAGGAGTCTCTCCGGCGTCGACGTGGCGCTGTGATGATCTTCCGCTGCGACATCGGCATCACCTGCAACAATTGGTGATGCCGACATCACCAACTGCGGGGGCACAAACCGGAGGCAAGGCTATACTAAGAATATACGCGTGGAGAAACGAAATTAACCGGACAGCAGGCCGAGGCGGCAGAGAACGCAAGCAGCACGTCATCTAAAAAATAAAAGTAAAAAGCTGTTGGAGATTTTCGGCAATGAGGTTCACTGTTTGCTGAGAACCGGGCATCATACATTATGCATAAACTTTAAAGATGCCAAGCAAAAAGTGCCTTTTCTCAAAGTGTTTCCAACATTTATTGAACAATGATCTTGGATGAAATTTAAAATTTGATGTGAAAATCCTCAAGCATGACTGTTTTTTTTGTGCTCCTACCCTTCTTTTGGAGAGGCTTCTATTGAGGACATTTCAAGGATGTTCAAAGCTTCTGAATTCTTTCCGCTAACCTCAAAATTGAATAATATTCATCTTATTCTTATCCTCTTAAATACATTCAAACTGAACACACATTTTAAGAGAAAGTGGAATAAATCACGGGTTAAATCATCCGCAACATCCAAAGACATTCAGAATTTCACCCCTTTCTCCTCCCGTCTCCCCTTTTCTGACTCAACAGGCGGTTTGCCTTTGGAGCCGGCCATATGGAAGGACACGGGTTCAAGTTGTCGCTGTTAGGCAGCGGTATGACGAGGGCGACGGCAGTTGTGCTCTTAAGTATCTGCAGCTGCTGTCAGCTTTAATTGGCCTGGCAGACTTACAGCCGGGCGCCACTCATCTCTGACCTGAGCGCTGCCGGAAAAACCATTAAACCGGCTTCAAAGACGGTCGGCGGGTCCAGGGAGAGAGACAAAGAGGGAGGCTGAAAGACGGCAAAAAAAAATGCTGATTAAAAAAAAAAAGTAAGAAAGAGAGAGGGGAAGTGAATAGAGGAGGGAGGTCCTGATGTTTGTCCGGAGCTTTAGCCCGGCGTTTCTCATGTTGTGTCTGCTCAGAGTAAATCCTTTAACCACACGTACACCAGGCTGCTCCACAGAGAGCCAAAGGACAACAACTTCATTAATCTGAATCTCACTGAGCTGGAAATCCCTCTCATCTGGCTCTCTCACACATCCACACACACACACACACACACTCACAGTTTTCTTTTGTAAAACCGCTACCTCGTGACATGAAGAGCTTATTAATCACTGGTTGAGGTGAATATAATCTTCGTTTTCTTGCACTGGATGGCTCGCCATCTGCTTTCATCGCCTCCGAAATGAACGCGAAAAAGTGAGCGGCCTTGACATCGGACCAGAGTACAAATTGCCCATCAAATCAATCACTGTATTTCATCTTTTTTAACTGTTATGTTACTTCCTTTTCATGTCTCTGTGCCTTAAGATTTCAGAAATTAATTTCGCTAATTTGAAAACTGCGGGGTACAACACAAACGCACCATTTTACAAAACTTCTTTCAGTGCGATTCCTAATTAACAGTGTTTGCAATTAACGGTTCTGTGTGGGGGTCAAGCCTCTTCGCTCTGCTGCCACAGTGATGCTTCTTTAACATTTCAAAGTTTTTCTGGCCTTGATGGTTTTTCAGAATTGAACGACCTCTTAAGATGCTGGCCTGGTTAGTTTGGTTATTCATTTCTGTCGGCGAAGACAAGAAATCTGCCCTTCGAGCTGGCAGTCGTTTGAGAAGGCCTTGACTGTTACACCGGGAGAATCTGCTTCTGTATTAACATTCTAAAACTAAAGGCTAAAACATCAGTTATAAGACAGTCAGTCTCAAAAAAAAAAATGTGATTCACTGATTTATATGTTGTTTTTTTGTTTAAATTACATCTTTGTCTTCAACAGTACATTTGTTGTTTATGTCAATACACCAACGCCACGAAAACTGAGATATACTTCAGAGATGACTAAAAATGACTAGCAAGTGAAAGCATCCAAACACACCGATCAAATCCTCAAAAGCGAAGCTTGCAGCCCGGCGGTCTTGCGGCGGCGATGATCAGCTCATCATCCACGTCTCCGCTTTCCGAGCATAAAACCCAACAGCACCATTCAATTAGCAGCATCCTGCAGCTCCATTCATTTGCTGCCTAATTGAACTCTGCGTCACAGTGGAGATCCAAGTCCTGGAAATGACAACAGCTGCACAGAGTGAGACTCCACCGTGTTGACACCATAATTACACAGCGAGTCACCCGGCGTGGGCTCTCGGGGTCAGAACCGGAGGAAAACAAGAAAAGGGAGAGGAGGAAGAAGGCTGCGACAGAGGGCAGGGGAGAGCAAGAAATGGAGGGGGTCAAAGAAGAGTGGGGGGTGGGGGGGGTGGGGGGGAGACGACAGCTGACTGGAGGCTTGTTCAGCCATGAGATTGGGCTAAGTGATGAAAAGCGGGGAGGAAAGAGAGAGACGGAGACAATTGAAGAGCCTCGGGTGAGGGAGGCGGATGAGGAAGGCTTTTCAGACGCCTCTCAGATGCTTTTTAGCGTGGGCCGGGTGAGCGGCGGGGAAGAAAAAAGAAAAGGAATCAAGATATGGTTCCACGATTTTTGTAGCCGACGTCGGGACGGGAAGGGCCACCGGGCCGGGCGCGATAACGGGTCTGATAAATAGCCTCGGCTTCAATCGTCGTACGTGGCCCGACCCGCTGAAGGTGGAAACGCCAAATTACCACGGCTGTCTGGGCACGTCTGCTATAAAAGATCACTCTTCCAACGCCGTAAAAAATAACTAATTTAATCAGGCCCCTGAATCACAAAGCCCGGTAATAAAAAGCACTTCACTGAAACTTCAATGGTCATAAACGATAAAGGGAAAATTTTGGGACAGTATAGATTGTGATTTTCAGACTAGGCTCCACAAGGAGGGGACTTCAGCAACATCAGACACACGCTCATCAACAACAAAGAGACCGATGTGTGTCGTCCTGGAGGAGGTCACAGGTCTCCATTGTGATAAAAATCAGGCACTCTAAACTTCCTCAGTGCTCTGTGAAAACACAAGACACAGTGCTCCGAAGAGAGCCACATTTTCGGAATACAAGGAGGTGACTGAACAATTGGGGGTTAAATGCTACAAGGGGTCAGGTCTCTTGATGGCACAATTCTCATTTAAATTCGGCTCGTAATCAAACCAACAGGGATGATCAACGCTGCGGTTGTCACAGTAACTAGGAGACTCAAGTGCATCAGCGTATTTCCTAAGAAAACTAAAGAAATTTAAACCCCCCCCTCCTTAAGTGTGGCTTTTTGTGTTATTATTTTCATATTCTGACATCCAAACACACGGGAGATTCCAAATGGAATTTCTCCTCACATGCTCAACTCCTTCTCTGTTGCTAACCTCAATTAGCAGTTCACTTATTGAACATCATACTTGAGGAGTGTCGGGAGGGGAGAGGGCTGTTCTCCGCCGGGAAATTCCTAGTACCTTTTTCTGTGGAATTGTAAGAATTAATTGTTAAAGTTAAATGGGGAAAAGACTTATCATATTAAAGCAGCACTGTGTAATACTTGCCACTGTGGCCACAAGGGGAATATTGGTAGATTCAATCTCTGCTTGCTCTCGAGTTTTTTATGAAGCCTCTGAAACTAAGTGATATTTTCAGTCAAACTATGTGAGGTGTCAAAGTGAGGTCGTGCACTCACAGTTATCACCCAACTCAGGCCTGCACTCTCTTTTCTCCTCCCCAAGTGAAGTGAATATGTGAAAAGTGAAGGTGAAAGAAAATATAAAGCTGAAGTGGTTGCTGGAGAACTAAATCTTAGGCATCCAATGAGTGTGTTAAGAATTTTGAAAAATAAAAAAAAACCTTCAAGGCTGAGGAAGAAATTTTCACCTTAAAATAAATACGCTAACCAGAATATTTCCAAATATGGCCCCATGATGAACACCTCAAGTATTTCTCCTCATTGGGAATAGAATTTTGCCAAGAGTAGCCATCATAAACCAGAGATCACACCAGAAAAAGTCAAAACTACATTAAAATACTTATATATATAAGTATAGTACATATCTCCTACGCCAATGGATGCAATGACCATGCAAGGTGAGAGTTAGGGGTTCACTATCTTGCTCAAGGACACTTCCATACCAGGGGATCGAACCCTCCAATTACAGGGTGTCCACTCCACCCAACCCACTCGTGAGCCAGTATAGGTCTGATGCTTTACTTCCAGTACAGCAATGACCTTAAATTCTGCGTAGATTCTCAGAAATAAGAAAGAAGCAATTACTGAATGAGAAAAAAAAATATCTTGAAGCAATCGGGGACTGGAAAGACGGTCTGGAATGGAGTGGTCAATAATGAGCCTTCAGACGGTTATGAATCTCCAACACAATAAGAATCAATCAGTGGGTCCAAAGACCTGCTAGATGCTATTGAAGTGCCATTCACACTGGCCCGGATCAATGGCTAAGCTAGAGTTGACCATCGATCCAAACCATCCTCTGGTCTCCTTCCCCGTCCCCTGTGCACACTTCAGTGGATCCTAACAAGGTGGGAGAGCCCGGCTAAAGCGAAATGGCACCGTGTAGCGTTCGCCCCTTGATCTGTAATGGGAACACACTCATGAAAACACACAGTCTTCCTCAAAGGTTCTATGTGGGCTAAGTGGTACTTTAGACAACCATTACTCTTTTAGAGATCACTTAGACCTCTAAATGGGACTTCCCTGCTATTTGGGAGAGTGGCAGATATTGCAGTATTGCCGCTTTAATAGGCTTGATAGTTTGCAATCGTCTTGGTGCTCTGCTACACCTCGGACTTGGCAAAAACGCCCCCAGAGGACCACTGGTGAGAAGGTTCCCTCTGATAAATCATATAAGCAGGGTTGAGGTTTTTGTGGACTGAAGCCAAATTCTATTTTCCTTGGGCCAATGTGAGTTTATTGAACAGGTTCATAGTTAAAGATGAACTGGAATGAACTTGCATCTGGTAAAGCAAAGGGGTGCTTAACGCCTTCAACCATTAATATCAAGACTTATGCATCTTTTTCAGGGTTGTGTTCTTCTGTTCACAAACCTGTACCTCCAAAAAAAAAGGACGCTTTGATAAAACAGTGACTCCAAAGGATAGCCCTCGCTTAGCTGATGTAGAAAATAAACAAAGAGAATACAAGCTGTCTCCAACCGATGAAAACAGTTGAAGAAATTTGTTAATTTACCATGAGTTCCGCTTGGCTCTTTCCAGACATGCACATATTGCCGGGATAAGATGGTGTTGGACAGAGATTCTGTCTCATGCTAGCGTGGATATCTGGTAATCCCTGGCATGTAGTGCGTCCTGATTGGTGGTCCTATGGATTAATTAAGTCCTACACTGAAATTCAAGCCCCTCAACATGCCCGCCTACTGTACAGAGTTTGCAGTGGCTGAGTTTAGCAGGACGCTGTGTTTTATCTCAATTACATAACCGAGAGGCCAAAAAGCGAGGCAGGGCGGTGGTAAAACGACTCAGTAATGCCTGCCTGGACTTTGATGGGCCTGTGATGGGCAAACACATTCAAGAAAATAGGAAGGGAAAAATAGTACCGGGTGATTGCGAGGTCGGACTTTTTTTCCGCCAAGATTTTCGTGATGCACATGGATTACTCTTTTGAACGCATATTGTTTTTTGGAACAAAACACTTTATACGTGTGACCCCAGCAACTAGACGGAACTACTTTCTGCAACACCAAAACCGGGCCGGAACTCTGCTCACGGGACGCAGTGGGGGAAAAGTCACTGCTGATGCACGACACTGATGGTGAGGATCTCATACAGCGTCATGTCAAAAAATCTGAACTATCCCTTTACTTCCCCTCTGGTTGCCAAAGGTTACCAAAGACCGCTCTGATGTATTGATCGTGTTCTCCATCGTCTATTTAGTTCAGGCCAAGGCCACGATCACGCTACCTACAAACCTTTGCCATTTGCTGTACTCGTACTATGACTGCATTGAACAGCTTCAAAGTCTTTGTACGTCAACAGATTTTTTTAAGTGCTTAATGACTCCGAACATCAAACTTAAGCTGCTGATATCTCCTGAAATTATTATGGTGAAACAATATAATGATTATTACATTGTCATTACTATTGTTATTATTGTAATTTTCAGAGCGGAGACGGGAGGAGGAGAGGATGCAGTCAGGCTGCAGTCTGTCTAGACAGTATTCATGATCCATCTGTCTGCCACTGCCACGGCAACAGCCAGCGGCCACAACAAGATGGCAAACCCCATTACCACAGACGCATTTTCTATATCCCTCTTCCACTCCTCTTTTCTCTTCTCGTCACCTCCCTTTCTTTCTCCTCTTTGCCCACCTCCCCTATCTGGTCTGGCCTGCTGTCTGGCTCCCCACCTCTTCTTCTACACTGCCTCTTCGTCACTCCGCCCGCCCCCCTCCCCCGCCCCCTCCCGAGTCTCCTCACGGTCCCCCGCCACTCTTTAGCTACCTTTCCCTTCTTCCCCCATCCGTGGCCATCCCTCTTCCTCTCTCCCTCTCTTTCTGCGTGTCTCTCCGGCCTAACCAGAAAATTGCAATCATTGTACAGCTTTCCCATAACGCCGGCTGCAGACACTTACATTAACATTCGCTCTAGACGGCTAAATATTTTAAGTACCCGGCTCAGAATTCTATCCATTGGAAATGAAGTGCTCTCGCCGGCAACCTCCCCCACCACCACCACCACCACCTCAAAAGAAGAAAAAAAAAAGTACCTTGTAGAGAAAGGGAGGGGTGGTCGGAAAGAGAAAGAAAAATAGTGAGATGAATTTACAACACAACAAGGTTGGAGGGGTTTGAGGTGAAGCTCATCTGAGGTGGGGAGGTGGGCAGTGAATGAGGGAGGATGGATGAGAGGAAGAGATGAGGGGAAGGTAAAGAACTCGCCAGACGCACACACCGACACACACACTCAGCGCCAAGGATGAAAGTGCTGCTGTAAAAAGTTTTCCCTCTCCTCCTAAAAGTTGTTGAAAGAGAACGCTGCAGCACATCAAAGTGGCCTGGCAGACAGCCATCGGAGCCCATTGGTGTCCTTCACCCCCCACCACCCACCGCCCCACCCCACCATCACACACACACACACACACACACACACACACACACACCCCTCTATCTCTCCCTCCACATCTCCCTCTCTGGCGGCGCAGCTCCCTCTCCCCGTTTTCCATTGATCGCGGCGAGTCGAGGGAACACTCTCATCTCGCTCCCCTGACAGTGCTGCTCAGCGGGGGGACGGAGGAGGTGGTTGTCGGCGGGGGCGTGGCGGCGCTGGAGGTGCGGCATCCACAAGCGGAGCGGAAAAAGAAAAGGTAGACAAACTTCGGACGTGCTGAATTCCTCTGGTCGATGAGGAAAGGCTTCTAAAAGGGTGTGTTTCTACAACAGATCGTCTGGCAGTCGGAGGTGTATTCATCCCCCTCACAGGCTCTATATGTGCGCTGCCTTCAAAGACATTAATTAATGCTATAGAAATGCGCCAGACTGGTTTATGTTGCTCTATTGAGCGCGGAGGAACCCAGAGGAAGGATGAGCGTTGTGACTCACATCGGTGTTCGCATCTCAAAACGTTCGTTTTTAAAACCGCTGTTCGATTTCGTCAAAAATAAACCTATATATGTCCTGCGCTCCAAAAGCAATCTACACACATGATAAGATACAATCATCCTCCACATATACAAATATTCTACTGTCACACAAGCGAGAAGTTTCATTCGTTCATTCTAGTCTTCAAAATAGCACAAATGTTGCTGCAGTATTCACTTATGATCCACTGATTTACAGGAGCAATGAGTGAGATTCCCATGAACCCCACACTGGTCTGCAGTGGACACTCACCAGTGTATGATCACACAGTTGAGTCCCACACAGTTTGAAACCCACCAACCATTTTATGAGTCAACTGGTCGGTGAAATCAAAGTCCAACATGTCACCCACAATAGCACGAATCATTCTAAAGGGTCAGCATCAACCTAGTGACAGTTTTACCCCAAATATAACATGTAAATATCTTCTTGCATCAGATTATTTGTGTTTTCCAAAAATATTTTACTGGCTTCACCTGAAGATTTTTGGATTAAAAATGTCACTGTCTCACGCTTGAGCTTTAGGTCGCCCCCTGTTGGTTTGGAGTGTTGAATATAGTTCGCTAAGATTAGCTTTGATTTGTGCCTCTAAAGACAATAAAGGCTAAACACATGTATTGTATGAAAGTAGGTAAGCTGTGGTCATTGTTTAAATGATTATACATTTTGTCCTTTGCTGTAATTAAAATGGCTGTCTATGAATGCACCCCACCGTACCAAGCTCAGAAAGCTTGTTCTCAGCATCGCAAACATCCGCGAATCTGTGCGTCAGCGTCAGCACCGGCACAGACCGCGAGAAGAACCAAAGCGAGGAGGAAAGAGAAGATGAGGAGGAGGAGGAGGAGGAAGATGAGGTAAAAGCGGCACTCACAGTTGAAGATGCCCGGTGGGGGGTGCTGAGTGACCACGGGGCAGTTCTCCTCATCGCTGTTGTCCCCACAGTTATTCAGCTGGTTGCAGATCAGTGAGCCCAGACGCAAACAATTCCCATTGGTGCAGTGGAACTTGCACTCTGTGTCGAGATGAGCAGAGGAGAAGAAGAAGAATTCCTTGAGAACAACCAATTTAAACACTTACTCTCGCTCTTTGAATAGTGAACAACATGGCTAATGTTCCATTTTGCATCCCGGCCGCTGTTTTGTTTATTCAAGGACACCTTATTCTTTCTTTCTTTTTTCTTTTACTGCTGATAAAAGTTGGTTAAAAGGCCGATTTGTTACCTTTGTTACTATGAAACACTCAGACAACATGGATTTTCTTTTTTTTTTTTAAAACAAACCCAAAAAACAAAACTGTGAATCCTAAAAAAATTGATTAAATAAAATACATTGATGAAAGAGATGATTATAATAAAAATGGGAGAGAAAACAAGATCAACACCCACGCGCGAACATCGGTGTCGCCGCGGCAGCGCATGCAGGCACACTTGAAAAACGTGTAAAAGCACAGATAAACTGTGCAGACAACAAAAAATGTTCAAATAATGGGCTGTTAGGAGCAGCCCTCCATGTTATCTATGCCTGAGAATGCGCAAGGTCATTTGGTATTTTCTTCTATTTTTTGCCTTTCCCTTTTTACCTGTGAGCTCAAACACAAAAACAGAGTAAATGTGTTCACACAGATTCAAGGTCCGACAAAAAGCGGTCGGCTGTTCAAAAACAGCAAATAAATAAACAACTAATTCAAATGTGCCTTTGATGTGCTGCAACCCTAAACCATAATGTGCCTCCGTCACAGTTATTAACGAAAGGCTTTTTTTTCTCCTCTCTTCTTCCTCCTCCCAAATATTAAAACGCCTGATTAGCGCTATCTGCCGTGGAAGGAGGGAGAAGAATCACCTCGAACCTATAAATATATATTCTGGAGGGAACGAAAAAAAATAATGCTAAACTTAAATCGTAATGAGTGGAAAATAGCAACAACAAAGTGTTTGATGCAGTGAAAAGCAAGGCCATGTTGGTATGCTCCTGTGTGTTGGAGTGTTTCAGGCACTCCAGCCCACCATGTCTCCGTGAAGTGACAGTCTCTGCAGAGAAGAGGAAATAAAGAACGAGAAAGAAGAGGGGGGGGTGTGGGGGGGGCGAGAGTTTGTTTGTCTGTCGGCTGTGCTGCGACTTGCTCATTAGATTGGGCTCTAGCTAGCTACCTTCTGCACGCAGGCGGAGTAATTTGAGCCGTAGTCGCTGCGCCGCTGCCGCCGAGTCAAAGAGGGAATTAGTGCTTGATGCAAATAGGTTTAGAATGAACTGACGGGATTGGGTGTGTGAAAATCCCAAACAGAAAAACAATGTTATTCTGACGATATGTTCACAGACAGGAGCTGCCTGTGTGAGACCCAACGTTTTTTAAAAAATACTCCCACTTGGGGATAAATAGAATACAGCAGAGAGAGAAAAAAACACAGCAAAAAAACATCCAACTAAATTCACTCTGCACCTGGGTTTAAAAGTAGATAATGCAGGAGAAGTATTTTTGGCTGTATATCTACTGTGTGGAATTTTAGAATTCATTTGCAGAATTTTTTGAAACACATCGTAATCAGACTCAGAGTTTTCACTGTTTAATTCCCTTTGAAGAGTTCTCTGGATTACCCACAGCCGCTCTGTCATTAGTTTGGCTTCTCTCCCGTTCCAGCGCTTGCAGTCAAATGCAGACATTTTGGCACACGCGTAATATGGTGATTTTTTAAAATGTAGAAGATGCAAACCGGCAAGATAGTGAGCAAACAGTCATAGGTACAGACGGATGTGTCCAAAAAATGAATGAAAAATGTGGAGAAACAAACATCTCAGGTGCCGAGTCACTTTGACGTTTACATCATGTCATATGTGGGAAAGAGTTGACATGTTTCGATTGTGACCTCTGAGGATCAAATTCTAATCGATTCATTTAATTCTACCTAACGTACTGCCTGTGTTTTCCAAAACTTTTGCATGTAAAGCAGTACTTTAATATAGTGGTGTCCTGATACATCTTTTTCACTTCCAATACGATACCAATATTGCAGCTTTGACTATTAGCAGATACAGATATCGATCCGCACTTCAGTATGGAATGATCAAGCGATATTACTCAAACAGAGAACAATAGTCAGCAACTGTGGCTATGAGAAAAACTGACCCATTTATTATTAACCAATGGGTTACATACATTTTAACCTTAAACATAATAATATTCTACATAGAAGTGCTGGAGCGGAGTCTGGAATGGACTGCTTATATCAGAGTGCTTATATCAGAGATTTTAGATGCAGGCCGATATAATCCAATACTCATGTTTTTTGGCAATATCAGACTGATATCCGATATCAATATCGGATCGGGACGGCCCTGCTTTAATACTCGCTAAAATACCGCATCCATGACCGTTACAGGCGCACAAAACAAGGTGCAGTCAAATAAAGTAGAATATTTCCAGAGCCTTCAACAACTGATGTATAATAACTATCATGGTGAGACCTGCAGGGAGACGACACATTATCTCCATGGATATGTTCTCCAAAAAAATAAATAAAAAATTGCAATGCAAAGAGAAATCTGTCCTCCCATAAAGTCACAAGTGAAGCAAAAAAATAAAAAAATAAAACATAATTCCCGTAAAACACAAGAGATAACAGGCAGGATTAGCAGCCGGGCAAAGTCGGCTCCGCGGGGCGTCTTTAATTTGTTTTTAATCGAAGTTGCACGCAGCCAAACTAGAGCCAAGCCAGGTAGATCACACACACCGTACACCGGGCGGCTGTGGCGTGAACGTGAGGAAGTGGAAACAAACAAAAGGAAGAACGTGACGGCGTCCTCATTCGGGACAGAGAGCGAATCAGCTCCGACTCCGGCGTGCCAAACTCATTACTTAATGTGATTACGCTGCTCTAATCGACTGCTGTAATCACGCCTCAACCAGATTCTCCACATTTCTGGCTGACAATCTTTCCTTCTCCCTTCTTTTCTATTTCTTAATTTCTTGGGCGAGGTAGCGGGATAGAGGAGGGGGGGGAAAAAATAATCCTCGCCTGGAAAAAGTGGAAGGAAACATCTGAATGAAATC
>CAESWR010000601.1:115735-143675 GCA_903171835.1 Mullus surmuletus | reverse complement strand
AAAAAAAAAAACGGGACAGAGATGAAGGGAAGTGGAGGGTGTGTGGGGGAGAGAGAAGGTGAGGGGGGAGGCAGGGGGAGGCAGCCAACCCACTGCTATTGTACTATTTCACATGGAGTCTGTTGACTGTCAAATAAAGTACTCTGGAAAAATATTTGATCCATCAAAGAACCCCTGATGTTTTCAAAAAAAATCGTTTTCCAGAGGAATGTTCGAAACAGGGATCCAACTTTACTTTCTTGCATTTTGATTTTTCCAGCACCCCCCCGGCAAGGGTTTGTCTGCCTTTTTCTCCACTGTGTCGCTGTCAGCAAAGCAAATTTCAATTAAGCGTCGCACATGAAACATCTGCTGTTACCAACTTGTGTTTTTCTCTCTTTTTTTTAAGACTGGCTGGGTTGAAAGGGAAAGTAAAGCAACGGAAAACGGGAGGAAAAAATCAAAAGAAAGAGACAGACGAAGGGAAGAACGCGTGCAGCCAGACACAACAGACATCAGGCAGAAAAAGGGAGACAGAAAAAGGAGGGATGAAGGAGGGAGGGTTTGATGGATAGAGGGAAGGGTGGGAGGGGAGTGTCTCATGTAGGAGGGGGTGGGAGTGTATGGGTNNNGGGGGGGGGGGGGGTGGCGTGATTGAGGGATGCAGGGAAGATGCTGAGAGAAGCA
Source organism: Mullus surmuletus (assembly GCA_903171835.1). NCBI lineage: Eukaryota > Metazoa > Chordata > Actinopteri > Syngnathiformes > Mullidae > Mullus > Mullus surmuletus. The sequence goes on along the minus strand of CAESWR010000601.1, from coordinate 143,009 downwards.
ACCAGGAGGGAATTTATTGCAATCATTACACTTGATGGACTCACTGAAGCTGCACTTTATACACACTGTCTGGCTCCTGTTTGTGTGTAAATATGAGGCCTCCCATCTTACACACACACACACACACGGTATACGCTGTCTATATATACGGAGTGTCTGACAGAGCATTTGTCTGTGTTTTTTGAGTGAGTTAACATTTATGAGGGAGAAGGGAGCGGCGGAAATGAGGGAAAATGGTAGAGTCAATATCTGCCCCTTCCTTCCACACGTACCTTTTTACACACTTCTCTTTCTCCTCATTTGAATCCCAGACAAAAAGAAAAAAAAAAAAAAACTCTCAAAATACAACACTGTACTTGAATTTCACCCTTCCATCACTCACTCCGAGCTTTTTCCTCCGTTTAGTCGGTAAATGAGTCTGTCTGGAGTGCGGCTTCTTGTGAATGAATAAGCCAGACATCATATTAGCTGCTGCATCAAGACATCAGGCGCGCCGGCACCTCAGCGCTGAATGATTACAGCGGGGCCGGCCCGGTTCGTCTGACTGACAGATGGAGTTACACCGTGGGTTGATTGGCGTTGTGTGATCCCGATGGCGCATAGGGCTGGGTGATATATCGATACAAAAGATATACAATATTCTTTTTAATGAGATATGGAATGAGACCATATTGTTTATATATAAAAGGAGATATAAAGAAGAATAAAACCTGTGATTTGATTTTAATAAGCCATTCAGTTGTCAAACCAAACCAAAAAGATTGACAGATATTTTACTTTTCTCATATTTATTTCAAAAAAAGATTGGTCTATATTATTTTCTGGGCTATTCTCATTTAAGACTTTTTTTATGTGCACCTTGCATGGAGCTTTATGATTTCTTTATACAGTATGTGTAAATTGTTATTTGAACAGCTGAATTTGAACCAGGTGAAGAAACCTATTGATTGTTTTTTGCAACTGTTTAATGAAATATCTGGTTTCAATACTTGTGACACGTCCTATTTGACTTTGACTGAACATTTAGCTCACTCTGCAGAAAAGATCTCGGGATATATACTGTATATAGATAATCAGCCTAAATATCCCGGGATATGAGTGTTGGTCCATATCGCTCAGCTCAAATGGCGTAAGAAATCCGGATGAATGAAAGGGTTGCGAGAACCTCAAACGCTCAGATTGGAGGTTGTGTTCGGTGCAATTTCTCTGCTTTTCAGCGAGGCGACGCTAAGAGCGCCGGGCTGAATTTGGTGGAAATCCAATTGACCCACTCAAACCGCGCTGCCCAAGCCTCCTTCTGGTCGGGGGATTAGCTACCCAAAAAAATTAACAAAGCAATTTCCGTGAAATTTGATGGAGATTGGGAGCTCTGGTGAAGGACCGCGCCTCAATAGAGGACAGTACAGGCAACCTTGTCCTCCAGAAATCCTCCATTTGATGAAAAGACATGCAGCTCTTTTGCTCACGGTCGGGTCCAGAGGTCCTCTTGATCGATGTGTCGCATCAGTCTGTGGTTTGAGAAGTTTGGATTTTTGTTACTGTGAGACCAGATGAATAACCGACAAGCATCGTTTCAAATTCTTTTGTTGATGTATCTTAACCATGTCGTTGCACCTGATTATACCTGAGACCTGCACAAATCTACCATGGCCGTTTGACCATATGACAGATGTGACCATGCTGGTAATAATTACAAGACACATTCTAGCCATAATTCAGTTCTGCTATTGTATTTCTAATCTTTAAGATGAAGATTCTGCTAAAATATATTAAAAACAGATCTGAGATGATAATTATCTTCTCTTCATGTAAGAAGACCAATCAGTTGATAAATTAATTTGGACAACAGATGCAGAATAAACAGCGTCCTACTTCGCTGAAGCCACAAAAAAGCATCATGAGTTTTTTACACAGTAATCGGACCATGTCATGCTAGCTTCTTTTGCCTGTGCGCTGCTGGAGTTACAGCTGGAGACTCTGCACGCATCGACCAAAGCACAGTTTCTCCCACAGAAGACTTTAATTCCTGTGTCATTACAGTAAAAATGCTTGTGATATTAATACACGTTTCTCTAATTTCTTCAAAAAAGAGAACTCATGTCGAATGAACCCACGGAGGGGAACAGAGCTTTCTTGTCAGTGTGATACAAGTTAGCTGTTTGGCCGTCCAGTGCAGCCAGCGAGCCGCCCAGCAGTCGCCCAGCGGAGAGCGGGTGACAGCATCCAGATTTAAAACCCAGCAGCTGCGTTTTGTTTCCGCCCCACTGACTCTTCCTATAACCTAAGCAGGCTTTATCAGCCCTGCACAGGCTGCACCGGGCTGGATACGGCACCCGGTGGAGGGGAAGGAGGGGCAGGCGGTAATAATAAGGGGGATGAAAAGGTGGTGGGAAGTTTAAAAAAAAAAAATATGTGAGGAGAATGGACAGAGGAGGAGGAAAATACAGGGAGGGATGGAAAAGGGAGTACAGGGGGTGTAATGGAGCAAGTGGGGAGCTCTTTCACACTTCGCTGTGGTCTTGCCCTGCAAATGACCCTGTCATCAGTTTGTGTGCGTACATCTGTGTGTGTGTGTGTGTGCATGTGTGTGTGTGTGTGTGTGTGTGTATGCAGCTTCCGACTGCTGTCTGATATTGAATCCCGTAAACTGACATCTGCCAGATTCATACATACACATGGCTTCACCCCTGAGTGGGCAAAACCAAATGCGTGTGTCTACATTTTACATTTAACCGTGTCCGGTGTATTCAAAAGACTGATGCCGTAGAAGTGTGTGAACAATGCCTCGGAAAAGTGAAAGTCACCTTGGTTACTTCTTACCTTCCCGTTAATTGCTATTGATCAGGAAGGACGGCCGAGCTCCCTTGATTTTTAAAGCAGATCAAAGATCCTTCAGCTAAACCTACAAAACGTGACTGAAGGAGAAACTTTCCTTAAAATTCATTTAACCTGCGAGTGGCATTAAACATTCATGAGCATTTGTCTGAGATCTGGAATTAAGTAGTTGTTTCATGACTACCTGAGGGGGTCCTTCCTTCTCTGCATCAGCTCTCTTCATCTCTTTACCTCTGCTTTTGGTCTGCCCTTCCCTGTCTGCTTTTTTGGCACATAAAAAAAAAAAAAACATCAAGAAAAGCCTCAAAGGCAGTTTGTGGTTTGTGTGAAAAGACAACCGGCCCCACCCTCTCTCACAGGGAGCAGCCCCCGTCAGATAATGAAGCTGGGTGGAACCTGAGCCTCGGTGACAGCTTTTGCCACAACTATTGCACCAAAACCAGAAAGCCACATCATCATTTCCAGTTTGTGCATGTACCGACATGTGCGTGCACTGGTGGTGATGGTGGGGGTGGGGGGGCTTCCTGAGTTGAAGGGCTGGGTCCAAATCGTGGGAGGAAGTACATGTCTTAGTCAGTTATCCCAGAGAATGTGGGGGAACTGTCCTGACAGAGTGGCTGGGGAGGGTGGACAGCGAATACCTTCACAAAGACAATGTGCAAACCCGCAAATCGATGGAAAAAGCACTTGCCCTAAACCAGGGTGAGGCTGTGGCTTGCAAACGCATCGAGTAGAAGAATTCTCCCCACATAAGTGAAGCTGCGACCCACAGGCATGCGAGCTTCAAAACAAACCCAGCATGGAATGCAAACGCTGCCTGGGTGCAGCAACACTTGCAAAGAACAGTATACAGTAGGTGAAGATTTGGAGGAACAATGAGCATTCCGCCGAATCTGAGAGCCTCTCATCTACTGTGGCGAAAAGTCCAGGGATCCTACGTTTCTAATCCGATATTGATATTGGATTTTGGTCCGATATCATTAAAAAGAGTAGAGTAGAAGTAGTAGAGTATTATATCAGCCTGCATCTAAAATCTCTGATATAAGAACTCCGATAAAAGCAGTCCATTCCAGACTCCGCTCCAGCAGGTCGAGGATTTATTGAGGTTATTTTTCAGGGTCTTTCTTTTATCTATTTTAATTAATTGTAGAATATTCTTATGTTTAAGGTTAAAACTGATGTAACCCATTGGTTAAATATAAATGGGTCGGTTTTTCTGATACCTCTTGTTGCTGACTATTGTTCTCTGTTTGAGTAATATCACTTGATATAGCCTTTTCTAACATTCCATACTACAAAATAACAAATAAAAGTATGTATGATTCGTGCTGATATCGTATTGCATCAATTTCGGTATTGGCCAATAGTCAAGGCTGCAATACCTGTATCGTATCGGAAGTGAAAAACTTGTATCGGGATACCCCAAGCTTTTATCATGGTGTACTTTGAAGCGTTTCTTTTTTTTCTGTTGACAAAATAGCGCCACTGCCACTTTCGATCTCCCAGGGCTCCACTGGTCTCGGTCCCTAGCCCGGTGCAACTCCTAAATCACAGCCTTGTTCACTGACTTGAGGTCGATGCGTGGTCATGGAAAGGCTTTGATTCCTTTCTCGCAAACCATCAAGATGCAAATCCAGAGGGAAGCCTTCCCAGTCCCTGGACCACGCCTGCCTCCAGCTCACACGGTTCGGGACACCACCATCTTCTATTGTCTTCTCCCTCTCTTGAAGAGCCCACTTTCCTTCCCACAAGCCTCCTTGACCCTGGTCACACCTTTCCACCCACTCAAACCTTGTTGGCCCTCTCGCTGTGTTCCCTCTTTAGGTTCCATCTCGGACCTGAAAACTTCAAATGAGTTTCTTTAAAGGGGCCCCTATGTCCCATTTGGACCCTTTTTTTCATTCACTAATCCACTAGCCAGACTACTGTATGCATGACTCTGCTGAGTGTGTGTTTGTAACCTCTGTAACACCAGCAGAGTGCAATAAAGTGCTGGGATGTGCTGACCTTCTCCATGCAGTGGTGTGAGTGAGGCCGCGTGTTTAAGAAAAGCAGTGTGACCTCTGAAATTCATGCTTCACACACAGGATTCCCTCCCAAATACCCAATGCTTCTGGCTAATGAACAGCTGAATAGATGAATAACAAGCTTTGTTCAACATTTTTTCTCTCTCTGAACTATGGCTTTAAATGCTGCTTTGATCCTCTGTGAGGTTAGAGGGATGGTATTTTCATGCGAGCACGGCCAATCACTCTCAAAATTAGCGGGTGTCTTTCTGTTTGTGTTCATTGACGGCTAATCGCTCCCAAAATGCAGTGTGCAGCTAAACTGCACTGCAAGGTTGATGACAGTTGTTTTTAATAATCCACAGCACCATTTTTCCCTCCGCAAACCTCCCCTCTCTGTCCTCTCTGCTCCGTCAGCATCCAAGCATCGCACACCAAAGAGTTCAGGACACAACGTGCCTCACATCTTGCAGCCAAACCCTGGACTTTTGCTCTGCTGCGGTAAAGAGCAGTTCAACTCAAAACCACCCTGCCAAGGCAACATTCTGTACAAATGAATAAATCACCTTTGATAAAGTGATAACGTTTAAGACGGCAGAATGCTTTACCGCCTCCACAGAGGAACAGATTTTGCCTCTGTGCAGGAATGCATCATATTTAAGAAAGATAACCTTACAGCACTGGAGGAGCGGGTTCACTATCAGACGTCTGGTTTCCTTCGGCGGGAGTCAAACACACCGATGGCAGACAGGTTCAAGTGTAGATCTGATAGGGAAGGGCAGGAAGCCAGAGCGCGAATATACTTTTGCCAATCAATGTCATCATGAAACGCGCACGCAGACACACACACACCCATAGATGGTCCGACATGGAGTAATCCAGTGTAAGGATGAATAGTGAAATGATTCGTGCTACTCTGGATTTTGCAGCCTGGCATTATCAGAGTTGTCAGGCAGGCAGATCTGCAGCACAGGAGAACGTGGTTTGGGTTGAAAACAGAACCACTGTTGAGATGAGTGTGTGCGAGAGAGACAGTGCGTGTGTGCTCTCCGGATACAATGGAGAAGTCTTATAAAGAATTGGGAAGTTTTAAAAACTTAGATGATTATCTGGTTTGAGCTTTTTTTTTCTTTTTCTTTTCCTCACACTTGTACCAGTCAGCTATTTCATTCAAAAACTATTTTTGCAATTTTGTACTTGCCTTTATCTGAAATACAACGAGGACAATGACAATTCTGATTTGGGGGATTCAGTAAGCCAACTCTGACATTGACAGTGTTCAACCCTGGGTTTTTAATAGCAATTTGCTAAAATTGTGTCACCACATTGTGATGTGTGAACAGGAAATCAAAATCTGGTTATTTGACCTTTAAGAAAGCCTGAACCCTGCCCTAAGTAATTTGTTAGTGGTAGAATGTGGATCTGTCCCTTCCTGTGATACACATACTAAGAATGTTCAGAAAGTTTTAATGATGAAAGCAGTAGTTAAAATGACAAACTCTTTTGTATGTTGGACGATATTGATGATTACAACGACAGAAAACAGTCAAAAGCTGACATGGTGCTCTACACACAAATCCTGTTAACAGGTCTGAGAGAATGTACAATGTGTCTTGAGCAAACTGCATGCTAACACACTCACAAAGATACTAAAGTCAGCGGTTATCAGCATCTGGGAGCAATTTCCATCCAATGCTATCAGGTACTTGTGTGCCAAACCAAAACAGAATTCCTCCCACATCCAACTAGTAATTTATCACCATCAGGCAACTTTCCCCCAATGGTCAAGCACAGAAATACTTCAAATGAATGTATCATGAGACAGCCATTTGGACAGTAACCACAGGACTGATCAACCCCACTAGGGCTCACAGTGACAAACATAGACTACCTTGAAGCAAAGTTACTGTGCTTCTGAAGCACATCGCCACAATAGTTTTACAAAGTATGACTAGTTAAACGATTTCTTAAATGCTGGTTCAAACTGATGAGCGTACTACTAGTCATCCCTGGTTCATTTGATATGGCCCGATTATTATGTTCCTTTCACTACCCCTGTCTCGATATCTGTTGATTCAACCATTTTCTGTTCTACAGTGCAAAGTCCCAGCAGATATTACCAAAGATTCATTTCTTCTCTTATCTATAAGGTGCATTATGTATCTCTGGAGTACTTTTCCGTCTTACAATTTGTTTTCAACTTCTGCTGGAGGAAAACAAGCTTGACACACAGGAAGGATTTCTGAGCAGTCGATAGTCCGGAGGGGGAGAAAGCGAATGAAAGATCATCGAGGTTAGGTTTTCACTTTATGATACATTGTCTGGTAAGTAGATGTGAACATTTTCTGCATGTGTAGTGTCCCAGGTGACTGTAGGTTCACTGGTGTGTGTGTGTGTATGTGTGTGTGTAGTTGGGGGTGGGGATGTGGGACGCAGCCCAGAGGAGAAATCCTGTCTGGAAAAATGAAATGATTAGCTATGTTAGGTAGGGATTGAGGAGCTATTTTACTTCTATGGTTCTCAGGGGCTGAACACACTGTTTCTAGCCCTTTTTTGTGTTTAACAGCATCAGAAGAGCTGATGAATGGCCTATTTAACGGAACCTCCCAGAACAGTTTGTGTATGTTATTCAAACAACCTTGACAAGTTGAGGCCAAACGTGATTTTTTTTTTAAAGAAACAGATCTCTCTGGGTAATTTAGCCTGTGAAAGGGATGGATGTGTAACTAACAACAATAACTAACCATCATTTCCATCGACCCATAATGGCATAACACTAAAATAAAAAATGTAGGTACATTCATAATAACCGGCACAGCTAATTGCTCTTCCTCTCTGAAGAGAAAAAACTCAAATTAAGTTTCAAGTGACAGAGGGAGATAAATACCTTGTTGAAATCTGTGTACTTTATGTCCAAACATCTAAAATGCATTATTCAGGAAGAACCTCAATTAGAAGCAAAACAGTCTGGACAATGATTGAAGAGCTGAAGAGGACCGTCATCCTTCAGGTTAAGAGTTGTTCTGTGCTAGGCTGGGTGCCTGACCAGGTTGGCAGAAATGTGAAAGGCTGCTATTGATCTGCACATCAATGGATCGTTTCCTTTACAGTGACGCATTTTCATATACGGTCTCTGTCTGTGTACTGCAGCCGTGGTGGCCTCGCTTGTACGCACATGTGAAGCCTGTTAGCCCTAAAAGTTGGCAATGCTGCTAATGACTCAATTGAAGTATACTGACCTTTAAGGTAGACCAGTTGTTTTTGCTTTTAGCTAAAGGCTTTATATAGTTGAGCCAAGGTGACGGAGGTAGCGCTTTGTCTAGCTGTCTGTGCTTGTTGGGATGTGCACCGATCATGGCTTTGCCAATTGAGACTGAAACCATCGTCTCCGCTTGTCTGATATGGAATTCAAAGGTGCCTCAACAATTTAGTGATATGGGGGATACATTGCACTCTGGTGCTCAATGAATCATCATGGAGTAAAATGATCTGAATACTGACCACGGCGCTGTAATATTCAGTCATTTAGCAGTAAATGATGATACAAAACTTGTGCGTTAAAATCCCCAGTAAGTTTTGCTTTGAGTTGTGTGTGTTGGTTTAAGTCAACCCAACTACTGGGTAATAACTATTAACACATTAGGATCTTAAAAATGTCAGGTGTGAGCGAGCCATTCATAATACACATTCTAACACTTTGATAGAATTATAGGAGTGTGTTTTCAAACAGTCTGAGGGACAAATTATCTGGAAAATTCGTAGCCTACATCTGGCAGATGTTGTGATAGGATATTCTGCAAGACCATAAATATTAAACACAAATATTTGTGTTCATTACTGTAATTAGGTCAACAAATGCAAGTGCAAGTCTTACAATGAGATTAGACCGTGAATGTTGCCGATGTTGTTTTGGATGTGATCGGTTATCAGCATGCAGGACATTTATTATGCATGAAGTGCATAAATAAATTGGAGTGGAGCATTTTCAATGTGTTATCAGTTAATAAGAATTTTAGATTGATTGTGATCACATTACTTCTACCTCCACTAACCCTTTTGTAGCACTGAATAATTTGTTGTTTCGTCACGATTTCAAATTAAATAGCATTATTCCAGATTCTTGGATGGGAATCTCGTGAAGGGCTGCGTGTTGAAAGGCCATAACATGTTTTCTAAAGCTGTCTGTGCAAGCAGACAGCAGCGACGGGAGCTGCCTGCACCAATAACACCAACCATCTGTTGGACGCCAAAGAGGACTCTGTCTCCACACCTACCTCCTCCTGTTTGGGTCTTTCTGTCTCCCTGACTCTGTTTATCTTTACTCTCTATCCCTTTGCCTTTATATCTAATATCCCTGGCTCTGTCTGCTTTCAATGTGTGTGTGTGTGTGTCTTTCACTCCTCTCCCATCTCCGAAGTCTGCCAGAGAACAGGGTGGGGCTCGTTTTGGGAGAACAGAAAGTATGAATTATGGGAATGTGGTTGATGGTTTGGTACATTTTGCTGCTTCACTATATCAAACTGGTCTCTTTTGAATTTTGAATCAAACTCCACATGAAATAGCCAAACAAAATCCTATTCTTAATATAATCTCAGCCGGCGGGGCGCATTAGCAACGTATAAACCACTTGCTTGCTGTGCACACCTGACAACACTGCCACGCCCACTGCCACAATAAACCCATTGTGCCATATATTGTGGTTTGCATGCAGTTATATGTGCATGTATTAGTGTGTGGGTGTTTGTGAGAGAGAGAATGAACCACTACTGAGGGTTTGATTACAGACTGATAGTGACTCCTGTCAACTCATCAGCAGACAACAGGACATGAATAGGAGGAAGAAGCAGGGGTTTTGTGTGTGTGTGTGTGCACGTGTGTGTGTGTGTGGTGAGGGTGGCAGGGTAGTGTAATATGGGAAATAAGAGATCTGAACAGCAACAAAGACTTTCACAGTTCTCAAATTCAATCCAGTTTCTCAGAGTTTTTTCAGTATCTCTCTTTGCAGCCTTTGTGATGTTAAATGTAATAACACCGGACATTTACTTGACAAAAAAAAAAGAGAGATCATGAAAGTTTAAAACAAGCCAGCAAGCCCTGTTTATCTGAAGTATCTGTCGGACAGGTATTCTTCTTTGTATCTATGTGCTTCCACTTAAATGGAATACAATAGAGTGCACCACAATAGGGCATAATACAATATAACATAATAGTCAGGTGAAAAGAATGTACACGTCTACAAAAAAAAAGAATCAGAGCTAAATTAATACATGTTCAAATGTCTCCAATTACGTTTTCTCATTCCTCTCATCCACCGGCTTACGAATAGTGCAAACTCCAACGTGCTGACGATGGCAAGTAGCTGATACATCTTTTTCTCCTTGTTAACAAGCTCGGCATCACGAAGATGGGAGACATAAATGAGAGGCAACGCTATAAATCAGCGTGACTAACAGTAAATTTCAATATGTGTGGAATGATGAAGTATGTGTTTATTTTACCACTCAAGAACTGAGAATCTCTCTCACGAATCTTACAATAGAAGTGAATTGCCATGCAAGTGCTACTGTGTCAAGTGCTTAATAATAATAATCTAAATTAAAAAAGAAACAATGAGGATGGTGGTGGAGGTGGAGGATGAAAATAGGAAGAAAAAGGATTCGAGCTCTGGGTGGATTTCGGTATAACTTTTTGGGCAAGTCAGTTTATGGTTCAATATATGACATGCATGAGTGTGAAACTGAGATTACTGCAAGTTTTCTCATCAGATATTTTGTTCTTTCAATAATAGAAGAAGTAGATGTGAACTCACTGATTTCAACAAAGAGATTATTTGAATATCAGACACATTGTGTATATTTTAAAACATGTTTGAGGGGAGTTGTGGATCTACTTTTCCTAATATCTTATTCACAGATCAGATCTATCTCAACAACATGTTTTGTGTTTTTCCACCGTCTTATCTTATTATGGCCAGCAGACTCTGCAAATTGCATTTTCTTAGTTTTTTCATAAACATCTTGTGTCAGCAACAGACACAAGGGTGATGTGTCTGACATATCAATGCAGACAAACACACGCTGCTCATAAATAATCTGTGCCAGAATTTAATCTTTTGAGGCGGCCGTGTCGATCTGCTTTATCAGGTTGGAAGATCTTATCAGTGCGGCTGCCTAAATGAAGCGGCGTGGCTTTGTGTCCTTGCAGCCACACCGGCTCTGGAAGTTTGGTGCTCCATAATTTAAATGTGCAGTAGGGGGAGCCATATAGACCCTCCTCCGAGCTGTTAATGGACCCAGAGGGAGTGGACCAAAGCGAGCAGCTCTGGATGTGTCGGTTTTCATACAAAGGTTTACTATGTTACACTGTTATACAACCATGAATGTGAAACTTGTTTTTCAAATATAATTGTGTGACTTTTATTACAGACTGCAGTGATGAAAATTGGTCCTTGCATTGTCCCAGTGCAGTATACTATATAATAATACAGTATTCTTTTTAATTATAGAAAGAGCTGTCTTTATCTGCAGGGACACTGAAGCAGCGACATTATTCTATGTCTACATAATGGAGGTCATTTGTCAGAGAAGTTTTTTATGGGATTTTTTTTACACTGAAACATGCTTTCACAAGCGAATCGAGTGATTTGACATGGAAAAACCTCAAAACACAAACACATTGAACATCTCCAGTAGTAGAAAAATGGCCTCAGTGTTGTGAGTCCTGAACGGTTGATCAAAGTACAGATGAACACATACAAACCCATATGGGCGTGTTGGACAGGAAGCTAAGCCACAGGGTGTTGAGATGAGCAAAAGACAAAGCAGGGGAAAAAAGCGACTGCAGGAGGTTAGCACTGGCCTGTCAGCAGCTGCCGGAGCTCGCACACACATGCATGCACAGACACACACACCCCCTCTTTGCAGACTTATTCTAAGTAAATTTCCACCCTCACCCTATATCTGACAAGCAAGCACTATAACACACGGTGCTGTCATAAAGCTGCAGACACACATGCAACACGCACAGATTTGCTCACACACACACACACACACCAAGTCTCTAATGTAGTGAAGGTCAGGTTTCTCACCAGTGTCCTGTCTGAGAGTGTAGACCACACTGCAACCCACACAGCATGAACACACTGTCCCGTCTGTGCAGCTGGAGGGACGGAGCCGGGCAATGTCACTGCAGGGAGAGAGTCTGTCAGCACCGGCAGTAACAACATCACAAACCACAAGGATACACGACACTTAATACAGCAAAAATACCGGATGTTCATGCAGCTTCGCGCTCACATTTTCCCCCCCCAACTATTTGGAAAATGTCGCAAAATAGGAAACAAAAATGTTAAAATCATTCAAGATGTTTCTGCTTGTACCGGAGCCTTTAAGATAATGAGCAGCTGCAGTGAAAATGCTGAGAAATCATCCGCAGAGCGACCAAGTAAACATTAGAAACACTTGAACAGAACACAGCAGACAGATTGCAGTGAGTTTAAAGCCAAACTTGGATGGCGTCGCAGTACAGAACAACAACCTTGCAATAAATCCTACATTTATGAAGGTTTGAAGCAGCTTTTGTTAAGACTTGAGACTCAATAGGAAAGTTTCAATGCGGCTATTGTGAAATCAAATTTCCTTCATGATCTGCTGCTTGCCGACCCCCACTGCCTCCATTATTTGTTTCTGATTGTGTCATTAATGCTAAAAAGACAGTAAATTATTGACTGTTTCTTACCAGCATCTGTCATCTTAGGTGGCTAAAATCCTATACTGACCGTCTTTCCTTTACCAGGGTGACTCTAGTTACAGCTATCTGAGGGTATCTGTTCCATCTGCACTTTCTATTGGACTCACATTTCACATGGTCAAGGTTTTATATATATATATAGACTATAAACAGCACATCAAACCTGTCAATTCTGATCAGTTATTCTGTGAGGTCTAACCACAGAGTCATGTGAAGCTCCATATGTGAAGCAGGTGTTCAGCAGCAATGAGAAGAAACACCACGTACAAAATGGGAAAACAATCTGATTTTAAAGTAAAGAACTGCAGGTACATCACTCAAATAAAAATTCTGATTCGTGACTAGTCCTGTTTTTCCAACAATTACTCAAAGGCTATCTGAAGTACATGAGGAAAGTATCACAAGTATTCCAGCCCAAGGTTTCTTGCATTCCCAACATCGAATTTAATCAAATGAAAACTCTCCATAGACTTCCCATACAGTCACCTATTATCGAGAGAAATCTCAAGGGTGAACGCAACTGCAAGAGATTGTCAGAGCCCACCGATCAATACTTAACTTCTGTCGGGCTATGTGTTGGGTAAAGAAATCAAAAAATTGGAAAAATGGAACACAAAAACAGGAAAAAAATCCCAAATGTCACAGTATTACTTCAAGCAAAAAAATGTCAGAGGCACATTTGAAGAAAATAACAAATGATAAATGAAAAGCTGCTTGCAAATGTCAGTCAAAGTCTGTAATGGGAAACACCTGCTGAACGTGGGGAAGATGCATGGACCCTAATGGTGGATCTACTGTAAAAATGTCGCACATCTCGTTATGAGAAAAATTAATTTAATAATCTGTGTTGTGTCACTGATCATCATTAAACTTCATTTTTAGGTGCATGAATAGAGTACTTTTATTTTTCTTTTCGAATTTGTGGAATTTTAGTATGAGCCATGTAGTGAAATACAAACTTAAGAAAACACTTCCTAAGGTGCTTTTCTCTCTCTCGCCACACGTGCCACTTTTGCAATTACGAGTAACCATAGTACATTTCTGGGGGAGAAAAAAAAGTTTCCATTACCACTGATGATTTGTTGCTTTTCTTAAGATCTGAATTCCTACACAAAGGCCATTCAAGAGTTTGCTGCTCAAGAAAAAAAAAATGACAATTCTCACAATCTTTGTCTCTTTTCACACAAAAGCTGCCAACCAACGGTGAAGCAGCATTTTGCTGTCGAGCTGGCAACCGGCTCTTGTGGAACTCCCTGCAATATCTCCAGCTTTTATTCGCTTTTCAATGCTCGGGAAGAGGGACACGGAGGAAAGGTCCCCCGAAATAGCGGCCCGTCTTTTATCTTGCTAAGCCGATGTCCCGTGTCACCGTTGGTTTGCGCGGTTTTGGGTGGCTTTGTGGTGGTGGAGGGAAAATATAAGCATCCCGCTGGAGGACACAAGTGTTGCGGTGTGTAATTACCAACAACAATCCATTACCTCAGAACGCTCTTCCTGTGAGCAAAAGCAATGAATCACCTGGTATGTTATCACACCTGCAAGGCTTGAGGACAAACTAACAATTCCAGCTGCACACAAACATGTACATATACTGTTTGTGTACAACAAGACACGACAACGGTGGAAAAAAGTTTACTGTTGGGTCAGTGCAGCACAATCATTCAGGTATAAAGAGACAAAAAAGGCCAAAACAGAAAAACCAATATTGGATATTCATATGCGGCAAAAAGAATCACTGCAGCAATACATATTTCTTTTGTGACTGACTGACTGCAGCAGTATTCAATGTCCAAAATCCATCCTCATGTAAGCATGTAACAAATGCAAAGATGTGTTAATATAGTCCCCCTCCTCTCCCGAAAATAACCACCATTCTTCTTGTTACTTCAGTCGGATGTTTGAGTCTCGCTGTGCAAAATAATATGCAAAGTATTCACACCCATCTGCTGAAGGTGGAAAGTTTCTCTGTACTCGATTTAAATAGGGAGTGTCGCTCCAGAGCCTTTTGAGCGTAACATCACAACAAAGTCTGGGAAGCCAAATCTACGTTGCTCCGACCTGCATCGTAGAGGGGTTTAATGTGGGGAGATTGGGAGGCAGCTTGCAGTCAAGAACTATTCAGGATTACTAATGAGGGAGAGGGAGATACAATTAAAGTGGGTAACAACATTTATGAGGATAACTCTTATTAAGACCTCTGAAAACAGAATATTTAAGTTTTCTCTGGAGGTGTTCTTTAAGAATTCAACTATAAAAACGAACGTATGAGCTTATATCTTCTATGTATATTAGCTGGTAGATGGATGCAGCCACCAGCTAGACTCTAATAAAACCCCAAACTGGATTTCAAATAATTCACATGGTTGAAAATTCATACATAATACATAATACATACATAATACAAGCCTGATCAATCATTCATCTTATAGCCGAGAGATAATGTTATAGGCTGAATTCGGGAGGTGGGGGTGGGGGTGGGGGCACCATGCTTGCCATCTCCTGATGTTGCACGCCGATTTGACTTCAGCTCTATCACACAGTGCGACTGCAAGTCAAAGTAAATCAAACACACACACAAAAATCAGAACACCTCAAACAATCAATCCGTGGTTTAGCCATTCTACATTACCTAGTTCGAGGACACAGTGCCCTTATCTATTATCTTCTCTTGAATAAAAGTTTACACTTTTTCAGAGGGAAGAAAATTGGTTTCCTCATTTTGCCTTCATGGTTCTAAAGTAAAAGCAGATGCTGGCTCAATGAAAGACAAATGATGTTTAAAAATTTTTTAGAAAAAGTCTCACTAACTGTTGTGAGCTATGATGTTGTTTGATCGCGCGGCAGCCAGAGAATCATTAAGTGCCTCATACTAACTGACAGGCCTTAATTTACCTCTCGAGCTGTAATAGAAACAGCCCTGATGATCATTTAGCTCCGATAGATTATGCAAGAATCCCTCATATAGTGAGTCATTACATTCAGCCGGGCTGCCTGTCAGCTCTGTACCGACTCAGCGTGAGCCCATTCTCAAACTGGAAGGGAAGGCTGAATTTAGACACACATACATAGTGTCAGACACACACTCACACACACACACACACACACACACACACACACACACACACACACACACACACACACACACACACACACACACACACACACACACACTGCCCGCGCGGAGATATCACACACGTAAGCAGCAAAAGTTCTCTCCTCAGTCTAGACATGTGGGCAGAATGACAGAGGGAGGCAGAGCAAAAGTGACAGTGAGACGAAGAGGGACCGAGACAGAACAAGAGATAATGAGAGTTAAAAAAAAAAAAAATTAGACTGGGAGATACAGATGGAGCAGAGGTGGGCAGGAGTGGACAGACTGGGTGGAAGGTGAGCTCTCACACCCTCTCTACGGCATATAGAGTGAGAGTGTGTGTGTGTCTGATATGTGTGTTGTCGGTCAGACGATGGAAGCTAAACCTTAGTGTGAAGTCATGGATCCAATAATTTACAGCAGAACCTTTCTTTCATGAATAACTTGGGACTTGGTATGACAATTAAATGGATGACATAAAAAGATAGAACATTACAGCAAGGGGGGGGTTGCACCATAGGGACGAGAGTTGGATAGGTTGCTGGTTTTCGCAACTTCGGCACTTCATTAATGGCTTGTTGGAAGAAACTGTAAAAGCTGCCGTGATCAGCAGACAATGCGGAGGGTTCGCTGCGCCAAATCCCACCCATATGGCGCTTATGCAAGAGAACTGTGATGGGCAGTGTTGGCAGTTACTGTAACGGCGTTACTTTTAACTGTAACAAATACTCTAACGCAATAACTTTTAAATAAATGAACACAGTTGCCATTATGATATGGTGCGTTTGTCCGGTACTTGGTAAATGAATTCTTGTTTACAGTGGCGATGCATTGTGGGATTCCTGGATGCCATGTCAACTGCCAAAGAAGACACTTTGTGGGCGTGTTTCTGTTTATTCAAGTATGTGCAGCGGTCATGGAGAGTCAAGATGCGAGCAACACGAGTTTCTCAAACTGGAAATACTCTAATTATTTCTCTTTGGTTGAGCAAAAAGACAAAAACATTTTAGCCAAATTTGAGCTGTCTTTCTGTCTTGAAGGTGCTATCTACTGAGACAAACAGCAACTCCAATCTGTCAAAGTATCTCCAGAACCTACATGCCTAAGTAGTCAACAAAGTAATATAGTTTCCTTTTGAATGAAGTAACTAGTAACTGCAACTGGTTACTATTTTTTGGTAACTAGCACACTGGTGATGGTGCACACTGATAGTCTCACAAAAAGTCGTTCTGAAGCCAGGCTCAAATTGCTATTCAAGGAACCTCAGTCCACAATCTCTAGGTATGTAGATCTGAAACATGAAGCTCGACCAAACAGCTGCTTCACTCAGCATTAAGACTCGAAAATCTTATGGCCTCTTTGCAAAAGTACCCGAAATTCCAGCACCCTCAAAGACTCACGACTTCAGTCTGTTAGTCGTTCAAAAGCTCGAGTGGAGACATGACAGTTGGCCGGTTTGTCGCGGGTTACGTGCCCGACCGTTTCTTGGCAGGAAGCAGCAACGTCCAACGGTCTTTTCGTCGGTGTGATATTGGGAAGCAGCGAGAAGCAGCGCAGGCGTGAGAGTCAAAGTCCACTATCGGGACCTCTGCTAACTTTCATGTACGATTTTGAAATGTTCTGTCCACAGGGAAGGGTGTGTACTAAAAGCATCATCCCTGGCAACAAACTGAATAAGGGAGTTTTATACCACTACACCATTGATACGATCTGCTCAAATGCACCAAATCAACACAAACCAGTGAAGCCTCCCGGCAAATTTTAACATCCCTGCCAAAATGTTAAGGGTCAGAATCACAGGAAATACCAGTGGCAGCTAACGAAGATCCTGCTGGGGCTCCACCTGCCCGCTTGGACCGACACCGCGGGTGCGATGCCACGGCGGGCTCAGCCGAAGGTGCCTGCGGTCTGGCTGCAGAGTCAAAGATAGACACGGCGGAGGTTTTTACGAGCCACTTGTGGCCAACCTCGCCGAGCGCCTGCCCCGACAGCGACCCGATGCAGATGGACCGGCATTTTTAGCCAGGAGACAGAGGGGCCTTTCTGCGGGGAGGAGAAGGTGTGGGCCGAGCCGCCTCACTAACTTGCTGGGCGTGAGTCGAGCGCTCGAGACCCGATGCCGTGAATGACAACGGCAGGCGGGGACAGCTGCGACGAGGCGCGTCATATCTTCGCTTTGACGGGAGAGGCTGATCCCGTGACTATGCGACCACCTGGATTAAAGCTTTCCATCACGTCTTGGCTTCATGGACACGAGGACATAAACCTCCCCGGTCGACCGCACCAAGGCCTCTATGCTCCACTCTTTCTTAAAGTAAGATGTGTAAAAAAAAAAAAAAAAAGTCTGTTTTGCTCCGTCTATCTCTGTAATCAGACCCGGTAGCAAATAAATCATAATACCAAGTAACATAAATATTAAAACACCACAGGTTAATGAGGCAAGATGCGCCAAGTTGTGTTGTTAAACAAAAATATTCTAACAGCCGAGGACTCAAAATTGTGCAAATGTATGAATAAACTTAATGCATCTGATCCCTGTAACACTCACTTTGCATATTAAAAACTTTAAAAGAGAATCAATCAATACTAATGTTCAAGAATTGTCATAATATTCCAACACCCATCTACACCTACTGTTTTAATTCAGCAGTTTATCATCAAGTACAGCAAAGGTTGATTGGATTGTTCTTTGTTTTACTATATTTTGGTCTGCATTAGGGTTTTGCAAGCACACTGGTGCAATGACATACCTGCCAATCAAACCAGGTTGCCAGCAAGACACAAACAATACACACAATAAAACACTTTCAGACGAGAACTCAATAAAGTCCAACTCTATTTTAGTATCCATGAATGGAACCGCGGCGAGTGACCTTTGTTTAATCTACCCGGTCGCCGATGTTTGCCTCTCACTCTCCCGACAGACGGATGGACAGATGAGACGGTCACAGCGAGAGGCAGATATTGACTCTGAGAGACGTTTTGACATTTATTAGATGTTGATACGACATCCGCTCCCACCCAAAGAACTGTGTTGACATCCAGAAGGTTAAGAAGAGACACGGTTTGTTCTGCTACCTGCGCTTTTTTCCGTCTCCGGCTTTCAATGCAGACATTGTCTGACAGATCTGTAATTGACTACACTGTAGTTAATAAACTCCCACATCCAGAGGAGCCGGCGCAGGAGATTGTGAAGTCCATTGATTTAACATGACAGACTGCAAAGAAAATATGCCCAAAGACGAAGAGGAGGAGAAAAGTGCATTTGCTGCTAGACGAAAGCCAGCTTATAGCTTGTACGCACAATTTAACCCAGCTTATCTCTGCAGGCTTTGCATCTCTCCGGCACACACACACACACACACCGCTACACTCCTATTTACATGGAACACCACAACAGGTTCTAGTTGCGGTTAATGTTAGAGTCAATTCTACAGCCGACTCCCCTCGAGCAAAGAAAGTAAAGCAGTTGTGTGTTATGGTAGGGAGATAAGGGTGAGAGACAGAGTGAGGGAGACGGAGAGAGAGAGAAAAAGAGAGAGAGAGGGAGCAGAGAGGACGACACAGTGCTGCATTGCAGCAGCAGAGCCAACAAATGTTGCTACTTTGTGCAGCCGGGCCCCGTTTGCTATGACGATCCTATCTCGAGAGTAATCTCCATTTGCCTTCCCTCTGAAGATAATCATGTATGACCCAGAGGAGAGAGGACACTTGGTCAGACACATTATGGCCTCTTTATCAGCCCATAAGTCTCTCCTCGTATCCCAATGTCATTTATCTTCCCCTTCACTCCCGAGGATCATAATGCACAAGCAAAGCAGGGCGAGGAGGCGCGTTTATATGTGCTTTATGGGCTATCTGTCGCTCTGAGCAAGGCGTCACTTTCAAATGGAGATGCAGTGTGTTCTAACCTCGTCAGGGGCAATTTTAGCGCACAGGAGGTGATAATGCTAACTTTATTTGTACAGCGCTCCTTGACAAAGTTTACAGAGCGTCGGGCGGGAGGATGGGCGGAAGGAAAAAAAAGGACAGACTCAAGGTTAGGCAAGAAAAGAGACGACAGCTTTAGAGAGCAGGATTTCATATTGTGACGAGCACCTTCATTATTTAAGAGGAAACACCGAGGCAAGACATTTCAGACTAGCATTCCAGTTTGAACGTGCCTGAGCCGAGACACTCCGGCACAAGGATGCCTTTCACGTCCGTGCCGCCGCCAGAGACGGCATCCCTAACTAGTTTTCTGTGAAGAAAGTCAAATTCTCTCTAATCTAGATCAACTTCATGCTGCATTGCTGAGAGACGGGGAGGGGGGTGACAGACAGAGGTGGGGGGAGGGGGGACGGCGGAGGGGGAGGGGGAGTTGGTGGGAAGGGCAAAGCTTTGGGGACACTGCTGCATCCAGTCAGCCAAACAGTCTGTCATTCAGTCGGCCAGCGCAGACAGACAGACAGACAGTCGGTCCGTCAGGCTGTGGCTGTCAGTCAGTGCGGCTGCTGCAGAGTGGCGCAGTGCCACAATCTCCCTCTCTCTCCCTCCCAGTGCCATTCTTTTCCACTGTCGCTCTACCTTTCCCAACTCTTTAACACCCCCTACCACCACTTCTCTTTCTCAAACACCCGTCCTTCCTCCCCACTTCCATATTCATATCACTTCTTAGCCCCGTTTTCAACTCTCCTCGTCCCCTCCAACATCCCCGCCGCCTCTCTCCTCCTTCATCCACGTTTGTCCTCTATTCCTCCGCCCTTTACCTTCAGATCTGCTGTCACCGTGTCCACCTTGTCCTCCCCGTTCCCGATGCAGAAACCGCCCCGTCTCTTCCCGTTTCATCCCCGCTCTTGTTGTCCTTTTTTCCCTCACATACTTGAAAAGTCTAGATGGAGTCACTTGGGATTTTTCAGGCACGAACATTGATATTTTTTGCTTTTATTCACTCTTTATGTAGACTGTATTGACTTCTTCTTGAGAAACATTATGGGATCCAAACCTGCCTTTCTATTCAAAAGTTTGGACAACGTTCATGGTGATTTATTCTGCTAGAAGAAAAAAAGTTAAATGGAAGAAAATCCACAACACCCCAAACATTGCTGGCTTTTGATTATGTAACTGACAGTCTATTGCTGGAGGTGCTTCTAAGAAGGCCTAAGAATATTCCAGACGTATTAGAGCGACTGTTTGCAAGGATAGTTGAGAAAAAAATTCCCCAAAATGTGCTTATTTGGAAGCTGTGCAGCAGATAGGTGCTAATTGGGAGTGACCATTAGCGTTTGCAGAAAAAAAAAAAAAGAATGTGTTTATGTTCAATTTGCAACCAAGGCTGCTCACTTCTGCTCAGTGGAAAAACACACCAAAATATGTGATTAGTCGAGGGGTGTCCAAACAATTTTCATTTACAATGATTTACGATTAGCGCTAACTGCTGATTATGTTCGTGTTGTGGTTTAATCAGTTAATTGGCTAAATATCGCAAATCAGTGAAAAAGTGCCGAGGGGTGAATAATCAAATCACTTACTTGCTCACATTTTTGGTTCTACTTGGAATTAACATGAGAATAAGATTTTTGCCTCATAAAAATCTTATCCAATTACATTTCTTTTATTAAACAGATCAATTATTGGACAAAATCAGCTGTGTATGAACTGGCAGACAAACAGAGTGGACGGCAGTGATTCTCAAGTGTCACCAGGGTTTTTCCATTGCTCCTTTCACCGCCGCCTGCTTCACCACTCTGTGACCCATCCTCCTCCTCCTCCTCCTCCTCTTCCACTTCTCAAAACTCTTCTTCCCACATTACTTTCTTTTCATCTCATCCCACCTCTGCTGCTCCTTCTCATTCCGCTTCAATTTTGTCCACTACTCTCCCCCTACCCTGTTATTCTGTCCTCTTGCTCGCCTGCCCCCCACTCCACACACTCATTCCTGCAACTTCTTTCTCGGTCTTTTTCTCTTTTTTTGTTCTCTTCCTCCTCCTCCTCCTCCTCTCCTCTTCGGAGTGCTGCTCTCATTTTGTCTGCTGAGATACTCTCGTCTCTCCTCTCCCAGGGCAGGGATCAACCGCAGACCATTTCACACATGACAGAGTGTGCTGTATGCCAGTGATGTATGTATGCTGCTACTGATGGGTAGCAACAGTGATAGGGTAATGAGCAGGGAGCAGTGTGTGTGTGTGTATGTGCAACACGTGTGTCTGTGTGTGTCTTGGTGACGGGCAACGAAGCTGAGTGGACTCTATCTGAATTTCAATTCATTACGCCCGATAAATGCATTGATATTCCACTAGTACATTCAGAAAAATTCACAGACCAAAAAGGAGAGAGAGACAGAGAAAAAAATGGAATTTTACTCTCCCTCCCAACTGAATTGAAACAGCACACAGAGCACGCAGCTATCGATATGCTCATTTACCCCCCGCTGTCAGGAAAGAGGGAGAGAGTTGAGAAAGGGAGAAGGAAAGTGAGAACTGAGTCATGAAAAGAGTGAAAAGCGAGTGGAGAGAAGACAAAGATTAAAGAGGAAGGGAGAGAGAGAAAACATTTCATATCTTGGGGGCAGGGGGTGAGGAGAGAGTGGCAGAGAAGGGTTACACTGCTCAATCAAACATGAATCAAATGGATCAGTTCTGCCATGGGGCACCGAAAACACACACCTTGGTATCTGTGTACGGGAGCAAGTTCAGTCGCTGGAAGAGAGTTTGAGTGTGTGACGGCACAGCGGTTACTGTGTGTGTGTGTGTGTGTGTGTGTGTGTGTGTGTGTTTGGAAGTGAACGCAGGCAGTGTTGAACTTTAAGACTCTTTGTTGAGCGCAAGACAAAGTCTTTGTGTTGCTGCCTAACAACACAGTGAGAGTGCCGCTCGCTGATTTGACAGTGCTGAGATTTCACTCTGGTCTTTTTGCAGTGGAGGAATCCTTGAACTCCCGCTCATCTGTACGCTCTGCCATGGAACTACACCGCCTGAACAAAATTCTGTTCTCTCTCTGACACGAGGAGACGCTGCTGAAAAATGCTGCTGTTGGGGCCTCTGAAAATGTTGCCGTTTTGGATGTCAAATTTGCATCCTTACTTTGCTTAATAGTGGGACAATTGAGGGATGGATGGATGGATGGATGGATGGAGTTTTCATATGTTTTCGCATAAAGTCCTATTTAATTCTGATTTGATGACTTTTTATTAGGAAATTTAGTTTTTGGATAATTTGCTTCCCTACGTTGCTTAATAGTGATACTCATGATGGATGGATGGATGTGTGGATGGATGGATGGAAGTTCTCATATTTGCCATATTACAGTGTTATTTGATTCTGATTTTGATAACTTATTACTGATTTTATCTTATAAGTTTAGTTTCTTTTTTCAATGTGTTTATAATAACTTAACTTCAAGTGACACAAATAATGGATGGATGGATGGAACTTATTATGTATATGCCCACATAGTGTTATTTCCTTCTGAAAACCTTCTGTGATTCCCGTTAAAACACTAAGCCGGAATGACATGGATATTGATTGGCCTTTACAGTAGCCGATAGCGTAAAACGATGATGCACGCAGCGGGTTTCTGCCAATCGAGGCATCATCGCAGTCGCTTCAGAACAAATGCCGCGGCCCAGCGGTTGGTTAATGGGCTGCAATAAAAACACTTTCACACTCCGTCGTCTGACAACAAAAAAAGAGGAATATACAAACGAGACCAAACCACATCGTGAAAACCGTCCGCATTAAAAACGCGGAGTGGGGAGGCTGGATGGAGATTGATTGCAGAGCAACCAGCTGTGAGGCAGCTGATGACAACTTTCGGTCGACTCCAACTTCTCTGTGAAGACTGAGGAAATCCAATTTAACAGAATGGCTGTTGTCGTTTCCCCACATGCTTGTCGATTTTGTCGGACAATGCTGCGACTATAAAACAGTGATTTGTCAGCAGGCTGTGCACTCACTCTGCTCCGCACTGGCATCTCTACTAAAAGCAGCCGGGAAATACTTTAAAACAAATATGCGCTTTAGGATGTGGGTGACAGGCAGATAGGTACGTAAACACTTGCATATGGTTCATGATTTCGAACCAAATCTCATCATTTTTCAGTTGCTAAGTGGTGAAGTTGGAGCATGATGGCGTTTAGTGAAACGTGGCACAAAAATCAGGTACTTGCTGCAGTATGTCCCCTCTCTTGAGACCTGGGTACGGTTGCCGATTGCAGCTGATTTCGTCTTTTCAAACAGATGAACAACCAACCAGGCTACAATCACACTATGAAGAGTAAATTATGCCATAATAAATGATTTCACCTACAATTTGAAGAGCAGACGGCTACAATTTGTTGGGAGGGTTTCGATATAGCGACTGCGAACGGTCTTTCCTCTAAAAGAACGGTGATCATTTGGAGATGTCTCTGCAGCCTCTGTTGAGTAATAAAGTATTAAAGAAGAATATACATTTTTGGGATTTTTTCTTTTTTAAGACTCATTTAGATTTGCATTCAGCTTGGATGGAAACCCAATTAAATCACAGTCAACCTGCAAACAGAGAAGTCTTGGCTTCTGAAGAGGCGCTGCAGGAAGAAACAGGCCACCAGGCAGGGAGGAGGCGCCAAGGTAAGGGTGGACGGAGCCGGCGTAATATCTCCAGCAGCACAGTTGCTCTTCAGGGCCCAGTGAGCCGCCATCTGCCCCAGAGCTGGGGAGGCCAGGCCAGAAGACGAGGTCCCAAGACAGCATGTTCCCGCCATATGCTGCTGGAGAATGTACACGCACAAACTGGCAGGGCTGAGAATGGCATGCGAAACTCTGGTCTGTTTCTGCACCAAACCGAGATGACCTTTTCTGCTGCCAGCTGATTTGCGGGACAGAAAAGGCATCAGGAAATGTCACCGCAAGAGACGAGCACTTTGCTTGATCTATGCTGGTAATGTTTTATTGTCTGAAGCATCTGGACCACAAAATTTTTCGCGGTTCCGTCTCCTATCTTTTTCCACCACGCAGCTCACGCAAACACTGCCGGCGTCGATCATACCTGACGGCAGGAGAGGAGAGAGCTGGACCGTGGTCTGGTGCAGCTCGGCAGCAAAATGTGGACGCAACTGAAGCTTTATTCCTTTCATTTCACTTCTCTTCTCAAAGGAAGCTGAGGTCTGAACTGAAGGGATCCACAATTTTGGCTTTTTGTCAATATCCAATTTGCTGATATTTTCAAACTCTTTGGGCTGATATCCAACACTAACACCAGTACACACTTTTATTTCCCACTTTTCGGGATGTTTTTGCATTGCTCTGGATGACAGCTTTGAAATGGTTCCATGCAAGCTGGCATGTTTAAAGTTTGCAATATCACTGCTGGTAATACACGCTTTGCACCATGTATGGAGACCTGCCGATTGGCCACGCACAAGCACACCAAAACCAATGATGTACTTTTGAAGATGATGCTGATCATAGATGTGATAACCCTAACCCTAACCCTCACCTCCGACACAATACCGATATTGGAGCCTTGAGTATTGGCCAATACCGAAAACGATACGATTCGATATCAGCACAAATTATATCGACCCATTTATTATCAACCAATTGGTTACATACATTTTAACCTTAAACAAAAGAATTTGAAGTGCTGGAGCGGAGTCTGGAATGGACTGCTTGTATCGGAGTGCTTAGATTTTAGATGCAGGGCGATATAGTCCGATACTACGATTTTTTTGCTGATATTGGACCGCTATCGGATATCAATATCGGATTAGGACACCCCTAGTGCAGATATCATCAAGCATCCCTAGATGATGGACAAGTTGTGCAAACATCAATGAACTATGCTGAACTTCTTGGAACAGTCTGGATGAGAGGTCAGATTTGTAGAGGTGGCTGACGGCGGTGTGGCCTGTTGTAGTTCAAAGAGGGCAGTGATTTTCTGTGGAGATGTAGAAGAAACCAGGACAGAGTGAGCACAGATACAGCACTCGGCTGTAACAATCTGTACAATGACGCATACAGACATCATGCTAGAGGGGGGGGAAAAAACACCAAAATACTTGTGTATGCATCTGACTTTTTGCTTTGAGCGCAGCTGCGGCCACGGCGGCGAACCTCCGCTATACGAAGATGACTGACGGCAGGTGAAACCGAAAAAGAAGGCCATCTCAAGTGGTGAGATGAGACAAGCGGGGTAAACACGCAGACAGAGACGCCCAGTGAGACACAGGGGGACAGATGGACGCACAGACAGCCAGACTGGACACAGCGTTTTGGAGGCAGGTAGAAAAAAAACAGACGGCAGGACTTCTGATCCGCTCGCGTCACACACAGCGTGGGACAGGAAGGCCGCCGCCACTGACGTGCACGCCCATAATAAACCCAAAAAAATACTCCTCCCCTTCCTCTCATTATATGCGTCTTGTTTAAAGTGTCTTTGATTTTTGAACTTTTAACAAAAAGTCCAAAGAGCAGCCAAACAAAGCCGCCTTGCATATTTTATGAAGCGACATTCCTTTACACGGGAAACCTGACTGTCGATTAGGGAGTAGATCCTGTCACTTCCCATGATTAAAATCTCATCCAGAATGATGAGTTAAATTACCAAAGAGCACGATAAATATTTGATTCCTCACCTCCCTCTGTGACGTTAAAGCCCATCTAAATGAGCCTTATTATAAATTGATGATTCAATAAAGAAGTACATCCCAGCCAGGGTCAAGTGTCCTGGGCGGAGCACCATCGGAGTGTTACAGAACATGTCTGTTGTATAAATAATGATGTCGATTTTGATTACCCTTCTTTTTTCCTCTGAAATCTGCAGCGGGCAGACCGAGGAGAGGTGTGTGACAGATGGACAGACAGCTACACGGTGAAGGGGAAATGTGAATTAGCTTCCATCTGCTGGGATGAAGTGACTAAACACACCTAACCTGCTGCAACAGCAGGCCGACGCCACCCGAGCGCCAGGGAGTGTTTCTGCTGTTGGACTCTGTAAAAAAAAAAATTCATATGCGAGCTGTCCAGCTTTGTTAGCGGCATCAAAAAAAGTGCAGCAGCATCTTTACTCGACAATTTTTATTTTTTTTTACTAGACTGCTGTGTCATGATTCCTTTATCGGCGGGGACCTTTGAGGAAATTTGCCATCAGCTGTAACATTCTGATAGATCATCATTTACATAATAATACCGGAAAACCCAGACAGACAGGAACAGATAAGATGGGAGGGGGGAGGGGGAAAAAAACTCCCAAACAAAGAGTCAGAGTGTTTGTGAGGGATATTTCTAGGATGTGTCGGGCAGACGTACGCACACACACGCACGCGCGGTTTCACGGAGCATGTTCCATGCAACAGATCGGCTTTTATAGTCCATGGGATTTTATAGTGCGCACGTCGCTGAAGAGCACACTGGTGGCACTAAGCTCATTTCAGCCTCACTGACAGATTTATGGCATTTCCATCACCTCATGTGTCTAAATGTTAGTGTGTCTATGTGTGTGTGTGGTATCCAACTAGACGCCCCAGAGAGTACTGTCACACTTGGCCAGATGCCAACTTCAGAGCAGTTGGCAAGACGACACTGCGGTGCACTGCACAAACTAGTGGCATCTCTCTCTCTCTCTCTCTCTCTCT
>CAESWR010000601.1:71972-99728 GCA_903171835.1 Mullus surmuletus | reverse complement strand
AAAAAAAAG
This sequence comes from Mullus surmuletus, assembly GCA_903171835.1. Lineage (NCBI taxonomy): Eukaryota > Metazoa > Chordata > Actinopteri > Syngnathiformes > Mullidae > Mullus > Mullus surmuletus. The sequence continues at coordinate 99,719 of CAESWR010000601.1, read as the reverse complement.
CAGCCAGGCAGCATGACGGGGTGAAGGCGGACGGTAGATGGTGAATTCAAGGCAATGCCTCACCGGTCAGCTGTATAACAAGACTACCACTTGTTTCTGACTGGATGAGCAGCAAGCCGGCGTGTCTGCCTGCAGTGCTGGGCTTGAACTGGACAGGCAGCTTCAGATAGTGCTGTGATCTAATGGGAGGCAAAGAGGAGTGGCGGTTACATCAGTTTGTTTTGATAAAAAGGGATGAACAGCTGAAAAAAAATACTAGCATTTTTCAGCAAATAAAAAAATAAAAAAACAGAGTTGCACTGACAAATCCTGACATGAGTGACACTTTTCACCCCGGACAAACAAACCACCGCGTTAAGCAGACCTTGAAATTCAGTCAGAAATGTGACAGACCAGAATAAAATCAAGAAAAAAAGGAGTTGGTTGCTCATTTTTTGCAGGCTTACTCATGTTTAATATCGGCATTTATTTAAAAGGGGGGGAAAAAAAGCAGCTCTGTACTTGTCGGCATGGAAGCTTAGATTTTTTTCCTTTGAAGTGTCCTATTGCACCAAAACAAAAACGCGTTCCGACTACGCTCCCACATCAGCAGAGAACGGCGTGGCAGAGCACAGCAGGTACGTCTGGCCCAGACAGGGCTTCCCAAAGGCCTTAGCCAGGCAGGAGCACCATTAGTACCCAACACATCTCCACTCTGAGCTGAAAATAGTCAGACTGTCCTCCAGGTCCCGGCAGGCTCACAAGATCTCTCAGAGTGGGCATTTGCAATGAGACGTCGATGCTACACAGACTCTAAATTACATCACAGAGCATGTTTTATACATGTCTAACATTACAAAGATTCAGAGCCGATGAGACCTCTGTGCTTTGCGATGGTCTGCTAACAGAAAGTCAAGTCAGAGGTGAAAAATGTTGCGTTTCTGTCAAGGATAATGACCATTTATTTGACTCACCTCAGGGAATATTTGGAATGCTTGATGTGGAAGGGCTCCCTAGGGTTTACAAACCTCAGCTGCAAGTCAATTAGAGAAGCCACACATCAAATATCAAATCCATGCAAAGCACAGGAACAATCGTTAGGGGTTATGACATTAATCATTCCGTACAAATAAGCCATTCATGCAATTTCTGAGCAGCACGACACATATCTATCTACAAAGAAAACAAGTATCTGAGCTTAGTTTGGAAAATATTCTGCCATTTGTTCAATGAATCAAACCTCAGCACTCAAGAAGAATCTCAAAACCAAAAAAGGACTATAAAACGAGGCCCTCGTTCAAGTCTGACACTTTATCTAAAGCTCCTGCGGCACGACGTGTGAACAAAAAAGCTTCCCTCTGCACGTCTTCATCATATTTGAGGCGTGCCTCACCTCGTGTGTGCTGGACGAGTTGTTGCGGACGTTGACCTTCAGAGTGCTTGATTCACCGACCCGTGTGGCGGAGAAGGTGTACAGATCCTGTGGCGAGTACACACCCTTCTGCACAGGCTCTTCCTGACTGAGAATTACAAGCAGAGCGATCATAAATTACACAGCAACTTAAAAATGATTTATGACCAATAATAACATTTACGTGCAAGAGTGATACATTTGGCAACACTGATTTCCAGAATTACATGTACGTCATCATTCTGTTGATAGTCTGGCAGCTCATACACCGGCCTCTAGGATAACGTAGATGAAAGTGGATGATACCTGTTTTTGCCTGTTGCTGCATCAGCCTTCCTCCTGTTCTTGACTGTGGGTTCCGTCTTCACCAGAGAACAATCGCCTCCTTGAGATTCTTCCACTGATCCATCCTTAGTGCCCTACGGAAACAGACAATAACATTTTAAGATCAATTATTTCATGGAGTCCGTTTCTACACCACATGAATGCACTTTGTGCAGGGTCTCATTAGAAGAATGTTTGACAAAGGCACCACTGGTGCCATGGAACACTGTTACTTCAACATCAAACGCAGACATTTGTCACAGATTTGCAGTCGTACTGAAAAGAGATGCCACTCTACTTGCAACACGGCAGCAAAAACACTCCCATCATAACCGCTTAACCTATGTATGTAGAGCCATCTATCTGACTTCCCACTTGCTGAGTATGTATGCTCTGAAGTTAAATGGGTCTGTCATAACACTTCACATTAAAGCGGCACACATGTGAAGCCTGCAGGCCCATCTCAGCAGGGTGACTCTCATTACCATCCCACAACCCACTCTCCTCATTTGATAATTCTGCCATTAACACTACAAAGCTACACTCAACGTGCTAGCATAGGTGGAGATTTTTTTTTAAACTGATAAAAGGTAATGACAACGCTTTAAATGAAACAAATGTATTCAGTGTGTATCCTCCAGAGAATTATGCCATGTACAGATGCTTTGTATTTGTTAATTTCACAATAAATATCAATGATGTACACATGATGATTTTAAAAACAGCCCACTCTTTGCTGTATTTGTGGGTTTGAGATGAACAAAGGCAGTAGCTCATATGGTAGCTTATCTCCTTAAATAAAATAAATAAATAAATGAGAACAGATATTGGAAACACAAGGAAAGCAAATAAATAGTTATAGATAAAAACAGATCTTTGACAAAATAAAGTTCATGATCAAACTAAACAACTGCTTCAATTCACGCTTAAAAATCAGACTAAAAAGAAATTAAAACGATGCCTTACGGTGCCACAAAGTTGAAAACGAATTCTGGTCTTCTGCTGGGGTTCAGACACGGGGTGGCACTCCAAATCCCAAAATTGAGCATAGTCTCCCCGGTCTCTGGGCAGAAAGGTAATAGGCACCTGCACATATAGCGGACATCATGTATTTAAGGAAATCGTCTAAGCATTTCAGATACTCTTCCGAGTCAGCTTTCGAACAGGGAAAATGAAAGTGCCAGCTGCCTTGAACCGAAAAGTCTGTCAGTTGAAGAAAGATTAAGTGAGTCAAACACTCGACACAACCAAGAAAAACTGTCCACCAGTCTGTCACTTTGACCAAGGCCAAAAAGACCAAGACCAGAAAAGTTCAATGGCAGGCATTATTCCACAATATATCCAAGATACGAGTCAGTAGTCCTAGACAAAGCCCAGATCTCTTTGAATTCTTCAAGGCCATCTTTTAACAAGATACTATAAGGTTCTTTAGGTCTCAAGTGTAGCACAACTCGATTGAATTTACTGCGTTTGCAGAGGCTGATTCAGTGTGCTTCGTCTCAAAAAAAACAGCATTAAGTCAGTCAAGAGCTGCATGCTTTTCTCATGGTGGACATTTAGACTTGTCAGTAGCAGTTACTAAACCATTTCTTTTGCTTTTATCCGCCCCAGATCCCCGTGTCTTCGTCTCACTGGCTGTCTTATTGGAAACACTTGAAAGAAATACAGCCAACAATTATTTGTAAGGCTCAACTTACAAAAAAAGGAGAACACTGATCCCTACAGCAATGTAATCTAAAATGTGAGTTTAGTTATACAACTATAAAATATATGTAAGTGTACACAATATTCGTAAGTACCTGCATCCTCTCCTTGGCACCCAAAGTTCCGGAGACCCTGGAGCACCTGAAAGCTGTGTAGGTGGCCCGGTAAACATCGCAACTGTTGTCAACCCCCTGAGGTGTGCGAGACAGAAGAGATCACAGCTTTTTTCTGAGTCACTGCTATCACATAACCAACTATAGTACAACTTTAAGTGAAGAGTCATAGCCAACAAAACAACTCGTCATGACAAACTTTTAGCTACACTTCAATTGAACTTAAAAAAAAAAAAATAAATAAATAATTTCAGACAGACACTGTGAATAAACTACAAAACCGGTATAAACGTGTTTTCCCAAAGGAGGCATATTAATGAGTACACACAGAGAATAAAAGAGCTGAAAGAAGAAAAAGAGATAATGAAGTGGAAAGCACCTTGACATATGGAGGAGCAAATGATGACAAGTACCACCTCACTTCTACTTCCCCGTTCTCCACCTCCAACTGGGCCTCTGAAGTGCGAGAGGAAGAGAGAGTTTTGAGTCTCCCAGTGGAATATACACACACTGGGCTGCTTACAGATTAACTACACCCCCTTAAAACATTTTCACACTCAAAACTATTTCACACCGGTACTTCTTGCAGATCATAGCTACACACGTATATCTAGGCCAGTCACCTCCATACCTGATGTTTCTCCAGAGCGTGTGGTGGGGAAGATTATGTTTTTGCTGGCGATCTCCACCAGAGTTTGAGGTAGCTGCTGTTGAGCCGTCGAGAGCGGCTTAGCGACGAGTCTGGCCACAGGCACCACAGGAGTGGCAGCCTGAGGGGCCAGAGCTGACAGAGTCGTATCTGCTGGGGCGGCGGAAACATCCAGGGCCAGGTCTCTGCGGATCTGGACCTTGATCAACTGAACCGTCGCACATGTTTTGCTCGTGTTACACTTTGACAGAATGAGAGCAGCACTCGCAATGAACTTGCTTTTACTTTTATATTCGCGTTGTGCCGTACCTTCTGTTGACTGTCACATTGTACATAAATCTGACCGCTCCATGGCAGCAGCGCAGTCTTTGTTGCTAAGGAAGGGTTGGGGCTGATCAAAATCTGCAGATGGCAGCTTGATCAACAAAAAGGAGAGAAACAACACACAAGGCACCATTTGTGAGGGCTGGAAATACAAACCAATGCTGCACAAAACATTCAGCAGGTGTTTACACATGATAAGCACACAGACCTGCCAACATGTATTAATTGTACAAAATGGAATTTCAGTGTATCCTTACTGAGGCTCGATGACTCCATGCTGAGGTGTGATGGTGAGGCAGTGGGCAGGCCAGGACAGATCAAAGCTTAGCTCTCTGGATGTCTTGTTCTGGATCTGTACCTGACTTGTGCCGGCTACACCATCTAAAAATACGTAAAAATGAGTACAAGTAGTTGGCATGTTAGCACGGTACAGCAGAGTCATGTATAATTGGAAATATACTATCTAAAAAAGAAACCGCATAAAAATTCCACTCACTGATAGTAGGGGCGGCAAGCACAAGTTGTTCAGGGTGAATGGTCCAGGACTCAGCTTGTCCGTGTAATGGCTCCGTTGTCTGCAGGGAGAAAAAATTCAGATTATTTTCCGTGAGATGCAGTGAAGTGTGCCTTCCTCTGACACAAAGCACAAAATCTTAACATTCACTGCAACAAACCATTAAAAGTTATGGTACCTTAATGGGGGGCTCCGTTACTCTCATGGCCAGACCTTGGGGACCCTTCACTGGAAGTACGTCCAGAGACACATTACCGTTTGTAATGCCACTGTGAACGAACGCAACATATAGCACGTTTAAGAGCTAACAGAACACAGACTCTTCATTTTGAATATTAATAGTCATAAAATGCACCAAATCCGTTTTCACACCAGATGCACACTACAACTGTTTCTCCAAATGTTGTGATAATGTTATGAGATGAACCAGGGACTAGTAATTTACAATGTGTCAGCAAAATCTGATATGCCATGTTACCTGTCCGTTTCTGAACCTTGCCTGGTAGAGGGCAGCGTCCTGGTAAGGTCACCCCCCTCGTGCTCTGTGCCGTTTGAATGCCCCATTAATGACACCACCACCTTACTCATGTTTCCATAGAAGATGTGGGCCTCATTTGGCCGCTGGGGCAGGTCGTAGGCTACAAAAAAGGAAAATCAGAAGAGGATTACATTGAAAAATGTTTGTTTACTTATGGAACATTCGTCATTAAGGAATATAAACGGAGACTGTGCAGTGTTTGGCTCAATAATTCTATGATCTTACTCTCTGTAATATTTTCCTCTCCCAGGAACTTTTCATTGAAATCAATGTTTTTGAGCAGACTGTTCTCAGCCAGAGCCTTCCATCCAGCCTCTGGTTTGCTCTGAAGTAATCTGAAAGAACATAACACAAACACAATGTAGGGGGGGGAAGAAAAACAGCATTCTCACAAAGGGAAGCCATCTGGAATTGGATCTACAAACTATTAGAGCTTTTTCTGACTTCAGAATCAATGTATGTTTTTCTAGAAGTACAGCCCAGCATGGAAACCATCTGTGGACAGCAGCAGCCGCAGGACTTCACATCTCTGTTTCTTTTTTCGAACTTTCTTTTTTTCGACACTTTGAGATTGCATGGCATACTAACTTCCGTACAACCAATAGTCTTGTTTTTCCCCACATACAGGAAATATTTTCCAGACATAATAGATGGCACCCCCTATTCAAAATGTTTTTCCCAGTTCTTTTGAGTGCCACTGCAGAGAATGATCAAAAAACTAAGACAAAAAGCATGTTTTCATATTAATCCGCTAAGGCTGCTCTGAGGTCTTAAGTAGTGGCAGCAGTCGTTTAAAGTTGGCTGTGACCCATTATACACTTTATACAAAAATGAAACCTTGAATTTTGTAGCAATCTTTTGAAAATTCAAGTTATTAATGGTCGAGAACAGTATTTTATTTGTAAGAAAACATTTATGAGGGGCATCAGGGATAAAAGAAGCCTGGTCTCACCTCCTGTACTGCTGCCTGGAGACTTCATCTCCACAAAACAGAATGACAGTGGCAAGCAGAGCACTGGCCATCTGACATAGGCTCTGCTCTCTCTGCGTGGATTTGACCAGAACAGTGATCACCTGAAAGACAGACACACAATTACATAAGGAAAATATAAACAGTGTGTTAAGATTAAGACAGTTAAGATGTGAGGACAGTCATCATGTCATGTCATCTCTGCATTTTTATAGGTTTTGCAAGTGTTGTTCGAATCCCCTCCTACCTCTTGTGTCCTTTCCTTCAGTACAAACTGCGACGGGGCGAGGCTGATGACAGAGGGCTCCATAAATGACCGGGTCAGCACATCAGAGAAGGCCACAGCTTTGATGAAAGCAGCTCTGGATCCAGTGTTCCTCACACACAGACACACCTTGCTGATGTGATCAACGGCAATGTCTGTCAGTGTCGCAACATAGCCATCAGCATGTTTCCTCTGGTCCTCCAGAATAATGTTGCTGGTGCCGCCATAGCCAGATAGCGGAATCTAGTCAAAGAGAGGGGTCAAGTATAACCATAGTCAAGCCACTACATATGACAAAAAGATCAAATGAGAAAAAAGAACATGAATACTGTGGCGATACAACAATCAGACACAGCTATTGATAATACAGCTAGAGCTGCAATGTATCCTCACGGTAAATTTGACTCCTGGCTGCGAAGGCCGGACTCCAGACTGTTTGATCTCTAGCTTGGCCAACATGCAAGCAACCCTGGTAGGTGCAAAAAGCAGGTGGACTGTCACATCCTCTCTCGGACGAATGGACAACTCTCCATGTCTGGTCAAACGCTCCTCGGGACTGAACATACTCTGGAGCTGAGGAGCACACACATTTATAAGTCTTACATTTCAAAAGAAAAAGAGAGGATCTGTTGATAAATTACAAAATATATACATCCCAACCTACCTGGAAGCAGTCCTGGTCCTGACCTCGAATGAGCAACCGAAGCTGCTGTGTGGTACTGGCCGAGTTGTTCCTTAGGACCAGTTTCTGTTGGCTACAAATCAATAGTAGATGTGTGAAACTGACAAATCAAAGTTAAGATTCTGGTTAAAATGTTGTTGAAAAGATTAATTGTTCTCACAGCTGTCTGCACATCACCTCCCTTCAGTGAGTATAAATAAATTGTGCGCTGTGCTGAAATAGCTTCTGAGGAGTAACACTCCCTGCAGACAACCTTTGTCCCTTTTCATAAATAACATTATACAAGCTTTAATAGAATAAGGTGGCCACTGGGCCTTGAGCCTTTTATTGATTACTTTACTATGAATAATTGATACCTAAAAGTATTTTTTTCTGTAATCATGTAATAGTGAAATAAATGAAAAGCTTCAAAGTTGCTTACATGGCTCGTCCCAGGGTGACCCCTCCCCAGGCTACAAATTGTTTGTTAGAGAGAATTGGTGGAACGTCATTGGTCAGACCAGGGCCAAAGACAGCAGCAGAGGGAATGGCAGCTTTCCCAGATTCCTCTGGGACGACTTCTCCCTTCAGGGTTACCTCATACTGAGGGCCTGATGGCAGCACGAAGATGGTGAGAAGGCTGGAGCACAACAAATATTACCAAGTTAATCACAGGTGAACAGTTTTAGGGCAACGGGACATGGTGTAATATTAGTAAAACACATCAACTCCGGATAAGAATACCTTTCTCTGTACTTCCTGCTGCCTTGTGCTTTAAATGAGATGACAATGCCCTGCTCCTCCCCCACTGTGAGGGACAGTTCCTCAGGTATGACTGCAAAACAGTCCTCGGTATCACTGATCTGTAAGTGGTAAGTGCAAGCAGAGATAAAAGTTGAAAAAAAGATACTGCTTTGAATGTTAAGTTGAGATGAGGCAGTGGCCCTGTAAAAATGAAGAATAAATGATAAAATGGAGCAATAAACTATAAATCTGGGTCGGCGTAGCGAAAAGAAGGTAGGGAAACTTAAATAAGTGATATAACATAGATGACATCTCAATTCAATGTGATTTGTTTGCCCCAAGGGTTGGGACAATTGCAAAGCCCTGTCTAGCAGAATATGGAGAAATTGAAAATCCACAGGGAAAAAAAAACAGGCAGCATTGCTTAACTGTACATGTTTAAAGACGGTAGAGTGACAAAAATGTGAGATTCCAATGAGTCCTTATTGTCCTTTGGAGTCAGAGCCCAAAATGTCACAGAGGCTTAGCTAAACCCCAGATCTAATAAGAAAAGTAAAGCTCAAAATTACCTTGAGTTTCAGCTGCACGTCAATGTTTCCTGCATTCTTTAATGGCAGAGTCTGTTGACTAGATTTCCCCAGTGGAGCACACAAGCGGACAGTCTAGACAAAACAGGCACACAGAGCTTGCTGCTTAATTCCCAACGGCAAAGAAAATATAGACATTAAGTTAAAGAGGTTAATACAAGAACAGTTTTATCATACCTAGAAGTTAAACAAAGCTCAATGCTTCCACAATTGACTTTATGCTTTCATATGTTTGAGGTGCATCAGTCGGCCAGTACACAGCCAGCTTACCTGGAGGTCTTTTGGGGCGTGAACCCTCACAGTTCCAGACCTGGCTAGGATTGGAATACTCCTGATCACCTGACTCGCACCAGGAGAGTCAACTTCAATGTCAACACGGGCACTGTATTCATCAGCTGGACCAAGATCCCCTGGTAAGAGAGCCACAAAGTCAGGTGTTTATCAAAAACAAATGTTTTAATTCCCCAAAGTTATAGTAAAGGTTTGAATGTCGATTGAAAGGTTTGATTGTCGATTGATTACCTGAAGAGACTGTGTACTTTTCCAGGGCCTTGAAGTGAACCCACACAGTGAAACTCTCTGGATTCTGGGGGTAACACAGAAACACTAACATTTAATATGCGAATGATAAAGCCAGTTTAGCTGCTTGATAGAATTTGCTCTTTGAAACCACTTTATCAAATACTCCAATATCATCTTGCCTACACAATTCAATAAAAAAATATTGGTTTACCGCCTTAGTTATAACAAAAACACAGAGCCTAAAGTAATAATACTAAGTGAGTGAGATGCTGACAAAGGCAGGAAAGATCTTGCCAACTCTAACCTCTCCGTAGCTGGCGTGCATCACATGATTCATCACAGAGGGAGAGGACACCGGGTTCATGTGTCCCGTGTGCTGTTTTGCCTCAGATGTCATGGTAACAGGCTGCTTGGAAAACGTGAAGCACCGCCATGCTGTTGCGTTCTAAAAGAATGAGAGGGGATGAGAGCCACTCAAGATAGACATACAAGAAATGTATTTATTTTTACAATAGAGTTTTTTGGTCATTTGCTCGAAAAACATTTCATAAAGTTATAAAAGAAAAATTATGACAAATAAAGACGCAAAGACAATAATACAAATGCATATATACAGTATATATAGTATTTATATGTACATATATATTTAACTGTTGTCCACTCAAGTCAGAAATTTAATTTTCAAATTAGCAGAATTCAATGGTTCTTGCTTCGATATTAAGATGATAATAATTAAGATGACGTCAAGACGATAATGACTCAAGGCAACTTTTTATGTGCTATCATGGAAGCTGCCACTGGAGGTCACAGTTTCCTACAGTGGATGAGTGTGTGTGGTTCAGGATAGTGGCCTGTTGACTTACAGCACTGATAACCAGCCTAATGGGCACTGTGGCATGAGTCCTGTTGATAATTTTAAGGGGAAGGCATTTTCCACTCCCTCCTGGCAGATCTCCGAAATCCAGACATCCAGCTTTGTTTACTTCAACCTCAGAATCAAAATGAATAAGAATTTTCCATTAGATACAAGTGGGATAAGTATTTCTAAATCGTCTCTGAAGTTTTTTTTCTAAACAAACAAACAAAACAAAAACAACAAAAAAAACTCAACTAACTAAAAAGTTTAAAATGAATAGGTCCTACCTCTAATGAGGGATTCTCCGCGATAGCAATCAACAAAACCCTTTTGGCAAAGATATTGGTCCGGGGAGCCACCTCTGCCTCAGCACATGCAGGCCAGGAGCAAACAGTGAGGACACACTGGTAGACACCAGCCTGTGGAGGGACGAACAACACCTTCTGCTCCTCCGTACTCTTGGGGCCAATGATTGTCTTGTTCTTCACTATCAGCCACTGGTACGGTAAGTTGTCCACCTGTACAGAATCAGCAGCGAAGCAGAAGCAAGCATGAAAATCAAATGCTTGCTTTTTCAGCCAGATGTATTTTGTAAATAAATAATTTGCTTATATCTAGACTTAGATGCGATCATCATTTAGAACTCACGCTCACCTTCTCTCCATCAATAGCCAGACTTGTTACTGTGATTGACACTTGTTGCCATCTTTCAGAGGGGTTGAAGAGGCTGAGGGAGGTCTGTGAGGCAATGCCTACACAGCAGGCATGAGGGAACCGCAGCTCCTCTGGCACCACCACTTGACCTGAAGAGCAGTGACATTTGTGTAACTGGTCCATCATATTCAGCCAACTGTGATTTGTGGCAAAACTTTTAAGTTCATGTGTTACATTTGAGATGTTGGAACAAGCAATTATTTTAAAACTACCACTACTGCAACAGATGTTAATCATCTTATTTGGATTAATTGAGTATACCAAATGAATCCAAATAAGATGATTAACATCTGTTGCAGTAGTTTAATATGATTCTTATTATCAAAACAAGAAAAAAAAATACCTCTCAGTTCCTCAAGAGCGGTTGGCAATGGCTCTGGGCCATATCGGCTGTAGAGTTTCCCCATCAATCCCATGTCTTGATGGCTCTGATTAGGTCTGGAAACATGATGCAACCCAGTCGCAGGCCGTGATGTCGGGTGCACGTGTCTCCCTGTTAGATCATCACTGCCCATGTCTGAAGAGAGGCATTATTAAGATTTGAGGCCAAAGAAAGCTGGACTAGTATGACCTGTTTTGCTTAAACATTTAGAACATGGAAAAAAGTGACATACCTGAAGCAGACACACTGTACAGGCCATTTCCCGTTGGTCCTACATGAAAAACCCGAGGATGTATAGGACCTTCAGGGCCCAGGTACTGCTGAGCCAGCTGTGCATTGAAGAGAGACCGTCCTGCCAGGAGGGACTGTAGGTTTGCTTGGTGGGGAAGGTCAATCAAGCCAGGATGAGCCTTAAAGGTAGCGATGGGTACATAGTGCGATCCATCCGAGGGGTAAGAATGAGGCAAGCCGAGTCCAGAGTACACTGATGAAGAGACTGAACTGGCAGGTCCCCACTGTTGAGAGGTGTGAGGTGCTGCTGCGGTGCCAGTTTGTGGAATGTGAAGATTACTGCAATAGCCGGAGTCCATTTTGGTGAGCTGCCTTACGTTGGACTCAGAGAGTTGTTTGTGGTTTCTGTAACTTGCTGAATGCTCATCGGTTCGGTCGCCGGAACAGTGGTAGTTACATTCACTTTGGCTGCGGGTACAACTCAAAGCAGAAACCCTACCTGAGGGTTCAGAGCTTTTACAGTGCTTTGGTGGCAGTGTGTCCAGACTTTTAGAGTGCTGTGGCTGGGCCTGGTCAAGACTTTTGGAGAAGCCGGGAATATCCAGGTTAGAATGTGTATCTGGCTCCACAGGTGGTGTTGGGCTGAATCTGATGATTGTGGTGCTCAGGGCCATGGTGCAATTATTCTGAAATGGACAAAACTATCTGAGTCTGTGCAGTATATAGACATTTAGTCAATACTCTGATGGATTTGTAGGCAACAAGAAGAGGATCTAGAGAGTTTGATAATGTTAACTTTTCCTACAAGCACACATTCAAATAGTTATTGCAATACCTTTGGCCTCTCAGGTGTGGGTACAACAGTGGTGTCATTCACAGAGATGTAAGTGAGCCTGCTGAGACTCGGGCTTGAGCAGATGGACTGAGGCGAGAGGTCAAGCCCTGAGCGTTTAGCTGCCACACCGCCATTGGGTGACAAAGGCGACATCACACTGTGAGGAATAGAAAAGTTCTCATTAAAGATTAATACAATTCTTCAGATCTCAAGTTTGTTTTGAAGTTTGTATCGGATGAAGTACCAAATCGTATATACAAAAGAAATAGATTTATTTCCTCATGACAAAAGAATTTGGAGACAAAGTTGAGATACAATACCTATCTGCATTGGGAAGGGACGTCTGACTTGGAGAGGATTGAGTTAGAGGAGAAGTAGACGGTCTAAAGTTACATTGCGTCTCTTCCATGGTGGGCTCAGGAAAACAGTTTGGCAATTCTGCGTGAAAAGATTACAGTTCACAATCAACTATTTGGTCTGAGTAAAGTAGTATCTACATTTTTAGAATATAGAATGGTGACTTGCGAATACCGGCCACACGACTGCAGAATGCAGGCTGTTTAAATCATAGGCTTTATTTGTAAATCTAATTTTTACTCACCAGACGCACAGTCCATGGGAGGCTGAGTGTTTTGGCAGGGGAAGCCAACCTGTTTATTGGCATAGCCATGAGGTAAAGCAACAGCTACGCGACTCTGGGTAGAGGGCTTCCTCTCTGAAGAGTCACTGGATCTGTCACTCTGGTGCTGGGCTGAGATGCTCACCCTCTGTGTCGGGGGAGAGGAACCTTTAAGCAATGGGAGGCCAGACTGCCTTTTCTTCGACCCTGGGGAGGTTCTTGGCAGGCCTGCCAAAGCAGCACTGCTTTTATCACTTGTTTGTGATGTTCCTAAAGAAGCCTTAATGCTGCCGGCTATTTGCGAGTTTAGCTCTTCTGACTTAATTCCATTTTCTGTGGGGGTCCTGCCAGAGGAAACAAAAGTCTTGGTAGCAGAAGATGCAGCCTTATCACAAGTTGCCATTTTGTCTGGAGGAGGCTTAAGTGAGGAAGATTGTTTTGAGCCAACAGAATTTCTGGCAGAGCTGAATGATGAGCGTGGACGCGGAATAGAGCTTCTTTTTAAATCATCCTTTACACCAGGAGATGATGCACTTGAAAGCAACACAGCTGAAGAGCGGGTGCTTAACGTAGTTTCTTCCCTCGTGAATTTCTCTTCTGTTTTTGTGCTTGTGTGCTCCTGTCCAGTGTCATTCTCCTCATGCTGAGCCGAGCTCCCCTGTTCCTCTAAATATCCTGCCTGAGGGTTCCTCTGAGATCGGTTGAAGTTGTCAACCCAAGCAGTGAGGTCAAAGGTAGTGTGTGCCACAGATGCATCACTGCTCCCAGACACATCAGTCTTTTTCAGGTATTTCTCTATGTCAAAGGCACTCAGCTCTCCAACAGTGGTGCTTTTTTGCAGTGTGTCCAATATGGCACTCTGATCCACCTCAAGGGGGATCTGGATTGGAAGAAGATTACAGTTTTTTTCAAAGTCAACCACTTTCCAGTTAAAGTTCAGTTATGAACAAGCTTTCACAACAAATTCTTGAGTCACAACTTGAAACATTTAAATTGCGTTTGAATGTTTCAAAATCCTTACATGTTCAACTGGATGTAGCTCCTGTATGCTGCCGATGGCAGGTCCGCCGGATCCAGCCATGTCCGGACGATTCCTGACCCTACTTCTTTTTGAAAGCTCCACGATCATGGCAGCCAGCTGCGATGGGTCTGTGCTGATGGATGCATCTGCGATGGCTGAGGCAATTGTGCTAATACTCAACATAAACTGGCTGCTGTTATTTTGGGGGGATGTAAGGCTCTGATTACCCATGCTTGAGTCAGAGCCAGAGGCCTCACTGTGGTCCGGCAGAGTAACAGGTCCAGTATGGTTCTAAAAGAAGAGTGGTGATTAGATGTCAACCACACACAGCCAGGCTCGTGAACTTCAAATATTCAATATCAAAAGGATGGCTATACCTCCTGTTCATTCAGGTCAGGATCAAGGTCACCTTTCGGTGACATCCTTTCACCTGGTGCCTCAAGTGTTTTGTCCAGGTCCTCTGTAAGTAAATAGTAGTAAGTGACCGACACATAAAATGGTGTGAAAAATTAAACTACAAGAGACGGATACGGCAGTGCCGGGAACCCACCTGGGTTGAGTGTTTTGTCAGATTCACTGAGTTCAACGGTGTCGTTGTGTGGACATTCATTTGCAATGTGTGAGGCGTCAATCAGTGGGAATGGTTCCCTCTTCTCTGGAGAGGTAATAATGTAGCCAAATGATGGCTGGAGGGACCAAGAAGATTACTTTAATACATGTTTCTACTCTGGAGGAAAAAACTAAGTCAAAACACAAACTTTTTACCACAAAATGACTTCGTTAACATTAATGTGAGTGTGTAGATTCCAAAAACATCCTGAGCAAGCAGCTTCACTTACCCGTTTGACTCCATCCACATCAAAACCACTGCCAAGACAACCCAGAGCTTCAGAGCGCCTTTCAAAAAACTGCCCTAAAGAAAGTCGCATGTAGCTTTGGTCCCCCTGCTTAAACTCCGAGGAGACCTGTGAAGCCCTCATCAAGACATGGCTGCTATCAGGGGCCCTCCAAGAAGAGTCAGGCTGAAAGATGCTGTTGTTGCTGGCTGGTACAATTTGCTCCTCCTGCATCAAGAGCACACAATTGACAATCGTGCATTTCCTGAACCTTGTACATAATTGACCGTGTATGTTCTTTAGGTGTGCAAAAGAAGTAAGTGAGAATACAAGCTATACCTGCATGAACTGGTGCTCCTTTTCAAATTCCTGTTGATCATGAGCTAGCTTCTCAAAAGCGTCACCTGCAAAAGGCCAGAAAATGCAAATACAATATTCATACCAGTACTAAAACTGCTGTATATCCATATGTTTCATTACCTACCAGCTGTGACAAAGTCCTCAGTTTGAAACTGGCCATCATTCTCTGGCGCCTTCCTGTCAACCTCTTTCTGAAACGAGGAATAATAGGCCAAGTCTGTGACCCACTGCCCCTCTTCATTCTGGTATACCACACTGTGAGCAGCACTGGCACCTAAAGAGACAAAATTGTGCACGTAAGACCCTTCATAGACTAAAATGTATTAAGAGGTTAAGACTTTTAATTTGGCACACTTCTAAGGTAACAGTTGAAGGAAAAGGCCAACCTTTTTGAAATTCAAGCTCAACGTTGTCTGGACAATTGTTCCAGCCATCGTCTGAGTCATCTTGTTCATTGTGAAAGCTCTGGGAGAAATACTTTGGTTCCAGTGAGGTGGAGTGGGGATTATTATTATCCTCACTGTTTGTGTCTGAGGCATCAGCTGCAAAAGTATCACCGCATGGCCCTCCTCTCAAGCCCAAAGAAGGCAGCACCTGGGGCAAAAGCAAAACTTTTTAACAACCAAAAGTAAAACTAACCCTCAGGAGGGAATCATTTAGGTAGGCTTGAAAAATATGCATGTATGTAATATGCATATACCTGGGAAAGATGGAAGCTCCCCTGGGTGCCCTGAAGTTGGGAGAGAGTTAGGTTTGTAGAGTCTGGCGGTCTCATCAGTCCATCCCCACCTCTCAGGTAGAACGAGTCCAGCAGTTGCCCTCCAGCAGGCCCATACTCTGTGCTCTCCATTGCATCCTGAAATTTAAATTGGAATTATATCTTATGTTTCTTAATGACCAAAAAAAATAACTTCACTAAACTGACTTAAATCCATCATGCAGAAAATGTCAACCATAATGTATCATTCACATTGCACAGTAACATTAAGGATGTCTAAACCAGTGACTAATACACATCTATTTTATGTGCTTATGTTCACAATTACCAGTTCTTACCAATGCTTCTTGTCGGTCCAGGACCATACTCCAGTTGACAGGAGAAACCCTCTGAGCTCCCCCTGATGCCCCAAAAGAGGAGCTGGACTCCCCAGTTCCAACTGGACCAACACGATCACCCATCTGCCAAACATAAACAAATTCCTTGTATTCTAGAAATGCTTATCAAATAAAACTCATCACAAAACATTTAGATAGTAGACAGAAAGAGATGTTTTTCAGGCAAGCTAACAGCAGAGAGAATAAACAACTGAAAATGAAATAGAGTTTAAAGTTTAAAACTCATATCAAAAAGGGAATCAGTCATGCAACTCACATATCTAACAAGTCATCATTCTTACCTCTGCGGCTCTGGAGAGGTTGTTTCTTAGATGCCCTGCCAGATTGTTCCACACCGCATCATCATCATCATCTTCATCAACAGCACTGCCCACAATCCCGAGCCCACGCAAGGCATCATAGGTGGTCTGAACAGGCATCATTGGAAAAGGAATGGTGGAAACTCCCCCATCATTGCCGCTGTCCTCACTACCACTGCTCCCATCCCCACCTCCTCCATCCCCTGGTATTATAACAAAAAACAAGTCACAAGGGTGGGCAGAGTACTTCAGTGACAAGGAGAGAGGCATGTAATCAAGACATACACTGCTTGTGATCCGTCTCTACAATCTTTGAAAATGAACAGATATATATGGAGAAAAAAAAACATGTTGAACCAAAGTGTACTTATAGATACAAGAAAAGAAATGAAACTGTGCTGCAAATGTAAATTGTTCAGCTGAGTGAAATAAAATTAGCATCTAAATAAATAAATAGAAAGAAAATGCAGAAGAACCAGCCCAAATATAAACTAATCAACCCATACAGAAAAAGTGTTAAAACCTGTGACAGGAGGGTTGATGACTTGTCCCTCAGCAGATCGTCTGTGTTCAATCCCAGACAGGGACGGACCACCGAGACCACTTGAGGACTCATCGTCAGAGCTGCCTCCTTCTAAACCCGGCCTGAGGCTAGGGTGGTTACTCGCTCCAACCTGCACCAACACACAACATACATCTTTTAATCCATAAAAACATAAAAAGTACACATATGTTAGAGTTAATTAGAGCCTATCCAATACAGATTTTGTGATTTTGTTCTACTAACTAGTTGTCGGGAGGTGCTTGGCAGCAGCTGTGTTCTTGCGGCATTGTTGTTCCTTCTGGCAGACTCCAACTCATCCTCTGTGTCCTCGTCACTAGCAGGACAGGAGTCCATACCTGTCGCAGCCAGACGCACATCAGGCATCTGGAAGTCATCCTAAGGTAATGAGGCACAAGAAAAACATGTTGATGCTTTATTTCAATTCACCAACTCATGCAATCAAGCAAAACATTTTAATAATTTGCAACAGGATGAAAAGAGGGATTTATGAAAAAAGAGAGACCGTGTTTGTGTTTACCTGATCATAGTCATCAAGGTACTGGTGCCTGTACTGCTCAGGTTCTGTGGAGCCTTGATTTGATGAGTCTACAGGAGCAACAGCCTGCGCCTGTGAATGATAAGATTTTGGGGGATGGTGATGACATTACTTAAACTCCATTTGTTTGATTGCGGACTGAGTGATGCCTACTGTTGCAGGGATCTCCTGGCCCTCCACTCTGCCTCTCTGCATGGCATGGGGCACCAGTTTATTGAAATACTGTTCCAGCTCATCATCGGGCATGTTGTTCAAATCAATCTCATCATCTGTTGGTCAGAAAGATTCATGTGAAACACAAAGCACATATAAATTGACAACTCTGAGCATCGAAGCACCACCTCTGAAACACAATCATGAAGGCATTATCACAGTAAGCACACAATGTGTAACAGTAAATGCCCAACACATCACTGTGTTATACCTGTAATGTCACTGTTCATGCTGTCCACAGACATGAGCTTTTCATTTGCCAAAAAACTTGAGTTGCTGCCACTGAAATGGTCACTGTCAACTCCTTCGCTCTGCACATTTTCTTCCTCAGCTGTAAATCTCAGGGATGGGGCCTGTATGAACTGATCATGACAGGAGAATACAATTGATAACAATTCATATCAATGATAACATGATGATACAATGAAAACAGAAAAAAATATTCAGCATGGAAATTCTAATACCTGTGCCACCAGTAAGTGGACAAAGACACACCTGTCAACCTGAATGAATTAGCCACCAAAACCGGTACCTACTTTTGCATCACTACAATCTTTATGTCCAAACTGGGAAAATGTCAGGAGCCCTGTCGACAGTTCTGCAGAAGATAAGAGGAAAGACCAGTAGAATTACTATATCAATATGATGGTTAAACATGCAAAATTTACATGTAGCCCCCATTTTTGGAAGAAAAACAAAAAACACAATTATGATACGTTTTACCTTGATTTATTGTTAAACAAACATCAGAGTCAAAACAAAATTGTGTAGTACATGGGATGCACGAGTAGTTTTTTTTAGGAGGTTCTTACCCGTTCCAAGGTCTGTGTGCCTTCCATCCACTGAAGCCACTTGTATGGGAGGAAACTCCTGCACAGAACCTTGGTTTCTGGATGCACACTCATCCAGATTAATCTTAACCAGCATATCTGATAGACGATGAGCTGCGATGAAGTCATCTGCATTGTCCCTAAGAACACGTGGGGGGAAAAAAACCTTTGTCAGAGTCTTCTTATCAGATAGTGACAGGCAGCAGTGAAACTTTTAAATTAGTACACTACTAAACAGTAGTCAGTCTTTGTGAGCACCCTGTGTTTGGCACATTTTCACTTGAGCTAACCACATTCAATCCACTTGACACAAACATATCACAAGGAGCAGGCATCAAAACATAAATACCATATTATTTTTCCCGTTCTGTTCAAATTTCTGTGCATGACATCATGCAGCTTCAGAAACTATGCTTGCCCGAAGACTTTATATCAAAGGCATGGTAAAAACAGCAATGCAACAAAGGGTCTGATGCTCTCTCTTGCCAGGCCGCAGCTCTTGCAATGGCACCTTTGCCCAACAGATGATCGAACACATCAAAGCCAAACAATAGATTCATAACTATATGGATGAGACACACAAATTGCCTGATATTGTCCGAATGCTGCATCATACGCATCCAGCACTGATATATCAGTCCAAGATGAAGAGAGCATCGAGCAAAATGTATTGTTGCCTCAAGCTTAGGATGAAGGCAAAACTGCAATCCTGTCCTATATATTATGATGCATGTTCTTCCAAGGTTTTCTTCAAAGGAAATCTATGTACTCACAGATCATCTTTGAAGCTGAGGGCAAACTTGGGCTTTTCTAAAGATGTTTGTGGGGTGCCATGCTGCAGCTCTTTGCTTTCAAGGTAGGAGGCTTCCACATGATCCCCTCTGTAACACATGAGCACAAATTCACATAATTGCTCATTAACAGTCTGCATCGTATCTGTGATTTAAAAAACGCATCAAATCGAAATGTAGCTCTACATTTAGCAGTTATATATATAATTTGTAGTCTAAAATCATCTTTTTCTTGCATATCAGTAGACAGTCTTGTGTGCAATGCATCAGCCATTATCAATACCATGGAAATACATAGAAATTTGATTTATTTGCAGTCACACTGGTCGACTATTCAAAGTGATGATTCAGAAGATGATGCACATATATATTTTTTTACTCCCGAGTCACATCTGTAGCAACAAATAGCCACCTGTTGTCTGCGCCAGGTCTAATTTTAGCCACTGTGGAAGCAGCCACTGGCAGTCCCGGGCCTGAACCTAATGTCACATTCCCCAGCGTGGCACGGCCACTGGTGCTGTCCAGTGACTTGCAGAGGAAACTGGGAAAGGCCTCATCTTCCAGCCTGTAGAAATTGTCTGCCATCGCTCCCAGTAAACGCTGGGGGACGGCCGAGCGTGGCTTGAACCTCAGCTCAGGAGAAGAACCATTGGTGACACCTGTGGAGAGCAGAGACACAATGACAATTGGTTTGGCAAGACACAACAAAGTGCACTGACAGAACTATTTAAGGCGCAATTTTTTGACGTTTTCTTGCATCTAGTTGAGTGAGATCTGAACTTTTCACTGCAGTTTGCTGGGAAGGTTGGACACCATTAGCCATGTTGGTGGCTAAGTGATGAGCTAGCTGCTCTGCTAAAAACAAGGGGGTTTGTGAAGCCCACCAACACACTCCAAACTCAAACCCACTGCAGTAGTTAACCAGGTGGGGGGAAGGAAAGTCTGAATACCAGTGTGACAACTGAAGCAGCCACACAAACCAACCCACAGCTTTCCTGGGTTTTATCATTTTAAAGGAGCAGACAATCAAAACAAACCGTCAACGTTGCTTGGACTCCAAACTCACTTACATTCAACACTTCACAAAGCGGGCCGAGGCGACACTTCTTCCGTTTTCCCCGTTACATTTTCCTCTAAAAACGGTTTAACTGATCGTCAAAGTCGAAAAACAAACTTTTCCGACACTCTGGACTCGCTTAAAACGACGCACGCCAAGTGATATCTGTGTTAGTTCGAAGGAGCGAGCAGCGCCCAGACGCCACAGGAAGCCCGCCAGAACGTCATCTTATCAGGGGGCGGGACTTAAGAGGTTTGCTCTGCCTTGATTGGACAGCTGCGCTGAAGGGGAGGGAAGCGTCCATCGTGATTGGTCAGCAGTCGTGTCACGTTGTGGGACTTCGAGGCAGTTTGGAAAAGTAGTTCACGGACCGATGTATCAATCGGTTGATTGTGCTTTCTGAGAGAAAGAGCTGCAGAAGGCGAGACACGCGTGGAATATGCCTCAGAAGCATACCAAAGTGATTTATTACAATAAATCATTATTTATATCATCATTATTTTTCTGTATACCAAATTTCTGAGATTTTGTGGGCAAATGTGACACCGTTTTTCTCCATAAAGGACATTTAAATATGGACTATTAGTGATGGAGCTCTGAAAACTTTGTTTGTTTTCTTAAGTCTTTCAGAGGACATGCAATGGAAGAGATCATTTTGCTATTTGTTTTTGTTTTATCCACTAGCTTTATTTGCATCCCTTTATAATAATAGGTTTTCACAATTATGTGATCAAGGACGCAGAAAAAAAGTTACTTTTAACAAATTCTGTAAAGTTAAGCTCAACTAACAACCAACTGGTTCCATAGCAAGCCATGCAGAGTTTGTTGTATCATGTGTTGCGCCAAGCAGCTGCGAGGCAGACAGCTGCTTGCGGGAAAAACTGCCCTCCCATGCATTCCAGTTTTTGTCATCTGTTACAGTGATGTATGAAATGAAAATATATCCCCCATATTAGATACATACGTGCCTTTTCATTCACACACACAATGTGTATCGTTTGACCACCATGTGTTGTGTGTGTGTGCCTCCAGGGATGAGCACTGGTGCCATGAAATTTTGTAAGATTTGGTGAGGACAAGTCGTCACTCAAACTCGATAGATATGTCGCGTTGTTCCGCTTCATATTACTGGCACTATCGAGGAGAGTGCCGAAAATAGACCAGTTCCTCATCCACAAAAACAACAGGAAAATATCACAAATCCATTCTCAACAACACAACTCGGATGCGTCATGTGCTTTGTGGTAGTCACTTATGAATGCCATTTGGAGGAGGTGGAATAAAATTGTCAAACTTAATATGCCTTTAAAAATGATTATTCGATGTTCCCTCCGACTTCCAAAATACGCAGTTGTGATCCTTGTTATTCTGAGATGCAAACATGTCCACTGTAGGTGGCGTTTTTTGAAGTGGAGGTCCATATTTCAGATTTATTTTCTCTTTCCGCTAAATTTGTGAATTGCCATCCAAGACAAGCATACACATGCGTAAATGTGATTTTTGTTTGCACATTTCTTGGACATATTAGGCACTCCAATAGGAATAACACTAAGGTAAATACATGGATCAACAATCAGACATTTTGATCAACACCACTGTATAAAATTTACATTAAAAAAAGATAGTCCTGGCTTTATTATACAAGTTCATATTTTTATTACAGCATAGAAAAACCTCTCATATCTTATGCACAGACAGAAAAACAAAGTGGAAAAAAAATCATTAGAAATCAATGGCCTAGCTCTCTACTTATTTCTACTAAAGCACCTCCAACTATTGCCCTTCAGTCTCTGGTAAGGGTACAAGTGCTTTAGAGGAGACTCTGCGGGGAAGAGCCTGTTGCTGAGGCTGAATGGGCTCAGCATCACAGTGCTCTATGAGGGAGGAGGGAGGCAGCAGGTGACCATACCTAGTCCCGGCTCTGGGAGGATCCAGAGGCGGAAAGAAATACCTGAAGCAACAACAGATGGGAGAAGACGTGGACAACAATGGAATACAGAGGGGAAACAGAAGGAAGTAGAAAATGAGAAATTAAATGCAGAGCTAGGGAAAGGATGCATGAATAGTCTAGAAGGAAAAGAGAGAAGCCAGGAATGGCAGTGGGAGCAGTGACAGGTTTTAATTCCTTAAAAATATATGTGTAATGTCATTTAAAGTCTGATCTACTGTAAATAAATGGAAACAATATGGAGTACTCAAACCATTAATACTCCAGTATTCGGCTTGACATGCGTCACACATACTGCACAACAACACACGGGAAAAGTGGCTGATGCAGAGGAGACATTAGTAATATGCAGGTTGCTGGTATATCTTTGGAGAGGTCAGCTGCCGCAGGGAAGGGGCATAGGGAGATCTCTTTCCAATCCTGCATGCAACAAGCAGTACAATACCACATTACTGCAAAAACAAAAAAACATGTCACAGTCTCTTTTGTCAACAGGTAACTGGAATGTAAGAAAAAAATCTTAACGTAAACCCGTTTTGCAAACTGTTACAAAAATTTAATGTGGTTTGAAAAATTAATCCGATGAACACACACACACACAGACAATATTATAGTGCACACGTTTTCCAGGTTAGAGGTGACAAGAGAGTTAAATCAAAACTCCTAACGTGAGATTACCACAAAAAGGCATTGTTTCTAATATGAGAGGTTCATCAAAAGTTATTAAGTTGAACATAAATACAGCCACGGCACAATCAGTGCTGAATAAAACACCATCCATTTTCTTGGCGCTTTCAATCTGTGCTTCACATAACAGTCGTATCTGCTCATTATAAAAGCTTTTTTTTGTGTAGCAGCCACTATTGCTACATTTGAACAAATAGGGCCATTGGTAGATTTAAAACATCATCCAACACATTTCTACCTTAAACTGGATAACATTGTCTACTAGTAGTAGCAAAGGCCCTGAGTGTGCTAATTAATTGCATTAATTCTAACATTTCATATTCAAAACAGAAATAATATGTTGGCCTTCGTTTCAGACATCGCTCACACTGTAAAGCTGTACATGTGAATGGCTGTATTCATACCCATAATGAATCTGCTCACACTCGGTCCCGGTGTTATTACGGTTGGTTAATGAGGCTCATTCAAGCGGTCCTCCTGCTCAGCAAAGAGTTTTGGCAAAACCTGCTCAGGATATACTCAAACTGATCCATGAAATATCAAAAACATGTTGAGTCAAATGTAAAGAAAAATTGGAATGGTTTCCATTTTAGGATCAGAAATGTAATAATGGCATTTAATGTGAAGATTCTCAAGACAGAAGTGAATCTTATTTTTTTAGTCTTATGTTGACTAATGCCATAATATTTCACATAGTAAAGAGACTTCTTGTATTTTCAATAATAGCCACATATTAAATCTATACAGACAGCTTTATTTTTCTTTATATACCAAAAAAGTGGAATCATGAAACTTGTATAACATGAAACAGTGTAAGAAAAAAAAAAAAAAAAGAAAGGAAAGGAAAAGAAAAAAATAATCCAAACACTGCAACATGTCTGGCCGCACAGGCTTGATGTCAACAAACAGAATGCTGGAAAGCCAGAGGCCAAGCTCTTTGAATGAGTGCAGCATTAGAATCAGTTTGGCCCCGAGAGTTTGTCAGTGAGCAGCTGCAGTCCCAGTCAGTGTGAGTCATAATGAGTTGTCAGTTCTGACTGGCTCGGGTTTGGCTGCGTGACGGTTGTCAGACGCACCCGCACCACCTACCTTCCTGCAGACATCCCGTTTAGGGCATTCTGGGAGGTCTGAGCAGAGGAGCCTACAACGGTGCTCATGGCTGTCGGCTGGCCCGATGAGCCGGTCAGCGGGCTGCCATCGCCCTTCAGGATCCCGGTGCACTTCCAGTTGTCCATGTAGTTTGCTGTGGAGGGATGCAAGAGTAAACAATGTCATCTGTATATAAAGAGTCCTATTAGACAAGCACAAGAGTTGAAGAGGTTCAGTTTATGTTGCTCTAATTAATTTGTTTTCCATTTCAAATATTTGCCACAGAAATATAATGAATGTATTCCCCAGAAACCATCACTAATGTTGCAGCAACTTCACCATATTTACTCGAAGTCCAAATTTTCTAGGAAGCATGAAATTCAATAAGCACTTTACACAAACACAGAACTTTATTGACAATCAACTGTAATTTGGAATTTAATTATGTCATGAATTTCCATGTCTGAAGAAAAAATTTAAGTTGGCCACTCTTCCCTCACAATCCTCTGACACATGAGAGGGAATGCTGCAGGATCCACAAAACAGGGTTTATGTGGCTACAAATCTGCAAGTCCATGACATGTGGGCCCACCAAGGAACCTTGTTATATCCCGCACTTTCAACACCTATATGTCCAACTGTGAATAATGTGATCTGCAGAAACACCAAGCTGATACTACTTCACAAATTTGCATGCAGTAGCTAACAAAAATCTCTCACCTTTCCAGAGCCGCACGCAGCCATCGTCGCCAGAGGAGGCCAGCAGGGTGCTGGTGATGTTCCAGCTCACACGCCACACTTGGGAGTTGTGGTTATCAAACTGAGCCACAATCTGCACCTCAAACTTGGTGGGTCCTGTTGAGGTGCTTTCCTTCCTGAATCAGGGTACCAAGCATTTCAGTCTGTTGGTGTTCTTCAGCAGCATCATAACTCATTAAATTGAAGATGGGGAAAAAAAATATATCGGTCACCTCATAGGTACAAGCTTAAAGATTCTGACGTCTTTCGTGGCGATTGCGAGGACATGGAAAGATCTTCCCAGGTTTGGAGCAAATGCGATGTCATGCACCGCATCAGTGATGGTCATCAGGGTTTCTGCTTTAGCATATTTCCTTTGCAGCGACAGGAGAAAAACAGTGTCAAATGAAACAACTTTTGTCTCTTACAACATCAGGTGTGTTTGAGTTTTGCTTGTATTGGAGTATCAAGGAAATAATGGCACATGCAACACTGAGGGGAAAACCGACCTTGTGTTTTCATTGTACTCGTAGATCTGAACTTTCCCACCGTATGTCACGTTGCTGTCGTCACTGCCAACTGCAAACATTGGCGGGTGAGCCCGTGAACTGGTATCGTAGAAAAACAACAAGATTAACTGAAGCGCCACTTTAGGAAGTCAAAGTTCAGCACTTTAAACTACAGCTGTAGAAACCCTTGCAGTTACAAAGTTCAAGAAGTCAGGTTACAGTCTGACTTTAACACAAACTGGCCAGGATGTTTGACATTACACTACTTGCTCTAACATTTTTTTGATAACCTTCTGTTTATCTCCTAGCCTAAATAAATGTGTTCTTAAGCCACAGTTAGAGGTTGCAGATAGAGAATTGGGTTGACTGCTGTATTCTATACTACTTCTATTGAGAAAAAGTGGAATATAATACTGTCTGAGACCAGGAATCACTTACTGCACATTCAGTCTAATCCATAAAGATTAGATATTTCAACAATATGGCGGGAAAACATTAGGGAAACCTGATATATTACTACATTACTGAATAAGACTGACTCCACAAATGCTATTCTTATAAGAGACCTTTCATGTTTTTCCTTACGTGCTATTATTATCAAACTGGGTGGAAGGGAAAAACCCACCGCCTTAAACTGCTCTGAACACTTTGTTTCTAGTGCTTTTCTACTTCCATGCCTCTGCAATGCTTTTCATCCACAAAACAAAAATAATCTCTGAAGTGTTTGTTCTGCACTGACGACTGGAAAAATGGGTTGTGAAAAGTTGGTAAATCGGAGGAAAGTGGCCTCGTGAGGAAGGGAATTCACAAAGACAGGAGCTAAAACTATTGGAAAAGGCAAATCATATTGATATTGGTTTGATCTAACAGACATTCAGCTGATCCTCATCTGTCACAGAACAGATGCAAAAACACTAAAACAATACAGAATGTTACGAGTTTAAATCAAACTGTGTAAACTGAGATTAGTGCAGTTGTTTGCAAAAATGTTGATAATAATCACCTCTTTAGTATAATGTGTGAATATGTTTGACTTTCGCAAATTGTTATATAAATTTAAGCTAAAACACTCCAATGTCCCACCATCTACATCTGGTCCTACCTGGAGGGATTCCAAGAGATACAGCTGCAGCTCAGCTTGCAGGAGATCTCGTGCTGCAGGGACCACTGACTCAGGTTCATTACGTCGGGCGCCTCGTAGATCCTCACCACTCCGTCCGCAGAACAGGTGGTCAACATCAGGCCCATGTGTTTAGGAGCAAACTTCACATCCGTCACCGAGGTTCTGCTGTCCACCAATGTGGTTCTTTTTATCTAGAAAGTGAAATACCGGTGTCTGGATTAGATTCTGTTTTACAGACAGGGGCAGGATATAACAAGCACATTAACACATTTTACATCAACAAAGACTAGCACATGACAATACAGTATGACAAGTCTTTTCGACTACAGCAAAAGAGGCAAGAAGGTCACAAACCCAATGGCTAAGTCCTCTCTGTTTGTCATTCGACTCTCCTACAATCTCCTCCCAGACAGCCGCTGTCCGGTCAAAGGAGCAGGACGCTAGAACCTGACCAAACTCCGGATGAGCCCAGGTCACTCTCCAAACGGACCCACTGTGCGTCTGTGGCGAGAGACGGAGAGAGAATGTTAAATCAGATCTATAAGCACAACTACTAGGGTTTAATTCAGCTTTTTCACTTCCATCTGCATCACTGAATGTATGAGCTGTTGACATTTGCATGGAAACAGCTTCTGCAAGGCACCTACCTTCCAGCTGGCTGTGCAATGCCACTCTCCATTCTCACTTTTGTCCCACACCTGAGGATAGAATAGAATTGTTGGGAGTAAATTACTGGAAAAAAAACGTGTTTTATTTAGACACTAATAGTAATGCACACGAATAATGCAGAGAAGCTGTGTTGTGACGTCATAAACAGACGCAGGAGTCCAAAAGTGTGCTGTGATCACAACACACATGTGAGAGCTTAGCTAGCTTGTATGCTACATGCAGTTAAACCAACTATTTTGCTTTTTTAAAAAAACAGCAAAAACAATTAAAAAAAAGTAAGGAAGGGACAGCAGATCCAGCAGTGGTTACACACCAGTAGCGAACATTTGAAGCTCACCACGTTGTAAGCGTGTGAGGAATGTCAACAAGCAGCACTGCAGCTCCATGCTAACACCAGCTAGCATGTTTACCTTCACACT
>CAESWR010000601.1:45513-57115 GCA_903171835.1 Mullus surmuletus | reverse complement strand
ACAGCTCTACCCAGGCCTCTTTACTGGGAAACTTGCACCGCTGAAATAAGATATTATAGATGTTATAGAAGAAGATATTGTAGTCGACGTTATTTTGCGATCATTAACTAACTAATGCAATGATAATATGCCATAATAATGCAAGTACACCCTTTAAAAGGCAATAAACTATCATTTCTCAAGAGTATCTAAGTGTGTGTAGGCTAGCGGCATTATTATGACAGGCATTATCAGGGGCAAGTTGTTAAAAACAGAGCTCATTTTCTCGCCAGACTTCACTGTGTGAGCTAAAAGAGTTTTGAGAATGGCTAAAAAAAAGAGCAAGGAGGGCAGGGTATTGTTGTGATGCGATGGATTAGACGTCGACAATCTGCTAAATATGTGGAGGTTAAATTCCAGGTGACCGACGTCCCCATAAAACAGGCTTAAACAGGTTTTTTACAGCGGCGAGAATGCCGTGGTATTTTGTGCGCCTCACACCCCGCAGAGGGTGTTAACTCACGGCCGGTCGTCACCCGCAGGGTGACTGCGAGGACCACGCCACCCTGCTGTGCAGCCTCCTGCTGGGCTTCGGCCTGGACGCGTACGTGTGCGTGGGCACCAAAGGCAAGGGGACGCCGCACACCTGGGTCCTGACCCGGGGCACCGACGGCAGCATCACCTTCTGGGAAAGCCTGACTGCACACAGGTTTGTTTCGGCTATATTTTGCTTCTCTCCCTCTATATTTATGGACAAAAAAACGCTGTGGGTGCTTTGGAAGGGTGTTTTGTATTCATTTTTTCAGGAGGAGAATTTAAGATTTTCTGGTTGTTACAGAAAGAAACTATGAGAACTATTCTGAGATTCCCGTTTTTGCTCGGTTAGGCCATCGCATTATTCTTATGTGTTCTCAAGAATTGTGTGTCTTAACTACCATGAATAGACTTCCATGAAATTTGGTGGTCAGGCTTCAGGCCAAGGAACAGTTGATTACATTCTGGTGGAAACTCTTGGAATTATTCTGTGTCCGTACTGGGCAAGCGGCAGGGATGTACTGGATTTCATGTGTAATGAGTTTATATCATTTATAAATGAATGATCTAATAGAGATCTAATAACAAATGGATTAGCGCCATTTTTTAATGGAAAACATTTTTCCCCAACTTTTCCAAGTCTTATCTATATCACACTCTGGAAACGGAGAAAAATCCCATTAACTTGGACTTTCCATTACCAGCATTGTAGTGTTGTTTTTATCCCTACATTGAAATTGCATTATTAAATGAAATTCTTACAGTTTTAAACCCTTTGCTAAATATACATCACCCATTTTCTTATTACAGCAAGTGCATGTGTTGAGTAGGTGTGTTGCCTCACATGTGTCCTCAGATACCTGCATCAGGCCATAGATCCGGATGCTCCGCCCCTGGCGCCGCAGCCCAAACCTTCGTCGCCGTATTGCACCGTAGGCTGCATCTTCAACCACCAGAGCTTCCTTGCTAACTGCCAGCCGTCCGACGCGGTGGAGCTCTGCGTCTTTGACCTGCAGGTGAGATATTGGTCCGATATCAGCATCAGATTATATTGCATCTCAAATCTCCAATAACAAGCAATTGTAGAATATTCTTGTTTAAGATTCAAATGTATGTAACCCACTGGTTAATAACAAATGGGTCTGTTTTTCTCATAGCTATTGTTGCTGACTTTTGTTCTCTGTTTGAGTAATATCACTTGATCAAGCCTTTTCTAACATTCCATACTACAAAATAAGTAATACAAGTATGTATGATTTGTGCTGATATCGTATTGGATCGATATCGGTATCAGCCAATACTCAAGGCTGCAATGTCGGTATCATATCGGAATGGAAAAAGGGCCAATCGGGAATTCCATCCACATCAGCAGTTTCCGCCCTGACACACTCGCCCCGGAGCTCATCTACCAACCTTTCAAGAGCCACAGTTTCTGCTGTGTGAGCCGGGAAAAAGTATCCGCGGATCAGAATGCCTCTTATTTTCTTCCCTCCCTTCAGAATCAGTCTCGGTGGAAAGCGATGAGCGAAGAGGCTCTGAAGTCTGTGTGTGCCCCGGGCTCTAACTCCTCGCTGCCCCCTCTGCCTCCACTCTGCGCCCCGTCGCTCGACACTGCTGCTGCCAGCAATCAACTGGAGCTGGAGATCCGCTACTTGGTGTCTGAGTACAGGAAGGTAAAAGAAAACATAAAAAAATGATTGTTCAGTGTCCCACTTTTTAAGTTTATTTTATTGGGGTGTCCCGATCCGATATTGTTATCGGATATCGGCCGATATCAGCAAAAAGATATTTGATCGGATTATATCGGTCTGCATCTAAAATCTCCAATATAAGATATTGAGGTTATTTTTCAGAGTCCTCTAACTTATTTTTTATTTATTTAATTCAATTGTACAATAATCTTATGTTTAAGTAAGAGTAATAAAGAGTAAGAGGAATATCACTGGAGCAAGCCTTTTCTAACATTCCATACTCCAAAATGAGTACTAAAGGTATGAATACTGCAATTTCGATATCATCAAAAAGTTGTATTGGGACACCCCTATTAAACGTTTGGGAAAGTAGCAGAGAAAGCATGGTGTTTCTCTTGTTACTTCTCATCAATTAAATGAAAACAAAGGATGTGTGTATATTGGTATTGCTATTGACATTAGCCAATATCATGCATTCCTATTTTCAATTAATTGTAACCACTTACAGCCTCCACCAAGTATCTACCTAACTTGCCTGTAATCACCACAGCAAAAGTCACAGTTGCTCACGGACTGCCATCAGCTCCACAGCCATATCGTATCACATCGATATCGGCCATTATTCAGGGCTGCAGTATAGATATCGTATCAGAAGTGAAAAAGTTTCACACCATTTTTTGTGATCATTTTTGTTCTTCAGGACCTGGACCTGGCAACAGTCTGGGACGACCCTCTGTCCTACCTGCTGTCCTCGGCCTTGTTGGCGTACGAGGTGGAACGCTGCACGGGGGTCTCCTGTGGAAACGAGGAGTTCCAGGACGCAGTGAGGAGGGCGGTGCCGGATGGACACACCTTTAAAGGCTTTCCCATCCACTTCCTGAACCGCAACGCTCGTAGAATCTTTGCCAACTCCCTCAAGTGAGACCAGAACACTGACGACTATTTGCTTGTGAGTTTATACATTTCTCTTATTCGGTGTGGTGTCCTGTTCTCTGTTGCAGGCTTCCATTCTGCAAGGAGATTGTTTGCTGTCGTGGCGACCATGTGAGGCTGGCGGTCCGAGTTCGGATTTTTGTCTATCCGGAGAACGTGTGTGCAGTGTGGTTGATGTTTGCTTCCAAGTATCGCTCTGTGCTCTGACCAGTTCCCGGCGAGTCCCTGCAGTGATTCTGGAGCCACCAGCTTCTCATATCACATCATGGAAACCTCAGGCTTGTTTTTTTTACATTTACACGTGTACAGTTTTATTTAAAAATACCCTCGAGCCACAATAAGACATAGTTTTAAGTGAGTCATATTGACATTCACCCTGACATGTTTGTGTCTCTGCTCTTTATGGGCTTTTATTTTGAAATCAAGTGGACTAAGTTGTACAGGAAATATATTTATATCGATTTTCATAGAAAATAAAGGTTTGATAATCCTACTCCGTATTTGCAGTGTCCTTTTTGAAGGCATTTTCCTAAAGTTGTTGTTCTCGGATATTTATTTATTTTTTGGTATCATTTGAATTTGCATAATATGCCAAACAAGGATTAGTAAATTAAGTCTATATAGATGGTTTTAACAAAATGTTTTTTCTTACCCATCAAACTGAGAACAGTTTATGTTGTTTCTACTTCTGTAATTCAGAAGCAACGTATAAATATGAATACAACACAGTCCTTGTCCTGACATGGTTGCGTACTTTTTGCACGAGTTTGGCACAGTGAATCTGACAATAAGGCCTAAGCAGTATCAGCAAAATAGTGATGTCTTCACTTGTAATACATGAATTGAACACTAGATGGTGCATTAAGACTGGCTGTTGAAAAGCTGGCTGTGGCTGCACCTCTGGCCAAAACCGGGCCTGTCAGCTTCAGCTCCTCGAAACCTCTTGGAATTCAGGCTTCTTCCCAGGAGAGGACAAGAGAATTAGGTAATGAATATTCACTAAGCCTTTCTATTAAAAAGGCAGAATTCATATGGAAAATCTCACTCTTGGGGAAACTAGAGGATTTTATTTTTGTATTGCATTGTGTTACCATGCTGAAGGTATTTTTGATTCAGCAAAATTCAGGCTGGTGAAAACAAATGTTGACACTTCATTTGAGCCTGTCTGTGAAACAGCAGGAAATGCAAAGTGACAGCTGCTTGGTTGACTGACATACCGAGGAAAGTCAACTCGGAAACTTTTTGCGCTAATTGAAGAGCATCATTAATTGGCACACACTGGGTCGGGCCGGGTGTGCTACTTTGCGCTGCTCCTTTGTTTTTCCGCCTCTTGCCACACGCACAGCACTGTTTGGAGTTCTGGGAGAAGCGTTGACACGTCAGCCCAAACTTTGATGAGAATGGCCAATTAATTCAATTCTTCTTTTTTTCCGGGAGCTAATTTGCAATTCTGCATTTGCCCCAGAGTTGTTGAGCATGAGGATCAGGAGGGAGGCTGAAAGAGCAAAGTAGAGAGCTAATGAATAATTCCTTCCTTTTTTTTTTTTCTGGATGTCACGCACACACATGCATACACACACCTTTGCTCCACTCATCACTACATAACACAGGAAGAATGTACAGCAGAGGAAGTGTTTGATGCTGAGAACTCAGGAATGTTTTCAGTCCATATTAAGCAGCAGCGTTCAGGTGTAATTGAGTAATAGGTCCTGTGGGACGGAGCGCCGGCATGATACAGGAAGAAGAGTGAGAGGATGCTGGTTCCAAGCAAAACCATCACTCACGCCTTCATTACCAACAGCGCTGCGGTGTTTGCACTCAGGTGAGATTTTCCGACCCCAAAAAAAACAAAAAACTTGGTATCACTTTTTATTCCTTGACATCAAGTAAGTGTGAAGAATAAATCATTTTTTAATTAATAAACAATGAATTAATGAGCTAAAATGTCTAAAAGACACAAAACAAACGTCTGCAGCCTGTATTTTGGTAATTAGCAGAGGTAATAAACTTGATGTAGAGCCAATCTGAAGGTGGAATTTATGTTCCAGTTTAGTACAAAATTGTTGTAAGAACACCTTTTTTTCTTCTGCACATATAATCATCTTTCCTCTTCTGAGGTGGCGTACGCCGTTAATGAGCGTTTCCATCCTTAGACAACACACCTGCAGTTCACAGGTATTGTCAATAACTAACTTAATAGTGGTGTTGATTGAGAGAAAAATATAGTAGCTTGCAGCCATCATCGGCGTTTTGCTCTGACAGGTTTCTTTATTATGCCTCGCAGTCAAGGATGAAACTTATACCCTTTAATGACAGATAACATTTTTTTTAAAAGCCTTGTTAATCATGGGCTTTGAAGAAAAAAGTCGGGCTCAGGTGTCCCATAATTCCTTGTGGCAAAAATATCTCTATATGTAAAAGTTTGGAGTGCTTTTTACATTTTCAGTTTGTTTAAGTATTGATATCACGCATATTTTGGTGCTTACTTTTGTCAGTTATCCACATTTATGGGACAATAATTACTTTTCATGTAACAATTTAAAAATGAAACATCCTAGTGCTGACTAAACAGGACAGCATCAGCGATAATTTTCTTATCTGCAGTCACACATCTGTTGTGTGGCAGAGCGGCACTGCTGTTCGCTCCTTAATGTAAAGACGTCATTACTTTCCGCCCGCTTCCCTTGTGTCACTTTTCACAAGAATATAAAGTGTGTGTACGACCTGCGCTGTGCAAGGACGGCCAAGAGCCATCAGCAAGTTTTAAAACATTGCCGCGGGCCGACGTGCCAAAGCACCTTGGTTGTGCAGTTGGCCGATTATCAACAATCCTCAACACAGTATTTTAAGGAAAGAAAGTCGAACGTATTAAATTAAAGCTATTGCAGATTATTTGATCAATAAATGAATCCCAAAGACGGCTGTGTTGCACCAGTCGGATCCCCGGGCCGCTCTCCCGGCTTCAAAGGCGCCTCATTACTTCTTTGTCGCGAGATGAACCTAATTCAAGGCCTTCGTCTCTGTTTGTCTGAGTTTGTCAAGTAAATGAGAAGAATAATGGCGCACCTCCTTATCAGGCGTGTTTTGCAGCCGCGGTAATACATCTGCTGACAGGCCACGATGCATCAACTAATTACACGATATTAGCTGTTAAAAAGGGAAGTGTTTAGGCCTCGTGCTCGGCAGCGATTCTTATCTGTGCGTGCGGTTTCCATTTGCCATCTTCGACATGCAGATACCAGAGATGATCAATCAAAACGTATCAAACTGACTCGACGGACGCTACGGTTCTATCCCTATTTTTACCTCCTGTTACGAGGATTATCTGATTATTAAGAAAACTCTTCTTCTCTTCTTGGGAGACACCCACACAAGCTGTTTATGACTGGGAGCTAATTGTAAAAGCCGTAATTAGGGTGTACCTGTAACTCCATATCTGTTAAATAATTATATTTCTCCTGTCTCCCCTCTTTCTTTTCTATTTCTATTTTTGAAATGTAAAAATTCCTGCAGGGGGTTAAAAAAAAAAAAAAGAAAGAAAGGAAAGAAGGAGTGGGTGAGAAACAGGGAGAGGAGCGCTGGGCATTGGAGAGAAATGCGTTGCATGGCCCGGAGCCTAACTGGTAATAAAGTCATTAATTCAGCTGATTAAGTTGGCCTTTGGGTTAAAGAAAAATCATATCCGTCTCCCTTTGAGATGTGACTGGGGAAGCACAGAAGAGGGAGAAGCCAGCTAATTAGTGCCGAAAAACAGGAGGGGGGCCAGAGAGGGAGATGAGAGATGGAGGGAGGGACGGAGAGAAAGCAAGTGTTCCTATGTGTGTGTGTGTGTGTGTTGATGGGGAGGTGGGGGGAGGCCCTGGGGGTGGGGTGGGGTGTGTGTGTGTGGGGGGGGTGCAGATAGGTGTTTTGAATGAACTACTAATGAGGCATGTTTGGGGTGAGGGAGTGACAAGCTCATCAAAACACCCCGCTTGCCAGGCGAAGCATTTCTCTCAAAGAGTTTGCCCGGCTACCTTTGAGCCTGACGCTGCCACTTAATGATGTGAAACAAGAGAGAGATGGAGAGAGGGAGACGGAGAGAGGGAGAAGTCGGGGTGAAATGTCAGTTTGCTCACGCTTTAATGAGCCTGTTGTCGGATGCGGGAGAAGAAAGCGCAGGCAAAACAGCAAAAAAAAAAAAATAAAAGTGTCCCGAGGTGGATGCACCTAATCCTCCTCCTCATCCTCGCCGAGTGTTTCCAATGGTTCGTGCCAGTGGAGATGGTTTATCCAATTGGCGGCCCGTGGACCACATGCGGCCCAGAAGCAATGCCGGAGTGGCCCAGCTTGGGTTCAGTCAAAAAAAAAGCAGAGAAACAAATGCATTTCGCGATAATGAACTTGAAATTCCTACAGTAGTGCAGAATGTGAATGCAACACACTGGCAAACTGTTTTATCACCATAAATGTGCACTTTTTGTTTTAATGCCTGGGTTACAAATGAAATGTATCATTACCTCCTCTTTAAATGACTGCTGACAATGCGTGGCCCAGTTTAAGATCTCAGTTTTAAAATCTGGACCAACTGAATTTGTAATTGAATAGCCCTGGAGTAGAGCACTGAGCACTTCACATTTTATTCTTTCAAGTTGATGTATCGTCTTCTTTTTATTTTTGGGGGAAAAAAAGAAGGATCCCTTCAGTGTATCAATGCTATTTTGCAGTAATTACACGAAAAGCAGACTATTGTGATGTAATAGTTTGACCTTTTACTTTGATTCGAGCCAAAGGTTAATTCAATATTCAAATGCATCTGTTTCTTGTTCTCAAGCACCGACATATTACCACCTTTAAGAGGCAGCAATGTAAAAAAGTGTTAAATAAACATTGGCCTATTTATACATTCAAAAGACACCTGAGCAGCATTAGCATTCATTTTGAGTTGTATTTCCGACACCCCTGCGAGTGTAATCACAGCTATTTAACTCCCTTTTTAAACACTCCTTTGGAAAACTTCTGCATAACTTTGCACGTGCGTCGGCTTTGTCAGACTTTTCCGCTCAAAACGGTTTCCTCCTGCCGAGCGCTCGACCGAAACACCTAAATTGCAGTTGTAAAAGTAAAAGGGTGAGTTCCAAAGCTCCCTGCGGAGCAATGAGCCACCTTTACAACTCCACATAGTCATTTGATCAATTGCTCATATAAAATACTGCTTAGTGTCCAACATGCCGGTCTATTCCCTCATCTATTTTTATTGTGTAAGAAGCTGGCGATTTTTTTTTGTCAGTCTTTGACACACAACTTCATCCGAGAGTTCACCTTGCCAGTGTGACTCTAAAAACAGTCTTATTCAGCACAGGATGGAGCACTGATGTGTGTGTGACCTACAGAAGCCCCCTGCACTGATTGCAAATGAAAGAAAAGAGGCAAACAAATGAAGGCTTTAATACGGTGGAGAAAAAAACCTTCAATAAAGCGAACAAAACTTTTGATGATAAACGCCTAATACATAACCAAAAGACACGTTGAACAAATCAACACAATGAAAAGGGCATCGCTCTCAGCAATTCTTTCAAGGAAAAATAAAGGTAAATTGCAAACGATTCCTCTGTGTGCTGTTGTTTGAGTAACTCACCTTTTGTCTGCCTGCGGCAACAAACAAAATTACCATTACATTTCTAGATTGTTGCTCAGAGAAAACCCTGAAATTTAATACAGTCGACAAATTCAGTCATTAACTTGCACAGGAGCGTCTCGGTGCTGCAATACGACTATTACATAAAGGCCAATCATCATTTTCGGCTCTGCTCTCGGCCAGAGAGGCTGCGCATCGGAGAAAACATTCATACCCCTCTCGCAGGGGAGCCACTGACCCCTGCGTGACTTCAATCCAGCGCCGGATTGTTTTCTATTATGTGCATCAAGCAGCGCGGATGCAGTGCTGCGCCGCGAGCCGGTGGCGGGACTCAAGCCTTTAATACTGAGCTGGATTACCGCGTGTGAGAACCGGCAAAGAAAGCGATATAATGGAACAAATGGAACAAATGATGATGCCTTAAAAAGCGGGATTAGTCTTTTTCATCTCTGCGTGACTCTTTTTTGCAATTACCGCTGATTATATGCTTTGAATATAGGCTATACTTTGAAAACAATATGGAATTACGAAAGGAAGGATGCTAATTAGAATTTATGGATTCGTGGCAGGAGCGCAGGGAGATTAAAAGAAATACAGGCGTCATGTGGAGAAAAGAAAAATGGTATTCTCACTTGACGACACTGGTAAGTTACCTCCACTGGCTGCTGAAGTAATTATGTCACGAGCCAAAGAAAGTATCGGGTAACACGGTGTCAAAGGGGAGGAGGCGGATACTGGCGTCAACTGTGAGTCACATTGTTAAAAACCACATCGCGGGCCTTTCTGTGATCACACCTAAACGCAATCAGATCACCTGACGCCAAGATCTGTGAACTTAAGTGTTCTTGTGCTTGAAAGTCAGTCACAAAAGTGAGTTGTCACAGTTGTGGAAGTGCTGTGGTGAGCGCCGCCCTTGCGTTTCTGTTGGCTTTGGCGGACTCGTACTCGCGGCCTGACTTTATTTATTCCGCGTGTACGGTAATCGGAGATGCTCGCCAGTCGCCTTGCGTTAAACCTCGCGCCTTTGATCAAGAGTCCGAGAGAACCTCCCAGCAGGCTCTTTGTAACGCCGCGTGTTTGAAGCTGTGATTTGCTGTAATTTGCAACTGGACCCATCTGATCAGGCTTTGGGAGACAAGAGGGTGTGTGGAGTTCAGATGCTTCTGCAGAGGAGAATCAAAGGAAGAAGCAATTAGATTTGCTGACTCATTTGCTGAACCCAAACATAAACCAAAAACCAAATCTCAGCGAGTCATTTTTAGCTGCTTTGGAAGTTCACAGGTGCACTTTTGGTGCACGAAGATGACAAAACATTCCCGTTCCCCCTATGTGGCTAAAAGTTCAATTTACACGCTTTACGTCTCGCCGGGAATGGACGTTTCTGTCACCTCCCTCCGCCATTCGGAGCTGCCAATATGCAAAGCGGCTTTAATATCCTATATCACTAAAAACAAAACGGCTTCCAGGGGTTAGCATCTTGTCTACTGCCTGGGTGCATCTGGTCCCATGGCAAACACAGAGAGACTCCTTTGTCAGCATCCACAAAAGCAGAGGAGGGGAGAGGAAAGAGAGAAAGAGGGACTCTGCTGGCCTTCTTTTTAAAACGATTCAAAGGGCTCTCTCTTTTGGAGTCCATTAGAACAGCGGAGTGTCTTCTTCAGTTGCAGAGAGCGGACAAACAAATGTGCTCTGTGGCGGCTGCCAAATAACCTTGGCTGCTGCCATTGAAATGTTGGTCAATCGAAAAGAAAGAAGGAGGGGGGGTGGCTGGAAAGGAAGGAAAAGCTGTGAAGCAGCAGCGGGAGTGAGAAGGACGATGAAAGGGGAAAAACGGGGCAAAGGAGAAGGAAAAGGGAAATGGGGGAAGTGTGACATTTACGGTGATCAGAATTTAAGTAGTGGATAAAAGCAGGAAAACGATACAAAGGGGTATCGAGGCACGGCTCAGCTCATGTGAGAACTGATCATGTACGTGTCTGCTGTACTATGACCCCAAACATTAAACCTAAATAAGGAAATAAATTGCAAATGCCCCCTTTTGGCAACCCACGCTGAATCGCTCTTCCTACTCGGCTACCATAATAACCGTTGTTCTAGTCAACATTCAACATTTTTTTCTCATCCACGACAATTTCGGGGACAGGTCATCCAAAATGGGGACTGTCCCAAGAAATCGGGGGAAATCTGGTCACCGCATTGTAGTCTGCCCAATGATTTGTGGAAAATACTGTAGTTTAGAGTAGTTTTATCCCCAAATATGCCATGTGTCCAGGTAAACCCGAATATCTTTGTCAGTTATCATGCTACTCTAGCTCCAAATGGAAACTAGTTATCATTGAGCCCAGAGAACCTAGTTATCGTTTCTGGCCGGAGTTCCGAATTAGGGTTAGGATTTATCTAAAAATTGACAGACCTAGTAGAGAAAAAGAAAGAAAGAACAGAATGAATGTTGAAATCATACATAAGGTTAAAACAGAGATGTGGAGCGATGGCGCTGGGCTGCTAGTGAGGGCCAGATATGTGCCAGGCAGGAAATGAGGTCGGGGAAGAAAAAAAAAAACACACACACACAGAGAAAGAAAAACTCCCCGTGGTCGCGTTTGGCTGCGATAGAGAGAGAGACAAAGAGAGAGCGAGGGAGGACGGGGCTGCGAGGATCAATAGATGCCCTGAAAGAAGTTCCAACAGACGCTGCCATCAGAGGAACATCAGTTGATTTGGAAGTTGAAAGGAGCGGCGGCGGACTAAAGGGACAGACGGAAGGAGACGGACAGGAAGAAGAGATGACACGGGAAAGAAAATGGGGGGGGGGAGAAAAAAGAAAGAAAAAATTTAAGATGGTTGAGGA
>CAESWR010000600.1:470738-484685 GCA_903171835.1 Mullus surmuletus | reverse complement strand
TGTGTATTTGTGCGTGTGTGTGTGTGTGTGTGCATGAGTGTATTTGTAATACTTCTTTTTGTCTGTCATGTTGTTTATTGTTGCTGCTGTGAAAAAGTAAATCCCCCTGATGTGGAATCAATAAAGTTATCATCTCATCTTATCTTATCTTATCTTATCTTGAGACCACCGGGCACCAAGACGGAGACAATGTACATCAAAGCAGAGCAAAAAGAGGCTACAAATTGGGGGAAAATAATCAATTTGCCAATGACTAGAAGTTATTGGTTGGTGTCCAGAGCAAGGCACGGTCCAAAGCCTGGTGTGAGCGGTCTCTCACTCAGTCCCAGAGCGAGACAACGCAATGTAAAAATGCCTATGAGTCTGAAACGAGACGAAGACCTTCAAAAAGTGGTGCTGACCATCTATGTTATGAAGACGGTCTATTACACAGGTGCTGGCAATATTGTGAGAAAAGCTTCTTCACTGCAGAAGTTAATGCATCGATCGATCCAGGCAGCGAGCAGTGAAAATGTGAAAGCTAATCTCAAAGATCCTGCTTTGTCGCCTTCTTCTATCTACGAACTAGGTGTCTCAAAATGGAGACTTAGTAACAAGCAATGAGGGTTGAATTTAGCCTGGAGAGATAACAAGATCGGATTGATCAATAAGCCTAGATTGCCTACCCACAATGCATCAAGCACATTAATGTGGCAAAAGCAATACATGTGAACTATTTCAGCACGTTCACGAGTCACAGAGGGCAACGCCATGCTTTTGTGTTAAATCCACGAGTTGCCGGATTCTCCGCCGAGGTCTCATTAATGATGTTCTCTTGGAACTGATACAATTGGCAAATGATTATTGATTTCAGCAGAAGAGCCTGGCTCCTTCACCGAGCCGCCTGCATGGTGCTGGGATGCAAGAGTGTGAATGGATGAATCGCACGCCTATTAATCGAACAATCTCGCTGTCTTTTTTGTGTGTTTTTTTTTATTTTCCCTTCATTCATTCTTGATAAGCTCTGCAACGCCGATCCTTCCTTTCACACGAGAGGGGGGGGGGAGGCACGCTGCAGACACATCACACCACAGGCGATTTTAAAAATTTCATCACTTCTCAGACTGCACAAGAGGTGAGAAGTGAGAGGGTGAAAATCTAATTCCCCAAAACCAATGGCTGTGATACAGAATTACAAGAACAGAAAGACAAAGAGTCAGAATTAACTCTTAATATTCCCAGCCTTGGGCCAAACTAATAAAAACACAATCGAATCAGCTCTAAATAAATGATGGTGCTGTAGTTTAATAACATATCTCCCTCACTGACAGCGTTATATTCGAAGGTACTATACATCTTAATAATCCCACAAGTTCAAATTGAAGGGCGTTTCTCGGGGACAAATTAATGTTGAGTGTTGCTTAATTTCTGCAACCATTTCTTCCCCCCCCCCCAGCACCTGAGAATGAATCTTAATGAAAACGTTGAGCTCCACCATGTGGATGGCATTGGAAATGTAACACCCACTCAAAAGGTAGCTGTGAAAACTAGCAAACACAAATCAACACAAATCCACACAGGTCATCAAAACATTATTTAATTCATTCCATTTTCCTGCTGCATTGCTGAACCGATGCCAAGAAGAAGAAAAAAAAAAAGCAGCCTTTCTTGCATGTCTGAAAGGTTACCGTATAGGTGAAATGATTTCAATGGAAAAATAAAAAGTTGCATTTGTGAAAATAAATAAAAATCTCTGCGTTTCAATATATTTGTATATCTCTTTGCAACCCATCGACAGCATGCGCTGGATTTGAAGCTCATCTGAAAGTCTCTTCAGACTGCTGTGGACATCCTCTTCCTGGTAAACGGTGTAAACGTGACAAGACTGTTGGGCGGAACATATGTGGGCTTGTGGAGGTAGAAAATGGTGTAGAGGCAGAGTCGGAGCTGGTTTTCAATGTCTGCTCCTACAATAATTGAAATCAAACCATCAGAAATTAAAAAAAAAAAAGATTATTTCAGCACTTTGTTGAACAGCACCAGCCAAAACGACCCCAAACTGATCCACCCACAGATATTCAATGGCATTTTAAATACATTGCACTTTATTCCTTGAATAAATGCACATTTTTGTCAGAGCGGGTTGACTACATTTCTTTTGACCCAGAAAAACAATCTGGGACAAGTTCCACCGCAAAGCAAGCCTCTCTTTGGACTAATTTCAATTCCTCAGCCCAAAACATAACTGATAATAAAAAAAAAAAAAAAAACGTTTTAATTAAACCTCGCATTGTCATAGCAGATAAGTGAAAGTCGTACGACACTTTTGCAAAATGCAGTAAGATTTTGTTTCCAAAATCGAACATACGAGGGAAAAGCACGAGACAAATGAATACAGAAAACATTTAATTTGCAAGTGAGTTGATTTACTTTGAGAAGGTAAATGAGCAAGTACTTATCATTCATACAAAATGTATATTACTTTGAAGAAATGTGCAAACAAAGCTTTAATAAAGAATGCCTCGACATGCTCTCCGATGCTGGCATTTGGAAAAATATACAATTAGAAATATATACACATCCAAGAGTAGTACTTCTACATACTTAGTGTGGGCATTAGCAAGGGTCTGCTTGCATAGTTAAGTGCATGCATAAGCAATGTATCATGCAACAACTGCAACAATATATTTTATGAATGGTGATTTATTTATTCAGCTATTTACTTGTTTTTAAACTCAATGTCAGTGCGTTCAGGTGTCGGAGCTGCTCTGTAATGGAAGCAAACGATGTGCAGAAGCTGTGAGGCTAAGACGAAGGACGGGGGTCACTCGAACGCACCATAATGTTCTATGTACATGTACGGTGCTTGACAAAAGGCATCCCAGCTGTCGTTGAGTGTGTGTGTCGTATCTGTGCGTGTGTAGTGGCTTTTTACATTAACCCTGTGTTCATCAGAAGAGGAATGTTTGGAGATGTCTGGCAGTCTGAAGAGGCGGACCCCCCTCCCCCCCCCCCAGCCCCCACCCCCGAGGCCACGGGCGCCAAACCGACCATTGGCATCAGGAGCTGAGGGGCAGAGGTGGTGACGGACAGGTCGGACGGGTTCTCCGGTTTTCTCTGGTTTTCTATTCTTTCTTTTTTTTTTTTTTATATAAACACAAACATTTAAGAACCATTACAAATTAAGTTCTCCAGACAATGAAACACCAACAACACATGCTTCATTCCTGTGCCTCTCCTCTGCCTCTCTGATTCCGGCTGCACAAAAAATCCTTCTTCAAGGCTGTTGCACGAATTACCACATCAAGGAGCATAATGTAAACAGCAGTTTGGGTTAAATAGGCTTAATCGTGTTTTACTTGAAATTACATTTTCAGTGCTTAATAAATATTAAAATTGATTTATAAATTTACCAACACCTGCAGTTACACAATTTAGATTAAATATTTAACTATGATTATCTGAGGCACTGATGTTTGACTGATGTCGTCGACATACGGCTCTCGATATTGAAGGAGAGCTGAACGTGAAGATTTTTTTGGAAATATTTCACTGCATCAGCATGTTAAAAAAAAATGCCAGTACACTTCCCTTTGGTGAATGAGTAGTCCATGTTTGACGTCATGTATCTTTCTCATTTGCTTTCTCATCTTGTGCTAAGTCCCGTTTATCCTCGCGTCCCTCTGAGATATTTCTCCCCCGGCTATGCTACAAACGGAACAAGGCAATAATCTCAATACATGTGCAGCCCATGCTTATTTACAGTACAGTATAGTATTCATCAAAATCAACGCAATCCATACAAAGTGCTTCGTTAAAATCCATTCCTAAATAATTATCTAACAATGCTGACGGCAAGTGTCCAGTATGGCAGCTGGTATTCAGAAAACACTGAAAAGCTACAGGTGCTTTCAAGATGTTTTTTAAAAGATGTTAAACACCTCAGAGCTGCACTAGAGAGAGAGATTGTTAGATCATTGGGCCCTTGAAATAACTTTACTTGGCCCTCTGGCTAGATTGTGTGGAGTTGATGGGGATCTTCCTCGACTGCATTGTCTTTTTAACAGACTCTTTCTTTGAGGGTTCTTTTGCATTAGATGATGGGGTGGTCGCTTCTCCCGCAGACGCCTTGGACTTGGCAGAGGGCAGCAGGGAATGCTTTGCTGCAGCGGTCGCCTTGGAGGACTCCTTGTCTTTGGCCGCCGTTACGTTGGCCTGGGCCTCTGGATTCTGGGTTTTCTTTCTTGCTCCGTACGACGGACCCTCTCTCGCTGCATCCCCGCCGCCATCCTCGGGACTTCCTTTAGCCTCCCCTGATTTCCCGCCGTCACTCGACTTGCGGGCGTCTTTGGGTCTGAGGGCAGTTTTAAAGAAGGACAAACCTTTGTCCTCGGTCTTACTGTTCCTTCGAGGGGCCCGTGTTGGCGCAGCAGCATTCGCAGATGAAACACCCACGCTTGAGGATCGCAGGCTGGCCATGGAGGAGCTGCTGCTTGAGCTTCGACCGGCCACTTTATTCTCCGCGGGTCGGCCAGACCTATTATCCACTCTGTTGGCAGCGTTCGTCCTGGAGGGTGGACCCCCGTGGTTGGCCTTCTTTTCCGGGACCGCGTTGGTCCGTGAGGAGTCCCGGCTGGCGCTCCTATCTGCTACCTTAGTCCTTCCTGAGGCTGAGCTTTTATCACCTCCTCGGGGTGACGTTTTCCTCTGAGGGTGTGAGCTTTGTGATCCCGGAGAGCCGCTCTTCCTCTGCTGGGCGGAGTCGGGATGTAAGACCTCCTGCGTTTGGGATGACCCTTTTTTGGAGGGTGTAGCTGTTCTCGAAGATGCAGCCTTACATGGTTTGGTGGGACCATCGCTTTTGTCTTTTGGGTTCGACGTTGATGCCGCACTCTTGTTCTGGGTTCTTGATGGGGACTTGTCAATGGCGGGGGAGGCAGGCGACAGAGAGCTGGAAGAGGTCGAGGAGATGGCAGGGCGCTTTTTGGGACTCCTTTCACTCTCCAAGCCAGTCTTTGCTGAGGTCCGTTTGATACCGGCGCCATCTGTGCTCCCATTTCTTTGCTTTGGCTCCTTTACAGCCGCTCCATGTCGAGGACTGACTTGTTCAGCACCAGTGACTACATTGTTGTTATCCCCGGCTTGAATGGAGCTCCTCTGCTCGGCCTGTGCCACAGCTTTGGAGTGAATTTGCTCGAGCAGTCTCTTGTTGCTTGGATT
The DNA here is from genome assembly GCA_903171835.1 of Mullus surmuletus. Taxonomy (NCBI): domain Eukaryota; kingdom Metazoa; phylum Chordata; class Actinopteri; order Syngnathiformes; family Mullidae; genus Mullus; species Mullus surmuletus. The sequence goes on along the minus strand of CAESWR010000600.1, from coordinate 479,486 downwards.
ATTATCCAAAGCCGCAAGCGATGACTTTCCCCCTGAAAATCTCTCTGGCTTAGGTGACCCACTGAAGCAGGATGCTGCCAGCGTGCTATCGACCACCTCTCCAATCATCTCCAACGTCGGTGAAGAGGAGTGGGATTCCAGGGAGAAGCGTGACGGAGAGTTGGAACGGAGCTGGAGCTTAGCAGAATGCGACCACGATGGTTTAGTGCCATTCTCGCTCAGCACAAGTGGGCTTGCAATGGAAGATCTTGACGAGAAAGTCTGCCTTTGTATGCCTCTCACTGCCGATCTGCTCGATAACCCTATGTGGTAGAAAAATGCACATCAATTTGAAAATTCTCAGCAAAGACATTCCTTCTTCAACCCTCTCGTGCCAAAAAAGTCTGTTGTAGACACGTGACAAAGTTAGCGGTGTTCTGATCTCCAAGTTGTGATGCTAATTCAAAGTGGCACAGAGCCATAGCTTTGAAAAATGGCCTCATCTTATAAAACGTGTATTTATGGCAACGTAAAGATCTCTCAGTAGAGCTGTGCCGTTTACTTGCCCGTCATGAGTCACTTGAATGCAAGGCAGCAGCCAATCATCAGCAATCTCATTAGCATCAACCGCCACTGCTAGTGAGATATTCACACACGCAACTGTTTCTTACAGTACTTCTTGGCAACATCCATTAGGCAACAGCCTACTAATTTGGAGCGTGGAATATGATGTGCGAGCTTGTTTCAGACAAACTGTGCCTGTAAAAGTCAACAGAGGAGTCACAGGGGAGTAACTTACCATCGTCCTCACTCCGTTCACCAGTAAATTCAGCAGACTCGGACAGGGAGGCCAGTGAGGTGCGCCGAGAGGAACCAGATGAGGCTTGGCTCGGTGGACGGCTACCCATCAGGCGGCTGATCCAGTGTTCACACAGGGAAGAACTTGTGGATCCTGAAGGTTCAAACATGGAGTGGTTGACCTCAAGTACAATAGTACTGCAAATTAATTTGAGTTGGGTGATCTACAGATTCATTACATCAGATGTCAGGTTTACATTCCGCACTGACACTTACTGCCCATCCATATCGGTAAATGGCTAGTAGATAAACTATACTACAGCCCCTACTTCTGCACATAGCTCTCTGTCAGATTTTTGACATTTTTTTCTTAAATATATTGGTTTAGTAATAATTGATAATACTGATTTATTCTCATTTATTAAACAACTTCCAACTATGTCACAATTTATCTCAAATAATCAGACTCCTTGTTTTAAAAGTTAATTCCAATTAAATTGGGGGATGATCGGTTCGAACTACACAGCAGATGGTAGCAGGTACAAAGGAGGAGCAGAGGAGATGGAGGCTACAGCTGAGCGTATGTTGCTGACGTGGTTAGTGGAGCATTGCTCCCTTTTGCAATTGAGTGGAAATGAAGTGCAATTAGTGACACACTCTCTTGCAGCTGAGAAATATTGTTAGCTCTGCAAAATACTCACATGAATGTGTGTAAACTGTGCTTAGATGGGCTAATGGGAGTGATTATAGATTCTTCAAGGGAGATGATTAGTTTGGATGTCTTGTTGCTACTGCTCTCTCTGGGCTTTCATTACCGCTGTGATGTCCACAAAGCGTCATCTGAGCTGCACAGTGTTTGACAATACAGTCATCGCCAGGTTAGCACACTAACTACATTGTCCAAAAGATAGGGAAGTTGTGCCTGTAAAGGCGCTAGATAAGATATTTTACCACTAGGTGTCGCCATGAGCACCAGCATTTGGACCAAAACATGGATCAGACTTCTCCACTTGCTTTAAATTCAGCTTTAGCTTTAGCCTTAGCAGGTGGTTGGTTGGTGTATATATGGTTGGACGTATATATGTATAGATGTATATAGTATAACTTTAGCCTTTAATAACCTCTAATAGATCAATATTTTGTCAACGAAAGTGGCACTATGTTCATGCTCACCAACCTAGTAAAAGGAATTAATAAGTGAAATGCTTTAAACTTAAATTCCACATAAATGTAATATATTCATTCCAATATTAAATGGGAGACGGAAGTTGGCCACAAACCTGTTTCAGAAAGGTTTTAATTAGGCCGCCAAGTTTTATATAATATATAAGTGAACTTCAAGAAAACTGACATTTCCACCCAGAGTTTTGTTTTGCGTGACGACCCTGCAACAAACTTTATTAAAACACTCACAAGAAGTGACAGAGACTGAAGAGTCTAATGAGTGGAAAAAATTACCTCCCACAGAGCTGTTGGCAGACCAAGAAGGAACTGTGGCACGTCTTTGGTAGAACAAGATGTAAGCTGTCTGCTTGCACACTTCATCTTCCGAGATGGGATGAACATCGCTATCATCAAAGCAATACCACTGTCCATCAATGGAGTTCTTACACTGAGCTGAAAGACAGAGATGAATATAACTCGTATATAGCGATAATTATTCAGGTTTGCAGTGATTGCGGAATTCAGTTTCTTACCTGTGTAATGTCCTCCCTGCATGGTCCCGTGATGGTTGCAGACTGCATAAAGGTCATAAAGGTAGTCCTCCGGATCACGACCCATCCCGTAAGGGCGTCTCCATGGTGACCAGTGGGAGGGGAGACTCCAACTGCTCTGGCTCCTCTTTACCATGTGTGGAGCCATGTCCATGCCTGTCAGCGGGAACTTCACCATGTTCTGCATTTTCATCCGTCGGTCTCCGTCCTGACACGGAGACAAGAATGTCAACAATAAATATGATCTTCTTTTCCCCGTTTTTTACTTCTGGAATGTTGTTCATCAGCAGCGTCCGCATCAGTACCTGTCTAAAGCGCTTCAGGTGAAGTATGAGGATGTCCGGCAGTGTCCAGAGACTGAGCTTGATGCTGCCCTGCTGAAGCTGCTTACAGTGGGGGCATCGCCAAGCGTCATCGGGGGCGAGCTATAACAGATCAGAAGGGACAGAATTCAACCGAGAGAATATATTTGAGAACGTAAAATTATATTCTTGTTATTTGCAAGTAGCTGGTTTCCCAGGAGTCCCTGCGTCATGTATTCCACCATTCCTTCACTTACTATTTGAGCGGTTTATTTCTAAACTCAGACAATGTGCACTAGTAACACTATTCTGCCACTGTACCACAAGACACCCACTTGTTCCTCTTTGGTGTAGAGCTGAAAGCACTGGGCGAGCGAGCAGGTCTGAGGCTGCAGATGCTGTTCCTTCACTTGACGCACACTTTCAGCATCTGGGATGTATTCGTCCTCTGTTCTCTTGAATAGACTGTATGAGGATCAGTCAGAGATGGATTAAATACAGTTTCAAAGGTTAGTGTATTACAACACACGGCGATCTGTCCGAATTGTGCGATTGATGGTTCTGTCCTTGTTGAACCGGACTTACTAGTCTTTTGTCTCCTTGTCCCACTCCACAACGATTTTGACATGAGGGGGCCCCCCGGGACCGCAGGACTTGTATGCTCTGTGGGTGATATCAGAACTTGAAACAACTTTTTAGAATTCTTCATTGTACTCAGATAAGATTTCTACTCATATGGATTAAAAGTGTCAAGCATTAATATGAATCAACAGTGAGGTTGTGTGAGGTAGAGATCAATTTGATGAAAAAAATGTAATTTTTTTAAAACATATTGGAAATTCAATTTTTTCTCCCTCTATAACACAAAAGGGTGATCCTGCAGTCTAAAACTCTTAATCACAAATCATTGAATCAATCAATCATCAATCATACAGTAAGAGGCTTTGATAAGTGAAACGATCAAGTGCAATTACAGAAAGTTGCAACACATGAATAGGTCACACACAGGGCTCACCCAGAAATTAGCTTTTTCATTTTAACTTATTTATTATCTTACTTATTTATTATGTTTGTCTTTTCTCTCTCTTTTCCCCCACTATGGACCGAATGCATGTCTTGAATAAAGCTTGAATTGAAATGTAATTCCTGATTTTCTGTTAAGTGGATAGCTAAGAACTGTGAGAACGTCACAGTTCTCATCATGTCACACTGACAAACACGTTACAGAGGGTCGTTGTAGTTAAGACGGTACAAACCGAGATCAAGATTTTACTGAGACCACTGAGGGCACCAAGACCGTACCAAATACATAAGGTTTCTTTTTAATCCAAATAAATCTTACAGCCACAAAATAGCCTTTCTGTTATTTGATTCAGCTCAATACAACAAATCAACAAATATTTGTGTGTATTTTCTAGAAAATAGGTCTTTGTCTTGACTTGAGAACCCTGAGTCCATGTTTCTTGGTGCATAGGCAGCTACTTCCACTCACTTCAAGCATTTGAGGCTTTTTTGTTTCTATATCAAAATCAGATGTTGATTTGTCAGGTGAATGTGGCTTCTAAGTTGACTGAAATCAGATGAACACATTTAATAAGAATGCAGAGGCTGCAACTTGGGGGAAATAATCAATCTATCAATGATTGGAAATTATTGGTTGGTGTCCAAAGCAAGGCACAGTAGAAAAGCCTGGCAGTGGGGGGCTACGCCCGCTCGCTTCTTTCATGTGCACAAACAAGGCAGGACTCACTCAGTGGGCGATATGTGTGATCTAATACTTCCCCCTAGTGGTGTCAAATGACATTACCTCTCCACAGAGGGATGGCAGAGCGGCTGCTCCTCCTGAGGTAAGAGATACGTGATTCCAACAACTCCAACCACACGTAAAGTAAAAGGCCCAACCTGCAGAAGTACAAAACCACATTCAAACGTTTATCCGACCCCACCGGAGCCTGTGCGCACACTGTGGAGTTTGTCATCTTTACACACCTGAACAAACACTCCGGGACGCAAAAGATGGCGCATCTTCTCCAGGATCTCTTTCTGCAGCACATCCCATGTCACCGTACGCTCCAAATACAATATGAATGGATTACCGAACCTGCAGGAGTTGCATAAACGCACAGTTAAAAGGACACATAAATGTATCTTGTTTTGGTTTTTTTTACTTTCATACGTGCAGAACCTACCTGCGTCCTTGCTGCCCGGCACAGGCTCTATTACACACCAAGAGGACGATCTTCTCAGCTTGTCCAGTGTTCTTGTTGGGACTTTGAGGCGGGGTGGTGGGCTCTATTTGTGTGGATATCCTGTTGTTATCTGTGCCGTACTTCAAGTTGTTCTGGTTGAGATTTGCATGAGGGCTTCCTGTAAACCGGCAAAAACATGTTAATTATTTAACAAAAAAAAAGAAAGGAAGAAGGCCATTCACTCACTTATTAACCTCAAAAATCAATCCAGTGATTCTCTAATGTTCGCTCATTTGTAATCAACTCCACACTCCTAACAGTATAATGAGACTAAGAGCTAAACTAATTTCTGGGCAATAAACAGGATGTCGCACCGCCTCGCTTTGAGCGGATCTGCTCCGGTCTGAAGAGCTCTGGGGTCTCGAAGGCAAAGATGGAGTCGCTCTCCTGGATTATCTCCAGGTCGTCGTCGTCGTCGCAGAAGGAGCGATGAAAGCCGTCATAGTACATCTCGGTGAGGACAATCTGGGTCGAGAAACTGGAATTTAGCTCACTGAAAAGTTTAATCCTCTTCATTTGTGTACATGAAAAGCTTCAAGGAGGAACAAACAAAGCGAGCCGGCACCTGTTGGGCAGGGATTTTGGTCTCTTGGGCCACAGCTTGTCTCAGCCTGGACACGGTACCGGAGAGGGGCACCGCCACCCCGACTCTCATACAGTGGGAGCACTTCCCCTGGTACACCACTGTCACATACAAGGGCCTGCACCACAGACAGAGCGGATTTAATTGGCTGTTTCATGAGCAGGGCTGGAGTTTCAAAGACAAGACAGCGTCATCTAATTTTAGCCTTCTATCTATCGGCTTCTCCGCCGCTTGGCTTGACAATCTTTTTAATGCAGGCTTGGACAACAGAATGAGACCGGATGTGTCAGGCTGGCATTTTTTGGATAAAGGGAGAATTTTTTTTATTTTTTTTTAGTTTTGGCTGACAGTTTATTGCCTTACTCGCACACCGGATGAGAGAGCGGCCTTACCGAGTGTGAGGTACCGGGATTGGCAGTGAGATGCAGAGAAAAGGATCGAAGGTGTTGCTCTGTTTCTGGCAGTGAGGGCATGTCAGGGAGGACCTGCACAGAAACGGCACGAGGATGAGAAGGACTATGCAGGAGGAATAACGTAGCATTAAAAAAACATTGCGTGACATTCATGGTTTTTCTCATTCATTGTCAGTGCGACGGTTTCGAGGGGAAGGTCGACACCACTGAGGGTACGGGCGCAGTGATTAACATGTCTCAAACAGTCGGCCTCTGTCTAAAGGTTGCAAAGGCTCACTAAGTAATATGGTATAAGCCATTTATTTAATTGCCAAAACAAACATGACATTCTGTAGTTGTGTTAAAGGTTAAGTGCTGAATAATTGCAGGCACATTATCTCTGCTGACTGTCGGGTGAACTCATGGTGACAAAAAATAAAATAAAAATAGAACAGGGTTCTTATGCCGAGCCAAGAAACAGTCTGGCCCGTCATGTCGCCTTAAATGCAGTGAACAAACACTTATTAATAGTTTCAATTAACTCAACAAAGAATCAAATAAGCAGATTAGTCAATGAAGGAACCGGATGCTGAGTACAGAGATGTAACAGTGATCATTGGTAAAAGGTGCTCTAAGTAATATAGCATCAACTATATTATTGTCTATCTAAAAAGAAAGCTCAGAGGCTAATGCTGTGGGGGAGTCATGGCGTCCGGAGCATCTTTAGGAGATTATTATTCATGGGTGAAGTTATATACCAAGTGTTATTCACATATAGCCACTCAAGGAGTGTTTGGCCGGCACCTGCAGCCCTTTTTAGTTCTTTGAGTTTGGGTTTGTTTGATTTATTGCTCTTTTCAGTTTAAATAAACTCACAACTGTGGTGTAGCTCCCTTTTTATGGTTACAAGTCTCTCGAGCCAGTTTAGAAAATGAGGCCGTAACATGGAGCAAACACAATGTGAAGTTGCTACCTGTAGCTCAGCACCGTTATCATAATCAAAGGAAACCCACTGAATATAATACAGTAATTGAACATGCGGAACATTGATTTCAAATTAATAAGCCACTTATCATAGTAACGCACTGTGGTCAATACTGACATTTTTTGAATGATAAATAGTACCTGACTATGGTGACATGGAATATGCCACTAAAATGAGCATTTCTCGAAAAATTAAGCAGTAACAGTAAGCAGAAAGTTACATGTAAACTGGAAATGTTAAATATTACCAGAGCTGCACACGATGTACTTGTGCAAAAAAGTCATAGATTTTTAGGAGCCAAATGAACTCAACGTGTTGTCATCTACTTTTAAAGGGTACCCAACAAAAACTGCACGCAGCAATCCACTAATCCAAATCGTTATTAATCGGTTTGCCGAAGCAAACCACACACCTGCACATGGGGCGAGTCGCTCGCTGCTGCTAGCAACATTGAAAAATGAGCAAAGAAAAAAAAACTTCTGGTGTTCATCTGGTAAAAATTCCAGTATTTTTTTGTATAGCAGTATACATTGCAGGGTTAAAAAAAAATCACAATGTAATTTTTGTCTAATATCGTCCAGCCCTAAATATCACCCATCTTAGTTTCCTATTTAACAAATTATAGATTTCCTACTGCTAATTAAATCCTTCAGTTTTCACCAGTTAAAGACAATAAACATTTACCTGTATTGTGCCTGAAACAGCTCCTGTACGAAGGAGCCGGGCGCTGGTAGTGGAGATTCCTCAGGGACAGTTTCTTCTTCTACTGGAGGCTGGAAAGGCCAAGACATGGAGGGTGCAATTAGTGATCACAAAATAATGGCGGCCCATTGCAAGGTGCAAATCAACCACGCAATGTTATTGAGCACATTTGCAGTGTTGGCGAAGTGCTTTGTTTACCTTCCTTGGTGGTCTGATATCAGGGTGTATGATGTTGTTGAGGTCTTCATGAACTCTATCCAGCAGCCAGAGGAGGAATTCCTGGGCGTCGTGCTGGGAGTTTCCCCTGAACTGAAGCGCACTCTTTGACACAACATTCTACGTGCAGACAAGCAGAACAAATGGATTATGGTTTCGTTCTGGAAAACAGAAACGACTTACAGCAAAGACGGGGTTTTTTTTTTTTTTTTGTTTATTTTCATCTCAATGCCGCCTCGTCATAAAATATTCATGACGTTCGACCGGCTTGACGATCGGCACAATCGGAGAGGCTGGCGGAGGGTTCAGGGGGATGGTGAGAGAGGTGCGCCGGAGGAGGCTTTCGGAAACCAGGGCATGGGCTGGAAATTGACTGCCTAACCTCACAGGCAATTAGCTATTGGAGATACGGACAGTTTGCACTCCAGCGAGCCGCGCGGGCCGGCTGCTGTCAAGTCACCTCTGCTGCGGCTATCAGTTGTCATGCAAGGTCAAGGCCACGAGGGGAGTGACTGTGTATTCCTCATTTTGAATATATAACCAAAGGCACTGCTACAAAACTAGATGTTGCAAAAAAAAGATTCCGGCTATGAGGTCCCTTGAAGGAAACACAATTTTGAGATTAAGAAACTGAATTAAATCTAGAGTGAATATACATCAGAAAAAGTGTATATATGAATCTCCAAGCGAGTGTGTTCATCTCAGGATCAGGACATGAATAAATGCAAGTGTTTAAAAAACGCGTCCGGTGCTTCTTGTTTAAAAGTGACAAGAGAATCTAAGGTTCCCTGATACTTTCAAAAACCCAGCTATTGATCGTCTGTTGA
>CAESWR010000600.1:420319-431358 GCA_903171835.1 Mullus surmuletus | reverse complement strand
CCTGGCTGGGCCGCCGTGCCGTCCCGCTGGTGGGACTGGAAACTGAGGAGGAGGATACATCTCTTTGCAAAAAATTGCCCAAAGTTGAATTTTTAAAAAGCACTTGCACACGCTCGACGTGTCTGTACACCTACTGGGTGTGGGCGGACCTCCCGTCCCGCTAACGTTCATCTGCCAGTGGTTGAAGGCACAGCAGACGACGGCGTACTCCCCCGGCTCCAACATCACATCGCACCCGACAAACTTCTTCACCGCTCGCTTGCTGTGGGCCAGCAGGCGCCCCAGGGTTAGTTTGTTGCCGTTGCCAAAGGACGCCCGGAACACCATGATGCACAGGTCCAGGAGGTGACTGTCGGCCGTGTCAGAGCGCCTGGAACACGGGGAGGATGAGTGGATTAGGAGGGAAAGGGAAATGGCGAAGGTGGGCGGTGATGCTGGCCGTTGCATTCACCTGCTGCCCTCCTGGAAGAGGGCGAACTCCAGTGCCGTTCTCTCCAGCACGGTGAGGGAGGTTACGGTGACCGGCCCGCTGGCCTTGCTGGGGAAACAGCCCTGCAGCCGCACCTCCTGCCAGTCTGAGTGGATCTTGCAGATGTCCACGGAGTCAAAGTACCTGCGAGGGGAAAGCAGAGTCTTTATATTTGTGAATATTCTAGGTCATCGTGTGTGTTGGTGAAGATATTTCATCTCTGATCCAAGAAGTCTCAGTTCTCAGGAGAATGAGGCGAAACGTCTTCATCAACATGAGGTAAGTCCAGTTCCCTGCCTGGAAATGATTGAATATAGGAAGAGTCTCCGCCATTTAACATCAGCCCGCCACTGTACTAACACCGTTCTCTTACCAACATATTAGAGCTCAAAGCGCGGAAACACGCACTCCCGACGCCCCTCCCCAAGAGACTCACTCTTCCTCGCTTCAAGTGTTTTTCAACATTTCATCACTTCCCAACCTCGATCTTGACAACTGTCTTGCATCGTGCTTTTGTCTCCTTGACGATCAGTTAGAACAAAGAGGAAATGAGGGCAGCCGCGCTGAAGTTCTGACAAACACGTCTGCTACTGGAACAGGTTGCATTTCAGCAGTACGTACAATCACTACCTGTCTGTGAAACTATTTAAACCATTTAAAGAATCAGTACGATCGATAGCATTGTTTTTTTTACAGAAGGAAGTAACTTTCCAGCAGGCTGTAGATTGACTGATCGGTCAGAGAAAAACTTGACAGATGGAATCCTTGTCTGAGCCAAAAACATATTTTTTTTAGAGCTGTTGAGGGCAGCTGCATTGGTCCCCCTGGACATATCACAACTCTTCGAAATGTCAAGGCACACATACTTACAAAATTCATGCTTTTGACTTGTATATAAATACAATGCTGATAGTGTTGTAGTCGAAATCATGCAAACTGAGGCGGAGACTTTACCAAGATCACGGGGTACCGAGGCAAGACCGAGGCAAGACAAGACATTTGAAGACTGAGACTGAGACCAAGAAAATATACATCAGAGAAGGATCAAGAAAGATTATCGCTAAACAGAACAGGAGTTTTCTTATTTAAATAAATGTGACAGCAACAAAAAATACCCATGCATTGTTTGTTTTTTAAGCAGAAGAATGCAACAGATCAGCTAAGGTATTCTTTGTTTATTTTCTGGAAAATAGGTCTTTGTCTTGATTTAAGAACTGTGAGTCCATGTTGCTTAGGCAGCTATTTCCACTCATTTCAAGCATTTGGGCCTTTTTTGTTTCTATTCCAAAATCAGATGTGGATTTGTCAGGTGTCTTCTAAGTTGACTGAAATCAGTTCAACATAAAGGAACATACATAATAAGAAGGCAGAGGCTGCAACTTGGGGGAAATAATCAATCTACCAATAATTGGTAGATTGAAGTCACTGGTTGTTGTAGCAGCGGTGGTCTCCACTGCTCTAGAAAAAAAAAGTCGGGAGACAGGACCTGCTAATTATAAAATTGGTTTTAAGTTATTGCCAAAACATGGGGTGAATTACACAAAGTAAATATATTCTTGCAAAGCACTAAGGCAGTTTGTCACATGGAGTCTCGTTATACTTCATTAACTTTTCATTACGTTCCGTTAACTTTTAATCTTGATTTTACAATTTGTTTTTATTTTTGGCAAGTGGAATACCACAGCGCAGGGAACAGCTGCCTATTATCATATTCGGTTTTGTTCTGAATATTGCGACAATGCCTGTGACAGGGGAAGAAGATACGCACGGACACAAACACAGACTGACAGGAAAAAAACAAAAAACAATAGTTGACAGTGTGTGCGGCTGCATGACAGGATTAATCTAATATGACTATGATAAGTCTAAGCCTCTACCCTCCAAATCCCCAGCAACAGTAAACCGCAAAAACACCACAAAAATAATAACAACGCTGTCTCGGAAACAAGGTCCTTGTCAACACAATGGACTAAAGTCGAGCTGCTGATTTGATCTGTTGTCAAAACCAGATGGTCGGTAAAAGTAGTTAAGATTGCTAAACCATTCACTTTTAACGCACGTGTCCATCAATTCAGTGACACACACAGTCAAAAGAAGATTTGGGCATTTACTGTAAGTGTCTTTCCTGGGATTAGTGGAGGTCATGCATTTTACGTTTCCACTGTGTCTGGAATAAATATAAAATGCAGATCCAGCAGCCGCCAGGGTAGCAAAGAGTCTTTTTGAAGGGTAAAAGAATCAGTGCGTCCATCGCACTACTGATTGATTGTGAAGTGCAGTTCTGAGAAACTGTGCTGTGATTATGCATGCTGCAGTGAGTTGCCCATGCCACTAGGGGGCGCAAAGGCAAACGGAGTAAATGAGTGAAAGGACAGTTGGAACTGAGGCTTAATCTCTCCAAGTGAGACAAAACTCGCACATCTGTTTCTGAGGCCAAACAAAAAAACAGGACTCTCCCTAGGCACCCATTTTGTGTGTGTATGTGTGTGTGCGTGAAGTTTTACTTGATGAAGTCGGTGTACTCCATCCAGAAGACGCCCTCGCTGCTCCCATGGGCCATCAGCTCATGACGCAGGTGCTGTGGCCAGTCCGTCCACTCATCCGACCAGCTGCCGTTCCACGAGAAGCGGCCCCACGGGTTGCGCAGCCGCAGCAACCTGCAGGTGTGGGGGGGGAGGGGGGGGGGTGGATAGACCGAGAATACAGGATTCATTTAAAGTGACAACAGCATTCAGTCAACACGGCTTGCCCATCTCTGCTGTCATGAATTGCGCCCCGTATGGATGATTGCCTACTTTTTAACAACCTATTTCACTTTAACTGCCCCCCCCCCCCCAACCACAAAAATAGAGAAATAAATAAATAAAGCGAGCGAATGGATGTTTCTAAGCTACTTTTCATCTCCTCCAACTCTACTCTTGAGTGAGGGGACTCCAACTCAATTTCAGATCAGGCGCCGCGGCCCAATCTCCAAGTCCGATCGCTCCAAAGGCGGTAAATTAAAGCTCCCGTGTGTGTCCGGCTCTTGAGCAAATTACATCTGGGATTTACGGCTCCTCTCAACATCCTCTCACAGGTGTGGCGAGAGAAGCCTTCATTGTGTAGATGCGCAGACATCAAAGCGATAAAAGTGTGCCCCCCGCTCAACCCACACACGCACACACATCAATGGAATTAGTCCAAACAACAAAATCACTAATAAGCTGTTCATGCTTGATCTTTTGTAAAGAGGTAAATCATATTTTTTTGTAAATGTCTGATGGGCATTTAAATCTGCACGCTAAGACAAACTAGTACATGGTGAAGCACCTTCAAGGGGCCGAGGAGGAAGTGATGAGAGAAGCAACACAAATCTTTTCATCGAAAATGTAAATTTTGATGTTGTAATTGTTCAAATGTAGTATGAATTTGTGAATTCATACTACATTCTACCTGCCTGTTTGTCTTATTGTTGGTGTCAGAAGTTTTCATTGTTTGAAATTATTAGTGATTTTTATTTGAGAGCTGCTGGTACAGAGATCTATATTTCATCATGCAAGCTGTTTTGATATGTAAAAATGTGAAGCTTTTTTCTATGTATTTAATGTTCACCCCTTGTGACAGCAGGATTTGGGTTACTCATCTCTGAGAGAGTGAAGCTTTTATGTTAATGAAACAGAAAAGGCTCTCGTCTGCTCTGTTAATTTACCCCCATGGTTTCTGCTGGTTCTTTGCAATGTTAAAGAAGTAGTGTTCCTAATTAACATTTATGAAGACGAAAGATGATAGAATTCGATACAGTTTGTTTCAAAGGGACAGATGAAACATATGGTGAGGGAAAGAAAGCATAAAACAAAAAACATGCACTTATTCAAGCTGCACCCAGCGTTGTTTTATCATAGAATTGTATCCCTCTGAGTGGAAAATGGACCAAATAGTCAGGTGCTTTTTGATTAACAACCTAATATCAACATTTAGGGACTCGATGCGCCTGTTCGTACCTGTAACCTTGCACGTCTCGTACATCCAGGATGGAGTAGGCGTGTCGGGGGCGCAGACCGAGGGACTCGTAGACAACGTCGTCGACCTTCATGTTGCCTCCTCCACACGATGCGCCCATCAGAAAGCTACACGGACGAAAATGACACTCAAGTTTCATGGCAAACACACACAAAATATCCTGTAACACAACTTGGGGTGCATTCCAGCTTCCGGGGGGGGTTATGGCGTTCTTTGTTATGGTTGCTCCTCATTGTTGTAGCACCTAGTCTGAGTGTATTACGATATACGGGCATGTACTTGTCATTCAGAGCGATTCTCCTTTGATATATTGAATAAGACTGCACTTTTTCTTTTTTTTGGGGGACAGATGGACCTCCAATCTGGGCTCTGATTATTTAGCCTCTTTGGAGATCTGCTAGTTGTCTTGTGTTGCTTTGAAAGCTCAAATATCAAAGTGTTCATCACAAGAGCTCTTTTATCATGACATACTGTGCAAAGTGGCGTTTAACACGTCTGCAGCTTTGAAATACCTTAGTGCCTTTTATCCGTGATGGTTACTATTTATGACTATTCTCTCTGCAATATGGGAATATACCAGCATATTGTTAATGTATCTTATGTAACAAGGTGTAATAGATCTAAGAAGTAAAAGTGAAAAAGCTGGCAAAATACTGACAAAACCTCCCCCCCAAAACATCTTACCCAGCCTCCTTGGAGCTGAGCATCTTGGCCCAGATCAGGTCTGTGTCGATGGGTTCCTCACGGGGGTTGGTGGAGCTGACCTGCAGCATCAGTGAGTCGCAGGGGGCTCCTGTCAGCGTGGCCAAGCCCTCGATGGCGCGCCCCGCCTGCAGGGCGAAGTAGGAGCCGTGGAGCTTGGCGAGGGCCTTCTCGATCAGCGCCACCCACAGCTGCTTCCTCTGGGCCTGGCGTGATGAGGGAGGAAAGAAGTTCAACCCGGGTCTACGTCGAAAAGATGTATTTCTTTTTATCATAATAATGTAAGAAGTACAATTTAGAATATTCGGTTGAAGTGTCTTACATTGTTAGCAATGCATTTATCAATGGAATCCTAGGATGGTGCAAGGCAGTAATGATGACACCGTGAACGAAACCTAACATCTCAAATCTGTCTCCCCTGCATGCCTGCACTCGCTTTGGCTTCCCTGTAATGCAGTGCTTGATTTGTCCGGTAATTGACTGCTGATTAATCAGACCTGGAGGTGCGTTCCCACGATGCGAGTCCCTCTGAGACATTTATGATGAAAAACAAAATAATGAACTCCAACTTGTGCCGAGAGAGGATCCTACTGGATTGGTTTTGCAACGCAAATAAGGAAAATTGCAGGGCTCCTGCGATGCCGAGTGAGCACAGATGAGCTTCCATTCATGTTTAATGTTGCGGAGAATGAGTCACATTCATGTTTGGCTGCCTTCAAGGGTCACAATATGGTGCGAGTGTGTCTATAAAAAGCACGTCGGAAGGTGAGCGCTGCAGTGGCACCAGTCTTTCAATCCTCTGTAACCTCGAAAACTGAAAAGTACAAAAATGATATAACCTGAGCTCCTAACTTGGATTTTGAAGCCTTTTTTTCTCTTTCTTGCTCCCTATAATGGATTCCCACATCCTTCATGGGTCTTTCTCACCTGGGAGAAGAGGAGGAAACCGTAGTCGTCGCAGGGCAGCATGTCATCCACCAGCACAGTGGTCCAAGTTCCGTCTTTACACAACCGCACCTGGTAGGCTCCCTCTGTGCAGATGGTCCTGGTGATCATCACCCTCTCCACCAGCTCCGGACGCTCAGCCAGCACCGCCAGCGCGCTCAGGAACCTGGGGAAGGATCGAACTCAGTCAGGTGGACAAACAGGCCAAATTCTCCGCAAACGATTGAGCGGACTGTGGCGCACCGAGTGGCTGACATTTTACTGAGTGTGGAGTTGAACTTCAAAAAAAGAGGCCTCAAGTGGTTATGATCGTTTTCACCTCATTTCACATTTGAAAAGACGATCTTCTCAGCCTCCTGCTTACCCCCTCTTCCGCCATTCACATTCACCCCCCAGTGCAGACAACTGGGCTCGCTTTTATCTAGTTAGCTTTGTTAATCAAAACTGCAGTTCATCAGAAAATACTTCTTCCTCACGAGAGATGCTCTCATGACGGCAGCCGTTAGGGGCAACTTGAAAGAGGAAAACATTCTAAAACGTGAATAGTGATTCTTGCGAGAATACAAGGAGAGATCACGTGATGCTGATAATCTGGGGAGCAGCGATTTTACAACAATCAGCGAAAAATATTCTCTGGCTTGCTGCTGCTGAGGTGCCAATTTTCGCATTTAAAGTACACTATGATTCTTTTTTTAACTGTGACTACATTTACACTGCAAACCTTAGCGCCCAATTCTGATTTCTTCCTAGATCAGATTCTTTTTACACAGCAACTGCGTACGGCAGCTTAAACAAACGTTCATGACATGGAAGCTACAGGTGTTAGCGTTTCCGGTTTGATTTTTAGGTCATTGTGCAGTGGAGGCAAGCTGAGTGGGAGAAGACCGAAGAGGAGGAGAGTGTAATTATTTTGTGGAGCAACAGCTGCAACGTTGATTCATCACTTCAATGTCTTTGGTGAAACAGATTTCATTCAGAATTGGTTGTCTGGCATGTTTGGTTTTGCTTTGTGGTTCCTGCCTGAGCTCAATAATGGCGCCTGTTGATCTCAAGTGACATAAAAGCCGCACGGAGGTCTGATACGGGTTGCGTAGCTGTTCAGACAGAGGTCACATTAAAAAAAAAAAGATCAGATCAATATCACATATAGATTTTGACAGAAATCAAATTTTAAAAGACCAGGTTTATTGTGGTTTGAGCTGTTAACGCTGTCATGAAAAAAAAATCCAATCTGGGTCACATAGGGGCGAAAAAACCCGGATTGGGGTCACTTGGGCCTGCTGTGTGAACATAAGTTAAATATGTGGCTAAAGAACCCCCCCCCCCATCCTGTGCATTGCAGTCATTTAAGGACTTAAACTCATTTGTTGCTAAACATGTGCTATCAAAGCTGTATCCCGTCGGTTCAAGAGGCAGCTGAGCGATCATCTCTTTCGACTGCTGATGAGAAAGCAATCAGCTAAAAAAGAATCAAATGAAAATCCAATTATCCGTGTCATAATGTGACTCTAATGTCGGCTCGTATTCATAAGCCAAGGGTGAGTGACACCTCTCTCTTATTGCCACCGACAGTTCGGTTCGGCTGTTTGGTGGCTTATCGAGAACAAGTGTGTGTCTGCAGGAAAGAGAGAGAGAATGAGGGGATACAGCCAGAGAGGAAGAATTTGGGTTACATCTTGTCGAGAGTGAGAGGATTCAGCTCTGGGGAGAGTTATTTTTGATAAGCCGTGTGTGTTGTTGATGAAGCGAAACGTGTGTTTGCGTCGACTTTGTGAGCTGTGTGTGTGAGCGAGCAAGCGTGTGCGGATAGATAGTCGATGGCGCCACGCACACACACACCCCAAAGGACACAGAACAAGGGCAGGGAGATAACGCTTGTGTCCAGACCCACATTCCCCTGAATAATCTTCCTGTCAGTAGTATCTGTACATCTGTCCAACCGCATCCTTCTCTCACTTTCATTTAATGCCCGCCCGATTTTTTTCAGTTCCTGACTTTTGTTCCTTTGCCTACTCCTTCGCCGTGTTTTGCCACTGGCTTAAGGCTACGGTGTTTGTCAGGAAAGTAAAAAGCAGACATTAAGTGCTGTTCGTTTTGTCGTCTGGTGACCTTTTTACACAGACAGACAGATTTTTGGGGGGGAATCTGGCTATTTTTGTTTGAGCTGGGTTATGGTGGTGAATCAAAAAAAAAAAGCTTTTTCCCCAACCGTATCTTTTACAGATGCGGTATCCCGTGCGCTCTATCCCGTCGGCTCACCAGCAGTTTCCCAGCAGCCCCTGCAGGATGTCGGAGGGTCGCGGCGTGCGGAAGACGGACCACTTGACGCCTCGGTCTTTGAAATTGCTGCAGTTGATCTCGTGGGGGCGGAGCCACTTCTTGATTCGCTGCTGAACGCTGTCGCCCTCGGGGAAGCCCACAGAGCGAGGTCCCGGGGGAAAGCTGTCGTCCACAAAGTTCACGGTGTTCTGTGGGCAAGAGGGAGGGCAGAGAGTGAGCAGCAGGCGAAGGGATGAGACTGCTAGACGATTGTGCCTCCCTGAGATGCTGTCAACATTACTTTCAGTCAGACTCAAAAACTGCACAATTGTTGGGGGGACAACAAGAAGAGAAGGAATTTCTCAAGATCCATTTATTCAAGATTTCCCAAAGGATGAAACTTGAATATTTAAAAATAAAGTTGTTGAGCCTAGGCGTGCTTGAAGGACGCTCAAATTTTAGAGGTGAAACTTGCCAGCTTCTCAATACTAGCATATTTTGCCGGTGATTAACACAAAACACTGCTCGGTCCCTCCAGGAGAAACACAATTTATGCAGGCAAAAGTCCTTGATCATATAGCTGCTTTTAAAAATAAATGCAACAAGATATGCAAGGTTTCATGTGTTTCATCGTCACTCTTTGAACATCCCAATGGCAAGGGAACATGGCGGCTACAGTGTGAAGGTGTATGACGATGAATACCAAACACTGCTGGCAACCTAGTGAACTCCGGATGAGGACAAACTAGTGCCTGCGAAATGCATTTATGGAGGCGGGGGAACGACTTCCTCTGTGTAGCCCCCACACAAACACAGCAGGAGGCCGAGTATGGTGCAATTTAGTTCGCCAGGATCCGGGACACACGTGCAAAAGTCAGTATAAAACATTTGGGGCGCAACACTTTTACAGCCATGTTCCCAGCTGAGACTAAAGCTTTTAAAATGGCACTCTTCTCATTCAACCCGTTGACTGCAGCCATAATGTACACTAAAGCCTGGCAACTGGGCGCAGACACATCAAGACACCCAATCTGACACACTATCTGCTCATCTAAAACTCTTCTGTACAAACCTGAGAGGGGCCAACGCTCACACACACCTATCTGGTTTCTGGTTTGTGGTGTCGAGAGGAGGGTATGGCTGGTCATGCCGCGAGACAGGCACAGGGATGTAATGTGGGCGCCCTGCTGGTAGCTCACAGTGGAGCGAATTGATTATCCGCCATCCCCCACAATCCAATTCTGTTGCCTCGATGCAGCATTAGCAACCAGACAGAATCGCTTCCACGCCGCCTTGCCGCTTGGACCAACTGAGGTCTCAGTATAGCTTACAGACTGTGTAGTTCACTGGCTTATGTGTGACCCTTGTCCTGACTTTATATCACAACGGCTTGGGTGGCAAATGTGGATTCAGCAAGGCGATGGGAAAACTTCAGCCCTCAACACAAACAGGAACTTCAAACAGAAGACACTGTGGCTTGAGATGAATAACAGAATAAGAATGAGGGTAAGGACCCCAGGTTGAAGAATCAGAATTATTAAATCAGAATTCTTCAGAGGGAGCACAACTCTGACTGCACTAACAACAGTCTGGCATAGACAATAGTCATGGGCAGTAGTATTGTTGTCAAGACCACACAAACTGAGACCAAGACTTTTGAGTACATTTTGTTTGGTGCATGGGCAGCTATTGCGATTCATTTCAAGCTTTTTTGTTTTTTTTGTTTATAATCGGGTAAATGTGGCTATTAAGTTACCTGAAATCATTTAGATGAATACATTTAATGGTTGCAGTCAATCTACCAAGGATTGGAAGCTATTGGTGCCTTTCCCGAGGCAAGACGAAGACGTTGGTCTTGAGACAGGTCTTAAAACCAACACCAATCTCCAGCACACAACACTGTGTACACGGTGAAGGGCTTGCACAGTAGCCTGCCACAACTAACAATAAAATGTGCAAAGTGAGACAATATTTGAAGCAAAAGTTGAATAGAAGGGAGTTGCAAAATACATTAAAACAATTCAAATGGAGTCTATAGCCATGTTGCAGCCTTCCGAAGGCTAAGAGAGCAGTCAATTCCATCTGCTGTTCACAGTTCACAAGCAGAGATGATGACTGTTGGTGGCATTTGCTTGTTTGACACAGCGAGTAAGCGGTCACGCTCTGGGACACCGGCGTCGAGCAAACAACCCTCGCTCTCAGAGCCAATCAAGGAGAGTGCGAAAAGCATGGAGACATGGGGAAACGAACTGCACTCGGGTGAGGCTGGAATAATATTTCATGCTCCTGATCTCCAGCCTCGATTTGGCTTATTTTGTTGGTTGCTGCGACCTGAACAAACTCTTCAGTTGCAGTGGAACTATAATCCATCACCAGCACAATATGTTATGACCCGACAAGTCTGGAGACAAAAGTGGACACAAACATTCTGTATTTGAGTGGTTACATTGCCTACATGCCTTGCATTGGAGTAACCAGCTATAATTGACTTTAGTGTTTAAAATCAATCGCCATAAGGAGGTGGGTAATTTCTGCTGCGCTCTACAGATTTGTAGCTAAAAATAGGCCATCCCTGTGTTCACCTTAACATGAACACACACACAAAAACCTAGACACACTAACTGCTATGCGGGAGGATTGCATGCACTTCTGTCAAAAAGGGTGG
>CAESWR010000600.1:387924-399821 GCA_903171835.1 Mullus surmuletus | reverse complement strand
GCCTAAACTTTAAACTAAATGATGAAGAGTTGGCAAAAGATGA
The DNA here is from genome assembly GCA_903171835.1 of Mullus surmuletus. Classification (NCBI taxonomy): domain Eukaryota; kingdom Metazoa; phylum Chordata; class Actinopteri; order Syngnathiformes; family Mullidae; genus Mullus; species Mullus surmuletus. The sequence goes on along the minus strand of CAESWR010000600.1, from coordinate 399,778 downwards.
TGAATGTCCATTCAAAATTCTTGCAGCTCTGTGCCATTTATTTACAACAAAATGGACCAATTAAAGGGACAATGCTGCCTCTCTTGCTCTGGTAAAAAACAAACGAAAACATGACCCACAAGGTGCTTACTGGTACCTCATACCTCCTCAAATGCAAAAGTGTTGAACCAATCACCAAATTAAATATGAACCAAAAATGCCAATTGTGCAGATGTAAATATGATCAACAAATACCTAAACCAAAAATCTTATTAAGATAATTGTCCTATCCGCAATGTCACTGAGTATAATTGACTTGGACCGTGTTTGTACCACCACAGGAAACAACACCGTGAAAGTCCGCAGTATTGGAGAGGAATCCATTTGTCCAAAAAAAAAAAGAAGGTAATTAGCCTAAACTTTAAACTAAATGATGAAGAGTTGGCAAAAGATGATGAATGTCTTGCAGCTCTGTGCCATTTATTTACAACAAAATAGACCAATTAAAGGGACAATGCTGCCTCTCTTGCTCTGGTAAAAACGAAAACATGGCCCACCAAGGTGCACCTCATACATCCTCAAATGCAAAAGTGTTAAACCAATCACCAAAATAAATATGAACCAAAAAACCAAAAACCAAAAACCAAAAACAACATAGACCAATTAAAGGGACAATGCTGCCTCTCTTGCTCTGGTAAAAAACAAAACGAAAACATGGCCCACCAAGGTGCTTAATGGTACCTCATACATCCTCAAATGCAAAAGTGTTAAACCAATCACCAAAATAAATATTAACCAAAAAATGCCAATATGATCAACAAATACCTAAACCAAAAATATTAAAAGGGATCTGATCTTAAGGAAATCAAACAGTGAGTCCTAAATAGTGTTTAAATGTGAGTTACCACTAAAACTACACTAATCGGTGGTCGATCTGGGTAAAAGCAGACCCGAATGCACTGATTTCTCTCCTCGGCTGAACGAGGCGGAGCAAAGCATCCTTTGAACGCGGCGGCCAGAAGAAGAGCAGAGTATGGGCGGAGAGAGTCACATGTCGCGGTGTGCTAACGCTTCCAGTGTCTCCCCACGTCGAGGGGGGGGGGGGAAAGTTGATCAAACTGACAAACGAGAATATCCCCAAAAGCGCCATGTAAGAAGCGGGAAACTTCGACGAGCCGCGAGCACGTGCTAATAAGGACAGCAAAGCTTTCCCCGCCAAGGAGGTAGGAAAGCTCGCATCCCTACACGCTTCTTTCTCTCGCTCCGGGTTTGTGCACTTGTTGTTCGCCGGAGCGAAAGGAAACTTTCCGTCGACACTTTTCCCATCGTGTGAGTGTTTGTGTGTGTGACCGAGCCTCCACAGAGTCGCTGGCTATAAGCCCCTCTTGAGTCAACTTTTGTTGCATTGTTTTCAAAGGCCAGTGTCGGTGCGTACACACTGTTGTCATGACAATGCTCGGGAAACCCAGCGCGAGGCACGTCGGGAGACACAAAAGACACCAGCGTCAGTGTTCTGCTCTTCTGCTCTGCCTCGGAGCTTCTGTCTCCGGGCGAAAACTTCCCCTCCAACAAACTTCTTCTTCACAGAGGGCTTTCGACAACACCATTCCGAGCTGAGCTTCTTCCTCCCCGGACAGACAGCAGTGTGTTTGGTGGGCAGGTTTTCCCCAGTCAATGGGACGAGGAGCTGTGTGGAGGTAGGGGGGGGGGCTCTGGAGGATATGTGTGATCAGTTGGGCTTAAGGTGTGTCCTGTGTTTATATGAGACAGTCTGTGACCCTGCCAGTCAGGAAAGGGATGCTTTTAGTCGGCTTTTATGACCAACGCCAATGTTGAAAATGACAGGCTTCCACAATGGAGAGTGAGCAACACAATTGTCTTGGGAGGGAAAAGGAAAGAGGTGTGTGGACGTTTGCTTGTGGGCCAAAAATGTGTGTCGCTGTGTGTGTGGATTGGAAGGCAGGGTCAGGGCCACTTTGCATGGTCACAGACAGGAAGGGACACGTGGGCCGGCGTGATTCCATTTATATCCACGCTATACTGCATACTGTACACACGGCCACCCAAAGCACAACAGCCAGCTGTTGGCGTGTGTGTGTCGCTAAAGGCAAGCAGGATGAGCTCTCCCCATCTTATGACTCATTATAATACTCGTGTGTACTCTTGTGCAAGGGAAGTTTTCACTAATCCAGGTGCTTAAAGCTGACAGTTTCATGGACGGGCGCCACTCATCTCATAAATATTTTAACATCAGCATCCACTCGTATAAGAAATGATAAAAAAAAACGCTGGGTGGCCGACCAAAACATGAGGAAGGCCGACCACACCAAAGCCAGGAAGCTTCTGATTTAATTGGTGTAATCTACGAAGACTGTATACTAACTCTAATTATGTCAATTTTATTGGCTCACATTTTGAACTTTGATGTGTAGTCACTCATTTGTTCAACAGCAACTTGTATGAAGTCAAATACTCTAAGTATGTGAGCAGGTATACTCACAGTTAAGGTGGTTATAGAATGCATGTGTCGTCTTATTTTCCCAATCAGACAACTGACACTTCGTTTTCCCTACGGAACATATCAGTTCCAATACATGTAATGACCAAATTGGTTCCAGTCTATGAATCATGCATCGGAAGATGATGTATTACAACGTCTCTCCCCATTGATTATTATTCTTGCCAAGGATCTGTGTCAGCTCCCCTCTCTCCTTGTATGTTGAGGCATGCTGCCGCATCTCCCCGGTCTGGCTCGCACCCGCAGGGCCTGTGAGCACACTTACAGAGACACATAAACATACTCACACACACACACACACACACACACAGTCAGGCACATGGAGCAATGTGAACAAGCCTACATCAAAGATACATCTGTTTCTTATGCATGTTTGATGGGACAGGCAGGCAGTGGCTGGCCACGGCTCAGACTCAAGGTACGTATTTGTATGCATGACTAGGTGCAAACCTAAGCCATGAAAGTGGATGGCTTTGGTTGGGAAAAGAAGGGACTACACGAGAAATGAAACGTCAAGAATGGTTGAGCTATACTGTACTGCTGGCCTGTATTTCCGAATTGAGTTTTTCAATGGTAGTTATTTTTGCAGTGAGAACAGCCCAAGAAGCAGGTCATATTAAAATCAAATAAGGTGTGGTACAATGACAGAACCAGCCAAGGCTAATGAATGCAGAGTGTACCACAGCATATTGATATAGCCGAGACACTGGTGAGATAATAACTCTTTCCTCTATTGTGCAATTGTCCTTTGTCCCTGCTGTTTGATGTATTGTTGGCCTTTTAACTGGGCGCAGTGTTGGTATAGGTCCTTTTGTCCGTTTATCAGTCTGCTCCCCAAACTTTGCCTTTCAGAGAAACAGAAACTGTGTCAGCTGGTTTCCCAGACGAGGATTAAGCCCAGTTCAAGGATGTTGAGGGACTTGCCCTTTGGATGTTTCCATTTATGTGCGTCTGCATTTATTTTCTAGACTCAAACGTCATTGTTCTGGAAACCACATCATACATTAAATGAGTGAAAATAATGCTTCTCCTTTTCTGATTTTCAAATCAAATGAATACAAAATTCCCTTAACAAAATGTAAGAATGGTGTTGGTGTTGGTTGTTTGGTGTCTCCCAAAACAAACCAAAAACTAATTGCGAGTTTAACATCAGAAACAAAAGTTTTGTTGGACACTCAGCTGAATCATTGTTTCACTCGGTAGCTAAGCAGCTGCCATTGCTATGGTAACCTCTGACTGCTGTCAGAGCTAATTCAGATCAGTTGGTAGTTCAAATAATGCCACTGTTAATATTTCCAAACATTTATGATGACATTGTACAGAGCAGCCCACCACCAGGTAAATGTTGGTGCATGTGAAGGTATGCAAGTTAGCATTTTCTGATCCCTGAGCATGATGCAACATCCGCTGTCTCTCTTCTGCCAGGTTTTTGCTATAAAATCAGTCAAAGCTGCATTTGGCTGCATATCAAATTTGGATTGGAGTGAATCTTGGCACAGCGGGACACGCGCATCCCAAATTTAACTGAGATTCACCTTTCAAATTATTTGGAGCTTCGGATCGAGGTAGCGTCCTCTTGGATGAGCTCGACAGCAGGTTTCCGTTCGCACCAGATGTTCTGCTTAATTAACATGCAGGCTCGGGGGCGAGAGAGGTGTCGCCATCCAGACGCACTTTATCCAGGTGCTGCAGCTCTGCATAATTACCTTGCATCAACTTGGATAATGTTAATTATATTCATTGTTTCCAAAGGTGAGACACAGCTCAGTTTTCTTGGCGTTCATTCCGGTGATGGTGATTACTATGAATGTGTTGTGTTGTCAAACTTGAGTTTGGTCTTGGTCTTAAGACCACTTTTGGGGTCTTGGTGTCGTCTCGGACTGAGAGGCATTTTTACTCAATCTTGTCGAGTTGTTGTATCCTCTTCCTTCTTGTTAAATATGTTGATCTGATTTTAGTCAACTTAGGAAGCCACATTCAAAAATCCAAATCAAATCCTGACAAATCCACTTCGGATTTTGGGATAGAAACAAAAAATCCTCAAATGCTTAAAATGAGTGGGAATAGCTTTCTATGCAGCAAGCCACAGGGACTCAGGGTTCTCAAGTCAAGACAAAGACCTATTTTCCAGAGAAAAAACATTTGGAAATACACAAATTACAAATAACAGAGGCAATATTTTTGCTATCAAATATATTTAGATTAAAAACTGTATTTTTATTGTCTGACAATCTTTTTTTGATATGATCTTGGTCTTGTCTCTGTCTTGGTGCTCTGTGGTTGGCAAAGTCTTAGTCTGTGTTTGTGCTGTCTTTTTTGCGCTGTCTTCTGCCACAAATTCTTGTGAACAGTTTTGATACAGAGTAACCGTATCTGTGTCGGAGAAAACCGACTTATGCTGTGAAGCACGGGCTAGCCGCCGTTTCTCTTGTAAATCACACATAGTAAGGACAACTTCGAAACTCAACACCTCAAAATCTGGCTGTCAGAGGGCCTTAAAGAGACCGATGACAGATGTAGCGGATAGCTAGCAGGAAGTGGAGGGAGCGTGTGCACAGTTCTGCATGCTTTTAACGGTGATGACCTTTGATTTGTGAATGAAAGAAAGCATAGTTCACCTGATTAATTGTCTCTTTTGCGTACAAGGTCTCATGATGTACCCTTGATATCTGTTCTTAGGTAAAAGTCCCCATTTCCACTGTCAGACGAGGACTACCAACCCAAATCCAGGTGGACACTTGAGCCCAACACAGCTGGAATGGAGCAATTTCTAGAGTAAGAGAGTCTTTATTTGCCCGACATTTGCTTTTACCCTGTTTTACAATGTCTGTTAACATGTTTTTATTGTGTTTACAAATGAACTTCCTGACTTTATTTCGGGGCTTCCTGTAACTGTTGTTGCCCATACTCTAGTCATATGAATGGCAGTGGGACTAGAGAGGCATTTTATCAATATATGGCACAATAGCACACTTCAGATTAATTCCAGTTAAGTGGGTCTTTTGGGGACTGTAAAATATGCCCTTCAGAAGCCCTGCAGACCCCTCTGCACCGCAGGTTGAACTGCTTGAGTGTAGTAAAAGCCATTATGAATTAAGACACTTAGAACTTAGAACTTGGAAAGCTTTATTATCCTCATGATGGGCAATTTGTTCTGCAGCCGGCAGCGAATCACGAAAAACACTGGAAAGACAAATTCAACACAATACATGTAACACACATTCATACTAAAAGTAAAGGTGCACAGATGTTTTCAAGGGTTCACAAGAGGCTTTTAACTAAACCAATGGTCGTGGGGACAAATGAGTTCTTCAATCTATTTGTTCTGCATTTGGGTACGATATACTGGCAACCAGAAGGCAGTGGCTTATAGGCGGGGGACAGTGGGGGACTGGGATCAGCCAGGATAGCCTCTGCCTTCCTGGTGGCTCTGGCTCTATACAAGACTGATAGTTCCTCAAAGCTGATTCCCGCAATTTTCTCACACATTTTGACTCCCCTGTTAAATCTGCTTAGATTTAACAGGACTAGCTTTGTAATTGAGATTGTGGGTTAACACTGGTTACATTGTGGGTTAAAACAGGTACACTGTTCTTTATGAAGAGCCCTTCTCTCTGTCATGGTTTTTGTGAACAAAATGCTTGATAGTTTCCAACATGGCCCACGTGTTTGTGTTTGTGGAGATTGTGGGAAGTCCGGGCTGCTGGTTTCACAATCATTCATCATTCAAGTGAACGCAAACGCAACAAGCATTAAGCACACACATAAGCCGCAATACATTTCAGCAGCAGTTTCACACAGTTATGGAGGGAGGGGCAAATCGTTACCTTTGGGAACGTTTTTTAAGCAGCGAGTCAGCAGAAAGCATCAAACGGGCATGGAAAGACGCCTCAGCTGTGATGACCAAAGGAGAGAGGTGTATTAAGGCCCCCTTAAATTGGTGGGGTATGTGGAGCTGATTTATCTAACCTCATATACCTTTCAGCTCTCTGGGAACAACCTATTCTCTTCCTTAAGGGACATACCACAATTTTTTCACCATATTGATCTGTCAATCTATAAATCAGGCAACATTTATTGGTATGAATATTCATGTGCATCGTATAGTGAAAAATCACTATAGGACCAAGCATGCATATTCCGAGTCAGGAGAGACCTGATATTTTGGTGAGCTCCCCAAACAGGCGTTTTGGATATATGGATGATTTGTGAGCAATTTATCGAAGATTATCTGTTATTTTGTAACACCATATGAAACCATGTCGCAGCAATTTGCATATCAGATAATATTTTCAGATTATTTTTAATCCTGCCCCCCCAAAATCCATCAAAACACCTGTATTTACCATCTAATGGACTGTAACTGCTATTCAAACACCTGCCACTGTGACTTTCAAAGTCATGGTGTTAACTGTTGTAAAATGACAAAATGATCCCTTCTCCTCTTTTGTCTGTGTTGCCGTGACTGCTGGAGCGATAAGAGCCACGCTCTGTTGCCTCCCCTCTCACGGCAACGCTCTGCAGGTAGCCAAACCGGGATTGGTATTGTGGGAGTGGGGCACATCCAGTAAGGGATCCTTTTGTGCTGCCGTGCGTTCAAGCATGTGTCCGGGAATCACGCTCTCTCCTTTTCACTTCATTATATCTATCTGTGGTCGATGCGACACTTGCATAATTCAAACTTGCGACTGCGCCCTGGAAGAGACATACCTCCCACTTGCTACATCCCGACCTTGAGTGAAACCATTCATTTACTGTACATCAGATCCAGCCTCCCTCATGTCTCATACGGACTGTGACACATCAGTTGAATCACGCGCCTCATTATCCGACGCCCCCCGGCTCCCATACCAACGTGACTAGCTTTCCCTTAATGATTAGGTTATGCCTCCGATCTGCCAGCGCACAGTGCCAAACAGCGGAGTGACGGAGAGGGGTTCCTGACTTTCCCAACTCTCTGGCATGTGACTCACCGGTGAGTCATCGCAACGGGGAAAAAACGGGGGCTAAAAATGTACCCCGATGCACACCCACTCATGCTAGAACTTGTGTGCGCCACTTATCTTCAGGACTGTGTGATAATGCTTTTCATAGACCTAAGACACATAGACATAGGTTGTCTTTTGTTACATGTAACACGAATCTTGAAGGCTGTTTTTATATTTCAGAGAAATATTTTTAAAAAATCATTCTTTGACACTTGGTGCGTTCAAATTACTGGTCTATTGACTCAGCTCTATCAGGTACGTACGAGCATTCTGATTAAACTAGCATTCTGGATTATTGGGGTTGTCAGGCCACAAGAGGGAGACACAACCATTAGTTTCAGAGAAGAAAAGCTGACGTGTGCCCCTGCTCTCAAGAACGGATGCTTGGCTAGATTACACAGAAAGCACCAGAGCCAAAGAAGAATCCACTGTATTTGGGACGGATGCATTTTACATGGCAGAAGTCTCACATTGGCCTTGGTGGAGGTAAAGGCACTCTCTGAACAAAGAGGGACAGCAGCACTATATTTCAAATACCTGAGATAAAGAGAGTGGGCGATGATAATGCTTGTTTCGTCTGAATGCCTCTCGCATCACAATTTCACAGCCTCCAGTTTTGCTTCTCCTCAGAGGCTCATTTGTGTGTGTGGATATTTGTTCCAATATAAACCATGTGTCATTATTATATATGAAATCAGCTGTTCCTCTGGGAAAGTGCCCTCAATATTGGATTTTACATTGTATCAGATAAATGCAGGTGTCTCTGACAGCTCTGTTACATTTGGCCCGATGAATGCCCAAGCTCCGCATCACAGGCTTGTGTGTGTTACAAATATCACCCTGCTATTTAATGAGTACCGTCGTCAGACACTCGCATATCCCAAACTATCATTTTAAAATGTCACCAGGGCTGCATCTTTGTAATTTTTGAGTAAAGAAAACCTCAGAGACAAGGAAGCAGTGGTCCTCACCAGCTCTAAGAACCAATGTAACTTTTTCTAGTGAGTCATCAGTGGTAGATTATATATATTTTTCTTACACTGAAATCTTTCTTTGAATTATTATTAGAATGTGTTGTGTAATACTCAGTATGCAATTCATTTCTGCAAAGGAAGATGCTGCGGTATAATTTTGTTTTGTGTGTGCCAATTTTTTTATTCATACATACAGACATATACATATACATTTATGTTTGGCGTTCTCTTAGTACACATTCACATGCTATCTTGAAGGTTACAATTACGAACTGTGGAATTTTCACGGTTTTGGGATCTTCTTAACAATATTACAGTGACACTCATATGTTGACTAGAGACGCATCATTTTCCATGATCATACTTGATCCAAGGTTTTATCATCGACAACAATGACAGCGAACGACACAGCCGACTAGCTTTTATTGGAATTGCCCATTAATTTCCCCTCTTTGTGCCACTTGTATCAGTATTATCTGTGTGTTCAGCAAGAATTTACCCACCTCCTTTTTCACGGGATTATATTACTTGCCTAGAGGCAAAGCTGTCAGTGATCTGATAGGAGGAGGTTCCATCGTCAGAATTTTTGAAGAGGCTTGAATTTGAAGAGGAAATTGCAGCATTTTATTTGAGATTGTTACACAATTATCAATATGCATATCAGTATTCCTAGGAAATCAGAGGCAGATTAATTAGCAGCCCACTTACTAGATTCCATTAGGTTCCCGTGAATCCCTGAGTGTGTATTCACAGGTGACAAAAGGCAGCGACGTTAGGGTCGGTGCTTCAACATTAAAGGTCAGATGTTTCTCTCAAATCTTATGTTGCGAAAATAACTACTGAATGCAAAGACGGGGTATCTTGAAAGGCTTCCAATTGGTCATTGATGGCCGAGCTTTCAGGCTGAGAGAATGCACCGGCCACCAAAACAGACAACAAGAAAGCTCAAAGTATTAACAAACATAGAGGGAGTTTGAGCAGTCAGTGCTCAGGATGCCATGAACACCCCCCCCCCCCCCCCCCTACCACCACCACCACCACCACCACCACCACCACCACCGAGGTAAAAGCACTCAGTGTTATCGCTGAATTCTAATTAAAAGGTTCAGAGCACTGACGGCTCTTGACATCTGCATTATGTTACATAAACTTGTAAACAATGCCAATTTTGGAACACTTTGGTAACTCTAGTGTTGCTGTGTTTATATTGTGTTCAAGATTCAAGAGTGGAAGGCTGCTGTGAGCATTTGGGTGGAGTGGACAGATTACTACTGTTTTTCGGGGGAACAACTGTGTCTTTTTTTTTTTTCCATAGCTGTGTGAACAGCATAGCTGGATGCTCTCATGTCTGCTTCTGCTGTTAGACATGATCTTACCACACTGTCAAAACCCTTTACAAACACTCACATGTGCACATGCAGAGACAGGCTTATGCATCCTTGATCCTGTTCTTTGTCATTATGTTTTTCACGTCGCACTCATTTTCACATGGAACACTCTGCCTCCACGTGTACGCAAATCAAATGCATACAGCAACAGCATAATCACTCTCTCGACAATGATGAGCGGCGGTTCATATTCACCCGGTCTGCTGCATAATGAGTCATGGAGGGCAGCCAGCTGGACATCGGGCAAAAGTAAAAACAGAAACGGTGGTCGGCTTCTGTCTAACTGCTCTGTGCGCATGAGAGACAAAAAGAGAGAAAGGGACACACACAAAGAGAGGGAGGAAGTCAGGGGAGTGAAGTCAATTTATATTCTTGAAATGTTGGAGAGAAATAGAGACGTCAGTAGACATTTGTTTCCGTGAGTCACTTGATGGAAGAAAGACAGTGTTAACATTTGTGTTGCAAGTGAGAAAATAATAATTGTCTACGGGAGTACAGCGACCTGCGCTGAACTCTGATGGCCACACGTTTCCCTTGTCCGAAGGGACACAGGAAATCTGTGGTGCCTGTGAAGGACACACAAGATGCTTAATGATAAAAGTGGTTTTAAAGCAAATATCTTTTTTCCCGTGTGTGTGTGTGTGTTCACTTCATTATTCGAAAAAGAATGGAGAAAGAAAAATGAAGTAAAGTAAAATCGGAAGTAAAATCTCAAATGTCAATAATGTGTCCCTGTCATATTCATCTCAGGCCTCCTTGGTGTCTCTTCTTTAATCTGAGTGAATCAGAGCAAGAAATGGGTGATTCCTGCAAGGGGTGAGTCTGTATCCCCCACTTGCAACTTCGTGTGTAAGTGAGAAAATGTATCACAGAGACAAACGGATTTTGCATCACCACACGTTTCTGCCATGCAAAAGCAAAATATGTCGGTGGGGGATATGAATCATGCAGAACCCAGCTGTTGTTTGTTCCTTTCTGATCACCCCTTGAGCTGGATATGAAACATATCTAGCACGCTCACACGCACTCGCAGGCACATGTCAATAATTCTAAGAAAATCTCTGTACACGAATCGGAAGATGCGTTGCATGTGTGTAGGAGGGATGATCCACTGTCACAAAACTGAAAGAAGACATGATCACGTGTAGGGTCTCCAGCAGCTTTTAGCTGCTGTCAGTCTTATAGGCTCTCTATATGATATTTTATAATTGTTTATGTAAAGGTGTCGGGGAGTCATGGCGTCCTGAGCACAACCTGAGGTCAAACTCCCTCTGTCTTGATTTCCTGAGCTTTCTTCGTCTCTGTTTAGGTGGCCAAGCCAACCGTGCGTTCATGTTAGTGCATGTTTTGAACCCCTCCCCTCATATGTATATGTGTGGGGGTGACCGAACACTAACGCCCTGTCCCAACTCGCTCACTAAGGCTGTTTCCAAGCATACTATTAGTATGGCAAATAACTTAGTAGCTTCTAAATAGTATGTGACACCACAAGGGGCTCTTACTCTATGCTCGGTAGGATGTCCAGGGTGCATATTGATTTGTAGATGCTAAACAGTATACTGAAAATAGCTTCCTGTTTCGTTTGGCGTGTGTTTGTATGTTATTTCAGACGCAGCCTAACACACCGTATTGTCGTTAACCTTTGATTCGGTATCATGAATGAGTCTGTCTCAAATGTAAGTGAGTAAAACGTAACGAAGGCGAATGCCTATTCAGCCCTTCAATTGGCCCTTGAAATGCAGACAATTGAAGTGCAGGCTTAAGAGTGAAGGTTATCCTGTCATGCATTGCATTACCCAAAGAAAATCCACATTAGCGTTACGTCCCAGAGCTTCCTCTGTTTGTGCCCGCGACAGCCCTGGCTCTGCTTATGATTATCGCTTCCTGTTAGCGACAATGTTAGTACTGCATCGCTCTGTGTAGCTAAGAGTTTGGCAGACAGACAAGACTCTCCAAAGTCTGTTCCACCACCAAACCAATGAGGTTTGAGAGACAGAAGTTGAGAGT
>CAESWR010000600.1:330362-347910 GCA_903171835.1 Mullus surmuletus | reverse complement strand
TTTCAAAGTCTGTTCCATCAATTCAGGATTATCATACAACTTGTAAGTGTATTCCGTGTGTGTGTAGCTGACCAGAATTGGTGGTTTTGTCGAGCCCATGCTCCCTTAGCATTCTTGATTATATTTGAAAACACTGAAAAATATTAGATACCAGCATCAATAACAACATCGGTGCAACAAGGAATGGATGATGGCTGCGTCTTAAAAAGTGTCTATGGCTGAAACATATTGAAATGCAAGTAGATATGCTTTAAGGTACTGTATTTAAAAGATTATACAGCATCTGAATTCAGCACTATTATCGTCCTCATCTTCGTCATCATCGTTACTGTTTTATCATTTATTGTGTTTTTCCGACCCCTCTACAAGTTTCTAACTCCTCTCTCCTCGAGCTCAAACATTGGTTTTACTTCAAGGTTTCTTCTGCTAAAGGACTTTTTTTCCCCCTTGCCTCTGCGGCAGTTTATTGCTCATATAATGGGGACCGGTCTGATCTCTGTAAATATGTAAATATTGAAAGAGCATGGCCTAGACCTGCTCTGTGGGAAGGTTTAGAGTAGTGCTGTCAGGCGATTCAATTTTTTGATCTAATTAAATACAGGATATGTAATTAATTAATCTCAAGTAATCGCATTTTAATCGCATATGCGCTTTTGCTGGTGAATTCCATTATAAAGATTTTAAAATCAACATAATAGTGGAAGGTGACTAATCAATTGAATATACTAAGAAGAAATGCTCTAGAAATCCACATTATATTAATGAATGAACGGCATCTTGCCAAAAATAAGGCTCAATCTCAATTAGGTAATTCAAATAAATGATAACACTTTCAAGTAGATCTTCAAATGAAATTAAAAATAAAAAGTCTCTCAATTAGGCAATTTGAAATGAATAAGTACAACACGCCTCACAATAGGCAACAAAAAAGACTATAAGGTAGGCCGTTTGTTCAGCCCCTGTCTTCCAATAGTGCTATAGGTCTACAGTCCGTAGCAATCCACTTGGCGAGGGTGTTGGTATGGTTGTTGGAGGTAGATTTACTCATTCGCTTGTAAGCATCCGTAAGCGTCGGTTGGTGAAGTGAGTGAGCTGCACTCGCATGAGTGGCACTGGGCCTCGCGCCAACGTTGCTAGCGGTAGCATTGGAACTAGCCAGGCAGCGTTTAGCGTTGAGGTGATATGTGAGGCTATAGGAGCTTCGGTGGAAGGCAAATGCCTTTCTGCAAAAGCTACATACGACCACCGTTTTATTTATTGTTCCATCGTCATTTTTTTTTAAAAGGGAACTTGCCATTCAGTGGTCCGAGTAGTGATTGGCTTTGGCTCGCCTCCCTTGTCGCCTCCATGCCCATTGACGTTTGATTTTCCAGCAAGGTGCCAACGGATGCTTGAACTTCTATGTTTTGGTCTGCGAAGCATGCGTGAAGTGACGGCGAAGGACAGGTCATCCAATGGGACAAAATACCGCAGGGATTGCATAATAGCCCACAGCTGGGTAAAATAAAAGCGCATTGATTTGCTACTTCATATAAAGTTTGCTTAAATTAATTTTGAGTTAATTTTCATAAAGCACAAATTTGTGGTGTAATTAATTAATCTAATTAACATGCTAAACTTACAGCCCTAGTTTAGAGACATAGTCTCTCTCAGCAGTGATATGATTTATTGTGATACAGTAATACTGAATTGAATTAATTTGCTGGTTTGGTAAAAGAATGTGATTAACATCCAGTTTTGGGGAACACACGAGAGGCAGCTGCTTCGGACAAACACGTTACAGTGGCATTCATTCAAATGCTATAGGTGTGTTAAAGTGATATTTGACTTTTTTCATGTCATTTAGCATTTTAGCCCTTTGTAACAATTTAGAAAAATGTTTTATTTTTTATGTCTCAAGACAGTCAGCTGTAATTTGTCATTTAAAATAGGTGCTGAACTAAAAAGGGGAAAAAGTTTAATTATATTATTTGTGTTATTTTCACTGTACAAACAGTTGGGATGGAGGATGAAAGGAAATGAATCTAACACAAACTTTAACAAACGAAGGTGGTATGATGCTGCCAAATGCTGCCTCTATCAATTGAGTCTTTTGAGTAGCACAAACAGTGTACATGTTTGGATTACTTATATACAATATTTCTGTTGGGGCTTGTACGTAGAAGCCTTCCAAGGCTAACCTTGTTACAATTCAGTCATGGTATTACTTTTTCTTCATATCACTTATTATATTGCAAAGAGTGGCATTGAGATCTCTTCATTCTATGCAGACTGTCAGCTCATCATGACACTTTCGCATTAAAGCTTTGACATTGTTGCCGCAATTGTCATTTTAACAAAAACACCAAACAAAGGTATGTTACAATTGTCTCGGATGAGAGAGACGGAATCTTAAAAGCCCCGTCATCGCTTCCCGTCACGCGTCAAAAGAACCCTGTTGTTGCAGTTTGATAACAATACAACAGGATGCCACAGCAATCTGAACAAACAGAATAGGAGAAGATTCTTTGGCTCCCGTTCTCTAATTGGCTGGCCGACTGCAGAAAGACAACACTGTCTCTCTCTAATGTAGGGAGGGTCAGAGGTCGCTGTATTGCATTTGTAAGGTCAGTAGTTGAGGTCGCGCTCAGCTCTGGGCCTTCCTGCTGCAGACAGCTGGGTCATGCCACCTACATAGAGTCCAATTATCCTTGGCAGCTAATAACTGCGCCGCTCGTTCCGCCACAGCACACACACACACACACACACACACACACACACACACACACACACACACACACACACACACACACACACACACACACATCCCTGTTGTACGTGCATGTGCATTCTCCCTTTCAAATCTCAAGCAGAAAAAACATCTACATTGGCTTAGGTCAAGTTTCTTTCCCTTTTTTTTCAAGAACATAGTGATGATGGTTATTGAGCCACTGCTTCACCCAGGCCTCGTACAAAATAACCCACCTCAAGTAGCTCTGCAGATGAGTTGATCAAGCCAATAACCAGACTTACATCCTGAACTGCTTTTTTTTCAGCCAGCGTAGCTTGGAAATAGTTATTATATCATATGTATAATTATTCATATTATATTATAATTATATAATATTTGCCTCTCACGTTTCTCAACTTGTCCTCTGTACATTAATCTTTTCCTGCCTCAAAATTCATAAATTTTCTCCCATGATGATAATGTAAATAATGTCTCCTACTCAGACACTTATTTTGACAGATGTGTTATTTATACAATCGTCTTTTCAGAAGTCGCTTATTTTATTTAGCTTCTTCCCACTCAAAATTGCTCCCGAGAAGTTCACCCTGGTTCAGCCCATGTTTATTGAGGTCAGTCCACTCTGATCAGAAAATATATTACCATATCGTGCTAGATTTCCCTTCGTAAGCACAAGGAGCTCAGCTCAGCTTAGCTGTCACCAGAGGGACCAAATGTCATCTTATATCCAGAACACATTTGTCCAAAACTTCGTCATAACATCACAGAGCCAACACCTCCAGACAAATCTCTCCGGTTTCGTATGGAAGAAATCCTTTTAAGAAACCAAATATCCTGACTAATTGCTCTGGGGCTCCGCAGAGTGTACATGCATGGAATTGACTCCTGAATTGTAGTTAGTCGAGCCTCCCAGCGATTGTGTCAAACCCACATGCAAGAAAAAAAGAGAATGCAAAGAGAGAAAGAGAAGGCCAGAGCGAGGAGATATTTTGAGGTGTATCCTGGCTGTCTGACCCTGGCTAATGCCCTCTTCAGTGAGGTGGAATGGCACATAAGCTCCCATTAATACAGGAATGAGTTGAATTTAGCTCCGTCTCCCTGCACTGCTGGGCTGGCCAGCCCCCCTGGCTTTCCATGAAGTGTGGGGTGCAACACTTACTGAAAAGCTGTGTGCCGTGCTCCGGCATGCCACACCCTCCCGACACCCCCAGCGCTCTCCTTTGTTCTCTAACTATAGCCGCAGCCATGCCAAGGCCCCCCGACTTAAATATTCCACTATAAAACAAGTGATAATGAACACGAAAAGCGCCCAGTGCTGGTAGTTGACTGAGCACACACACACACACACACGCATACTCGGCCCGAGTTACATATATGTGCACACACACAAGGACACTTTTAAAGGTGGACCCGCGGCTCACGCAACACACTCAGCCACGGCACACACATATAAGTAACCCCCCCGCCCCTTATGCATTATGCGCTTTGACAGTAGAGTGAAAAAGGAAAGTGTGGAGAGAGGGGATGAGAGGTGTAGAGACCTGGGAGTGGAAAATGATTGATCCGTTTTAAGGGTCCTATAAATCCGCCAGCTGATGCGGGTATAAATGGGAGCATGCATGTCTTTCCAACCTGGCAACCCATTTCGGCATCACAACAGGGATATTTATACTGCCCATCCTGCCGTAAGACCTTGACGAACCCTTCACATGTCGGGAAGGGACGAGGACATCTGCATTTTAATTTATCTCCCAATATCAAAACTTCGGTTGGAGCTGATGTGCGTTTCTTAGGAAAACGCATGTGCTGATTCATGAATGTTACTATTATTATCTGCGCGCTCAGGCCGCGCAGTCTTGAGTACAACTATTGATGAGCGGCGAGGGTCTTTTACAGTAAGCCGTATGTGACTGAGCGAGGTGCGCCTGATCTGGGGTGAGGGGGTGGGTGGGGGTGGGTCTCCATGTAAAGGTTGCCTGTCTTAGGAGCTCCCCAGAGTGCCTGGGCAGCCCAAGCACCTTTGACCAGGACGAGGCCCCCCCTTAGGCCTTCGCACACACAACACAGGCACGCACACACACCTCTCTGTGCCCCCCCTTTACTCTCCCTGGGGTGAGATGAGCCTACAACCCCCCCACCACCACCACCACCACCGTTCTCGGAGCAGCTCCTCGTTCTCCTCCTCTCTCGCCGACCTCCACGCACAGACGTGGCCGAGAGCCAGGGGACGCCACCGTTGGGGTGGGGGGGGTGGGCAGTGGAAGATATGCATGCGTGTGCACGTGCCTGCGTGTGTGTTTGTGTGTACATGCGCAGAAAGAGGTGGTGGTTGGGGTGGCGGGGGGGTCTATCCCCAGACACAAGTTGCTCAGTTTTTTGGGAAAAAGTCTCTAGCCCACCCAAGAGGAAAGAGTAGGAGGAGGAGGTGGTGGTGGTGGTGGGAGGGAGGGTTGGGGGTTTGACTGAAGCCTGGGGGGAACAAAGCCTTATTTCAAACTTGCCGAAAACAGGGGTCTTTATGCTGTGATGCTGGGGCCCCCTCCTATGTAAGGAGATGTTATCGCTAAGATGCAATATCCACCTCGACGTAGGGCCGAGGGGCGGCTGCATAGGCCTCCAGTGTTACACTAAGTACCCTGGGGGCACTGACCTCACTAATGAAGTCTCCCTTGGCTGCTGCTACGCACTACTGTACCCTCCTTTGTCTTTCACACGGGGATCTCTCACTCTATTTGTCTGTCTGTCTTTTGCTTCGGCGTGCCTGGCTGCCCGCTACCAACAGCTGTTTGTGTGTGTGTGTGTGAGACTGTCGCTCATATTTAGTGGACTTTGATAGCTTGTGTGCGCGGCTCATTGTCGGCAACATTCTGCCCCCTCACCCCCCCACCCCCCGCCACAACAATGTTTGTTTTGTTTTTCCGGTCTGCCCATCTTCCGTTCGGGTGTCACGTCATATCCCGCCATCCGGCTGTCTTGTCCCGGCAGCCCTCTTTGAAGTGTCTCCCTGATTTACCGTCCGGCTGCTATGTACGGTTCCTTTTTTGACTTTGAAGCTTTTGAGCCATCTAACCAGCGAAGCCTCCTCTTTTAAGCTTCCCTGCCACTTTTATATGCGGCCTTGAGTCGCGTTTAAAGCTCTTCGGGGAATCCACGAGTGGCTAAAAGGGAAATTTGATTTTGCAAGATGGGGATCGGGGAGAAGAAAAAAAAATAAAAAAGCACAATTAAAGTGGACGCCCCGCATTCCTGTGTGGAGCCAGTGGCCTGGGGATAGGATTTGCTTCGTTTTCCTGACAGCTTGGAAATCCCACCACTCCTCAGCTTCATCCTCATCTCAGCTTGCGTCTTCTGTCCCAACCCAAATTTTAAAGAGGGAAAAATGATTTAGGAGGAGAGACTGCGACGAATTTGTGCGAGCAGCAAGGGGACGTCACAAACTTTTTGAGTCCTGAACGACTTGTTGACAACTTGGTTTTGCGCTTTGAAAACACATTTATGATTATGATTTTTTTGTCGTCTCTATTCTACACGCCGGGGTATTTCTAAGTTTAGCTTGAGCTCGCCGCCGTTGGTGCGTAAAAACTCCACCCGTGGCACACTTTGGGATTAGCCAGGTCTTTGATCGCAGCAAGCTTCATACAGTCATCATATAGGATGGATCTCCCAGCCTCCTGTTGACGCCACTAAGCCGTCACTGGTCTCTTAACCCACCCGTCAGTCGAGGGGTGTGTCACCCATTCTTTTGAGGCACCAAGTCAAAGGAGCGTGTCTCTCTCCGACGATTCCACAATGTCCAGCCCCCCTAGAGAGCCAAAGTGGAAAGTTTGCTTTAGCACCCGCTGGGTTAGAAGATGAAAGAGCTTTGGGATGACACGGGTGGGACGGGGGGGGTGCACGCAGCACTGCGGGTAGAGTTGGTAGTGTGTGGAGGGGGGGGGGCTTATATCTCTTTATCCCGTCTGGCGTGCTGTGGCTGGGCTTGACCCACATCAGCTGTCCACTTTTCTCCGGCTGCCAGTCGCCGTGCAGTCCAAAGCTGGCCTGTCTGCTGATGGATTACCTGGGCGAACCAGCGTGCCCCTTCACCCCCCACCCCCACCCCTTTTGCTCTGAACACACAGCCTACCCTGCCTAAAAGCCCCTCACCTGAGTGCCCTGGGGTGCAGTTATAAAAAGATAAAGGCCACTGATGCTCGGGGCGGGGCGGGGCAGGACTAGGGGCATTGGCAGGGTTTTGCGAGAGGCTGTAGTGTTTATGGGGGCTCGCCAGGATTAGTTGGCGGCCGGCGGTTATTGATTCAATTTGAGACGCTTTTTTATCCGCGAGCCGCCTAAGGCCCGTGCACATGCTAGGTGCCTCCTATGGGCCCCAACGCGCCCCGCCGCTTATAAAAGGAATATGCCTTTGGTGGCGGAGGAGATGCTCCGAATGCCGGCACAGCAGCAGAGGAGGCATCTGTCATGTGTGCGTTCGCCCGAGCCGACACTGGGATCAGCGGGGGCTCGGCGCGTCTGCTGCAGGTTTTAGCCGGTGCTGAGAGCTAGAGTGGAGAATGAGTCGGTGGGCTTTTCGGTATGCACACACTTTGTCATTTGCACAGCTGAAGGCGTACAGGGTTCCCGGCTACGGATGCATTTTGCAGTTGAGGCTCGGATTTGTATGCATTTATTAAATCGCAGCCCTTGTAAGTTGCTCAGAAGTCTTTATAAAAGTTGGACAATGTGTTAAGTGTTAAGTGTTAAGACAGAAAAAATGAGTGTCAAACACCAGAGAAAAACCCAGAGGCAGAGACCACAGGTTAATGAGAAGACCAACAGATGCTGAGAGATGATGAAAGAATGATTCAGCTCTTGCTTTTTTTTTTTTTTCTTCTCACCGCTCCCCTCGATGGCTGGCATGTTTATTCTGAGATTGTCATTGGCAGAGGGCCTTTCTGTCTCCCTCCTGCGTACAGCCAGCTCGAAATCACGTGCAGACAGATTGAAGGGCCAGCATCTCAAATAGAGACTAGATGGGGGAAAAAAACAAGGCCAGTACCCCCCCCCCCGACCAAACGCTCGTTTGATGTCTCTCCCCTGGGCCTCATCCGCTCTGTCACCCCCCACACACACACACACACCCCTGGTCGGTGCTGACAGATGGAACCTCGAGACACCAACCCACTGGGGACAGTGACACAGAAATATGAAACAGAAGGAGGGATGAGTGTGAAAGATGAATGGCTGGATGAATGGAGGCTGATGTGCGAAACAATGTGAAAGGCTGCAGGATCTCATCGTTTCAGTCTTTTATCTCGA
Source organism: Mullus surmuletus (assembly GCA_903171835.1). Classification (NCBI taxonomy): domain Eukaryota; kingdom Metazoa; phylum Chordata; class Actinopteri; order Syngnathiformes; family Mullidae; genus Mullus; species Mullus surmuletus. The sequence goes on along the minus strand of CAESWR010000600.1, from coordinate 339,884 downwards.
ATTTCAAGTAGCTTGGTGAGCATGTTTGTTAATTGACCCCTTTTTTACATCTCATAGAATAAGAAAAAAAAACACTGTCACGGAAGAATGTCACCTTGTCATCAGGTATCACATCAATGGAGCTTTACTAGAGGTCTCACTGAATACCGGTGATGCATTTTAATGACTTCACAATTAAGTATGGCAGAAATGGTCGCAGCTGCCGAGCGTGAGTGAATGCACGGCAAACTTGTGTGACTTGTTCAGTGGCTCCCTGTATCCCCAAGCTGTAGACGCTCCTTTGGTGGAGGGCGCCACATGCAGTCATTGCTGATGCTTCTACAGGAGACCACTAGAGGCTGACAAACTGCTGTGAACAGTGACTGATTGCCACAGCAAGCGACCGCTTGCAAATCCTGTCAAATGTTCAAATAATGCCCACCGCAAGAGCGTTCTTCATCAACTCTAAACCAAAAAATGTGACAAAGTCTGGCTGGTGTCTGCAACTGAACTTTAAGCGGGTGTGTCTCTATTCGTGCAGTGTTTGTTGGCAATGCAAAGCATACTCACAAGTACATCTTTTTGCAGTATAATCTTGAAAGTTGATCTTATTTATAACTCAACTTACAAGGATGTTCTGGGTCAGCTGATTTTGACATGGGTGTGAAATCAGGGACGTCCTCCTGAAACTGTTTTTGCTGCCTCGACGCAACCTGTCCTTCTCGACCTGTGACTTTTAGAGTTGGACCTCTTCCAAACGGGCCCAGTCCCATACTTATAGGTCAGTACATGCAGTGTTTATTGACACATTGAGTTACAGTGTTGCCATCTGATTTTGGCTGACATAAGGTGGTTGATATAAATACAGACCGTTCCGTTTCAGAGCTATTGACATGGGTTGAAGTTGAGAAATGCAACAGCCAAAAACTGACCAAACGTGACCGACATAGAAGAAGAGTCTCCAGTCAGACTATCCTGCCTGATTTGTCCGAGCGCCGACTCAGAGGGCGCACAAACCCGACACCAGCATCTTTAAATGTTTGCCTGTCATCAAATTACTCATGGGATTAACATTAATTAGCTAAAGATGGAATCACACGCTGCCATCGACATTCATCATTTTAATTGCAGTCGCCGCCTTGCTGAAAAACCAGAGGCTGCTCCTTGGTTGTATTTTATACGCTGCTCTTTGCCAAAGAGAGATTTAGACCTGGGTCCGTGTATTTCGTCAAGCGCGATATCGGAGTTCAGCCGCTGGCATTCGCACTCCTTTTCATGTTTGAATGGGAGTTAAATGTTTAGTGAAATGTATTAGAATAAAGAAACCTTTTCAATCATGCATTGTTTATCAGTTGCAATATTGTGAATATGTTGAGAATTTATGAGCAGAGGGGAAAGTTTCCTTTCCCCATGTGGTGGAAACTGGGAGTCCTGGCAGCTGTGTTCATGCCAGGGCCAAGGGGCAGGTCAAGTTTAGCTTCCCTGGCCTTTGCAGTATGAAGTTCATTTAGGTCTGCTGTATTATGTACTGTATTATGTTTTCTGGCCGTTCTGATTGCCGATGCTCGCCGTGTGGAATGAAGAGCATTTATACCATTTGACATTGCAGCCTCAGTTGCCTCAGAAGCCACGTTCAATCTAAGACTGTGTGTGTGTGTGTGTGTGTGTGTGTGTGTGTGTGTGTGTGTGTGTGTGCGTGTGCGTGTGTGTGCGTGTGTGTGTGTTTATGTGTCACATCCACATTGCCTGTCACTGGAGAAGAGCTTGTGTGAGTGAGTTCAAGAGGTCTGTGGAGTAACTAAGTCAAAGAGCAGAAGTTAGATTTTATGCAGTGCTGCTTGGCACGTCTCTCTCTCTTAACTTTCTTAATGGGACGGCCCAACAATCTCAAATTTTCCTCCGGGCCTCTTTTCTCCTGTCATGCCTTTTGCCCTTAAAGATTTTTCTTATCTTTTTTTTTTTTTTTTAAATCTCTCCTCTGTTGTTTTGTTTCATTTCCATCTTTCCAGGCCCATTCAAAACAACCTTCTTTCCCTACTGAGACAGACTTCTGTCCAGCCCATAAACATTCCTTATTTTTGAGGTCATGGACCAGACAAGAAAAAATAACAACGCTAGCATCCTATGAAATGAAAAAATGTCATCTCTTACGGTAAATTTAACTTCAGATGGAAGGACCTATAAACACATGCAAGATTGTTTGAAAAGATCAATAACACGTTAACATTTCACATAGTGATACCCCATAGGTGATATATTTACTGAATTGCAGTGCACCAGAATAGTGCAAGAGCACATAAATATATTTTTCGCAACGCCTGCCATTTTCATTCAGCTGATCGATGGTAAATGATGAGTGTTAGACTGATTCTCCCTTCTGTACAGTCGTGGGTGTGTACGTGCACATACCACAGTGTCATCGACCATGCTCAGTATCAGCAGAATCTCGCCATGTTTCATCCAAAGCACAGTTAGCATCTTTCTGCATGTTGTTCGTCGCCAATCACGACTACATCTTTACTTTAAACTTTTATGAGACTATTATATGATACATTTTGCATCTTTACAATGAAATGATCACATTATTGTGTTTATGCATAGTGTATACCACATAGTAAACCAAACCTATAATTACATGAAACATTTCACATTCAAACAATAAATATTAACATGTAAAATGTATTGTTATGATGCATCAGATAATGTGTTATCGATCCACTTCATCTTCATCATCCACGACAGCTCCACAACAATATCAGTAATTTGGATGTTAATTACTTTGTTAAATCAATTACTTTATTTTTTTGTTCATCGTTTGAGATTGACTAAAAGCAAAGGAAGGAAAACATAACAAAAATGTGGCCAGATGAGCACTCTTTAGAAGTTCTGTTTAGCGTCTGTGCAGGTACTCTACTCGCCTATGTAATAAGTAGTACTCCAGTGATGATGCAAGAGCACGCTCGCAATCCCTCCTACCCTCTCCTGCCCTCCCTTTCCTTACCTCACTTTTTCCTTTCGCAACAACGCCCCCCCCCCACCCTGACCCCTCCCCCTGAACTGACATGGCACCCAGGCCGGGGACCAGCCTGGGGATTCTGAGGTGGCGCCCAGACTGGGATTATTTACAAGGGCTGTAGCGCTGCAGAGACTGTGGTATTTCTTCTTTCAGATGCCTCAGATCGTGAGGCATGTTATGGGGAACGCTGAACCCCGGAGGGCTGCCGGTCGCTCACTCTTTTTCTTCAAATGAATGTTTTGTCTTGTTGTGAAAGTTTTTGGACTTGGTTGTCACACTCATATGGCATAAATCATTAATGCACTAAAACACTTGAGTCTAAATTTGAAATAACTTGAGTCTTGTGATTAGTTTGGTCAACATTGTTTCTTATAATTCCTGTGCCGTCGGCCGCCTCTGTTGACCTCCAGTGCCACCAAACCCTCTGTTAGGACTTTTCTTGCCTTTTGTGACAAAGCAAAATGCTCCCCAGGCAATGTTCCTGCTACTGGGCAAGACACTTGAGCCTGCAGCTTCTGCAGGATGGCGAGAGCGGTGGGGTAGCGGGGTGCAAATAGGGGAAATTGCATGGATGAGATCCGGCATTGATGCCGTGTTCCACATGCCCAGAATAGCCAGCCGTTCACGGATATCTCAGTACACACAAACACTGTAAATTAGAGGCCTGCAGGTGGCAAAAAGGGTCATGAAGGGAATGGAGTGGTGGCGGTGGTGGGGTGGGGGGGGCATAAGGGTTGGGAGGGGTGGATGTTGGGGTTGGGGTTGTGGTTGTTTCTGGGTAGCGGGAGGCAGTGTGGAGTCAGCAGGGGTCAGGTTTGCTGTCTTGGGTATCAGCATCCGGACACCAAAGCCAAAACAGCACAAACTGGAGAAACGATTAGACGAAAGGAGAAGGTGGGGGGGGGGGTTGGAGAGATCTCCGGCATGGGGGTCACGCTGTTTCACGGCTACTGTAGCCCCCTGGAGAGATGAGGACTTGGCATAAAGGGGAAGTAAGGGGGGCCGAAGAATGAGACAGCAGAGAAAAAAAGGGGAAAGTTGGTGGGGGGGTTGGGGGTTGAGGGGTTGTTCTATGACATGGAAATCCCAGCCTGTTGATGGTGCTGGCCCACGTGGGGATTTGAGGAGCAGGAAGGCCTGACCAGTCCAGCCCGGCCGCCTCCTACCAGTAGCCGGTTTGAGCCACGAGGACCCGGGCCCGTCACCGACTGACTCCCACCTTGTAAACAAACCAAATACCGTGGGAAAGATGAGGTGCGAGGCAGAGGATGCTGCCGTCTCCATGCCCCCCCCCCACCACCACCACTCACACTCATCAACCCCCAACTTTTTCCTCTTGTGTCAGCGAGAAATCAAATACCCACCCCCTTCCTTTACTAATGTCCTGAACTTGTGAACTTTCTGAAAAACATGTGCTGTTATTATTTGTTTGCCACGTGCAGTATTGAGGTGAGCCGAGACCTGGATCTGAGCTCTCCGAACGTTAAGGGCGTCAGAGATCCAATTCCGCCTTTGCCAAAAGTATGGGTCACAGATATTAAAAAAGTTCCGATATTTCTCCACACGGCCCCGTAGTTGGAGATTGTTTTCTTCACCGGTGGGAATAAATATAGATTCCTGTCCTCGGTTGAGCGTGTTTGAGTTAGAGAGTTCCGCTTAGTTTACTTATTTAATAATAAGCCACTGTACCAGAATAGGCAATACTGCGGGTCTCTATGGCAACCACAGGCATTGCACACGAGGAGACGCAGAACATGGCCATCGACAGCCGGGAGGCAGACAGGCAGCAGACATTTTTAACCTTGACATTTTTGGAGAGATACCATTACAAGTTAGTCCAAGACTTCCCATCGCCAACCCAGCCATGAAACCCACTCTTGATGTTCTTTCCAGTTTTGGATTTGTGTCCCCCCCACCCCACCCCCCCGCCCCAGAACCCCTCCTCTTCCTCATCCTCCTCTCCCCCCCCCAACAGGTCTTACAAATGCAGCCTGTCATTTTTAATACGTACCCGAGACTAAGCGCTGGTTTTTGTCCTGGAGGATCTAGAAATGACGAGGCGATGGCTCATTTGCAAACGCTCTCCGGAGAGGCCCCCGGGGTGAGGGAATGGAGCTGGCCCACGAGACGCCTGCAAGCCGTCGGGATACACATTGGCCTGGCCACAAAAATGAGCCTCTGGCCACTGTTGGCTCCCCTCTGGCTTTATACAAATATACTCTCGCTGACACACACACACACACACACACACCAATGGAAAAGTGTGACTGGAGATGGGCGCACCGGCATGCAGGGAAGAGGGAATACGAGGGGAGAATTTGGGGATAGAGGGTCGAGGTGGAGGGGTTGGGGTTTGTGAATTCATTCATATTTCTCCCCCGTCTCTTCCTGGTGCGAGCCAAACCTCACTGGGTGAATCAGTGCTCCTCGTAAACAGGCCACAAGCACACAATGGCGCCTCCGACTCCGGATAGTCCAAAAGACTCGAGAGTGGTGAAAGAGGAGAGTAGGACGGGGGGGCACCAAGCTGCAGACCGTCCAAGCCAAAGAATTGACAGATGATTAACAAAAGAACTGAGAGATGATTAACAAAATTAAAACGCATGGCGAAATGACATGTAAAGCTAAACCGTACTTAACATGATCCCCGCAATAAGCCAAAATGAGACGGCGTACACCTTTCTTACTATTGTGTTTTAGTACTTGAGCTCCTCCGTGATTGCACACAAACGCAACAGGACCCTCTTAGGGCTAATGTATTCAGATTACAGGCAATTATAGCTTATTACAATTTTGTGGTGGAAGCAGGGCTCATTTGCAGTATTTGTTCACTGAATGTCTAATAGCGGGAAGAGGAGGGGCCGCCGTACTTCCTGCTGTGTGAGCTGTGATGCTGCGGGAGAATTCTACCGTAGCGCAAATATTAACGACTCATTTCCCCCTAACCTGGAAGACGATTGGAGAGCTAATCCAGATACATCAGTGCTAATAGCCCAAATAAATCACTCACAAGCTCGCTTTGTGGCTTGCTGTCTGTTGGAGGAACATATTTCTGGAAATCAAGAGGCACAATGTTCTCTTTGAAGTTTTTTGACCTCCTTGTTGGTACACTATGGTTTTTTCCTAATTTTTGTCATTCATTCAGAATAGTAATGGCATTCTTTAGTTCTTTTGTTAGTTTTCCTTGGCACAACTTGTATTCCAAGGCTTTTTCTTTGATCACAGACGCACGGTTAAGTTGCCTCTTTATCAGTGTTGGGACCATAATGCTGAATATGCACTTTGTGGTAAATGGGGCCATGACTCAAGAAATACTTATAGGCCAATATATTATTTGGTTGCATGATTATCTTGTTCATCCAAAAATCTGCTTTCACTTTTAACCTTATATTATATTGTATTGTATTATATTATATTATATTATGTTATATTACATTATATTATCCTTCTACATCTACTAATTTGTCTTACAAGTTCTGAGAAAACCTGCCAAATGGTCAATTATTAGCTAATACAAACTTGGCATACTACTCTGTTGCCACACCAAATGTGGGACATGAAAGGGTTGCTGTGTAGAGCTGTCTTTTCCCCTGGACCATTTCTGGTGCCGGGCGATGGAGTCTGAAGCAGCATTTTTAGGTGTACGGTTTAGGACAGGAAGAGGGGAAGCGCTGAGGTTATTTGATTGCTTCATTATGGTCATATATATGGCCATATATTTATGTATACTTTGTTATGTATGTCATTACATGTACACTAGTGAGTGTTTGTTTGTTTGTGTGCATGTGCTTGTGTGTGTATGACTGAGTAAAGAGGACTCAGTGTTTGGACCACCCTGCAAGCTGGGCTGAGTGACAGCATGGGCCTCAAGACCCTTTCAGTGCACACTCGTATGCACACACACTCGAGCACATACAGTACTCAAACACACGTCTGCAAGCTCATTTTTAACATGTTTTTTACTCTATTAATGTCTCATGACCAAATACATATCATGCTCCAAAGCAAACATGCTGTATTAAAATTGAATAAATCACTTTGGGATTAGAAGAGAACACACACTCTCTGAGACAACACTGTACCACCCAGTAGTATCACAGTAAATATACCAAAGTACTTGCAGCTTTAACCGTCCTCTTGCGTCCACTTCTACTCAATATCTGATTTAAAAAGACAAGTAAAACATCTTAAGGTACTTCAGAAATAATATTTTCTCTCCCTGTTAAGTAAATGTGCTGATGACATAAAGCTAAATTGAAATGGATTCTTGCAAATTTCCCAACCATTTTGACTATAATTTCCCATTAGTCATCAGTTGATTTGTCTAAATTATGACCTTTAGCACGTAATGACTGGAGGCACGAGTCCAACCATTCACGGCTGTGAAGTGTGATCCCTGCTAATTGTGTGTTTAGGCTTTCGGTCAGAAATTCAACACTGGACCCACCGTGTTGATGTCACTCACATCAAGAGTTTACTTTTCTAACGTTAGCATTTTTCAATATTTATTGGCTGTGTTAAAAAAGTGTGCTGTGTATGTGGCCTTGACCCCGTTGCTGTCATGTAGAGCGCACTTGTTACACTTTCTGCAACCATGAGAACATTTAATAGACCCAACCTCATTTGAATTCAAACCGCTTTCTTTGTGTTGGAAAGGTACAAAGAGCAGCAGACTGAGCCCAAATTAAACAAACGGGCTCAGCTACACTCATCCATTTGTTTTGAAAAAGCACTTCAGCCAAATAATCATCAGCATTTATAACTTTGTTTCTGCTGCTGCCTTTTGGTTTTGTTTTTTTATTAACATGCACATTGAGCAATCTTTTCAATCATCAATTTATGCTCTTGGGCAGATTAAGATGTGATGATTCATATTTTTTGGCAGAGGAGTAAAACCTATTTGATATAAAAAAGGTAAATTTGGCCTTTTTTCCCCACAAATGTAGCACACAAGTGGAGATTCACTGTCACCAGCCATTATCATCCACGGAGAACACTCAGTTAGGGTCTCAGAGCATGTGCGAAAAGTAGCCGATCGACCGCTGTCTTTTTCATGAGTACACATACAATATATTGCAGTAATAACAAGATGAATAAAAAATCTGTGACTCTCCAGAGTGCCACTGAGGAAGGAAAGCCCACCCGGTCCATCAAGGACGACCCAAACAGTACTGTTATGTTTTGATGGACCTTTTAGAACTAATGAAGGGAAATAAACACAACTATAGCAAGGGAGTTGTGCATACATGTGTGTCCCTAAACCCTATGTGTGTGCGTGTTTCCGGCTATCTCGTTGTATTACATACATCAGAGCATAATGTTCTTTTGGAAGTCTCATCTCACAAATGTTCATCAAAACCATATTAGTGGTTTGAAAGAGTTTTTTTAGATGCAATTTTCGTGATGCAGCAGATTAGAAACTGTCTAGAAATTGGTACATAACATAATCGAAATGTAACGAGGGCTAGCACGCCGACTTTCACTTCCTGTGCGTCTATTTTTACTCATATCTGGATAATCTTCTTCGCTGTATTTCGCATCCAAAGTGACTCCTCGCGCGACTGTGGGTGACTGTTTATAGTATTGTATGTGGCGTGCTCGAAGGCATGTAAGTAGGAGGCATCTGATTTTATGAATGAGTCATTTTATTTTATTTTTTACTCCGGATCGTTTGTCCTTTCCCTTATGCGGTCGTGACTCACAAATAGGAGCATGTGCATGGAGCGTGGGGGATGATGGTTATTGGAAGTGAAGTGCTGACATCAATTTACAGCGTCTGTGGCGATGATGACAAAACCGTGCGTTGCGATTCGTGATAGGTGAAGGATGTTTTATTTTTTTTATTTTTTGTCATGCTGATGAGATAAATTGTTTGTATCCCAAGTGACATCAGAACTGGTAGGCATTTATTAGTCATCACTCATTTGCTTTTCAGAAATGTACCTCAAACAACTTTGATTGTACACCAATCCACGTTGTTGTCAATCTGTTTTCACTTGTATCATGATTATTGCTCTTTGCATAATTTTTTGAATTTTTTTCTGTACTAAGCAAGGGCACAGAATACAGAGCTCTGATGACAAGCCACAGTTTTCCTTGATGATACTCCAAATGCTTGCTACAAAAAGCCAGCCCATCTTAACAGACTCAAGGCCCCCTTCGCAAACAGACTTTTTATAATCACTGCAATGCATTTAGCATCACATTTAACTTATTCCTCAATCCAGCACTCTTCTAAAATCTAATAGGCAATTATCTGTGGAGGAGAAGTCAATGGGAGTCCCATTTCACAAAGTCCCGAGTTATTTATGTCAATGAGCTCCATTGTGTGGAAACGTGGCAGACCCGTGCTAACCGCTCGCCTTGGTTGTTTTTTTTTTTTTCTCTAACTCTATGGAATCCCACACCCATTGTAAGCCAGCACTAACCGCAAGCCGTGTGTGTGTGTATGTGTGTGTGTGTGTGTGTGCGTTATCATGTGTTTAATGTGAGTGCGAGATGTTCATAGCCGGTGTGCATTTGTGCAA
>CAESWR010000600.1:308097-330315 GCA_903171835.1 Mullus surmuletus | reverse complement strand
ACACACACACACATACACACACAAAAACACACACACACACACGCACATTGACCACCCCAGTATGAGCAAAGCCATATAAACAGACATCTCGCCTCCCACATACACCACACACACACTCACCACAGACACTTACACAAGCAGAGCCGTAGACCTACCACCACATACTCAGACACCCCCCATTCGCGCGGAAACCTTGCACGCACGCACGCACGCACACACACACACACACACACACACACACACACACACACACACACACACACACACACACACACACACACACAAACGAGCGCATACTTAACATATGCAGGCATCCCTACATACACACAAAACCAGAGACCCACCACCAACATCAACACCCACAGGCTCGGGCTGGGTGACATCATGGCTTAGATGACAGCACGTCTTCCAGCCCCATTAGTCTGATTGTAGGTGGCTCCGCCGCAGTGATTTATGGGTAAATATCCATAGTCTCTCTCTCTCTGCTGTGTTGATTTATACGCCATGTTTTTGGTCCCTTTGGTCCCCAGACCACAAGACTTGGGAGGGGGAATCCTGTACAAATAATGACATTGTAAAAGTGGAGACAGTGAGACAGAGCAAGAGAAACTCCGCCCTGTCACTCTCTCATCACCCAGTGCTGTTGACAAGTCTTATTAATCAGCCAGAGCAGGAAGTCCTTCACAACACACCAGCGAAGCCATCAAAGCTTGTCCTTTTCAGAATCCTAAAGCATCTCGCTGGTCTGTCCGGCCATTCGCACCCGGCGCGTACCTCTCCGATCAACCCGGTCCGCTGCGTCGGTCCGTCGATTGCCCCTCTGATGCGTCTGTCTGTCCCTTTGTCATCTGGTTTCTCTGCCTCAGAAGTGTCTGAGTTTTTTAAGAGCCCCTATTAATTCTGTCTAACACCACAGTGGAAAATGGATTAACTCAAAAAGAGAGAAAGCAAGAACACATGTTTGCGTCGTACATAACCTCCACATCACCTCACATTTGTTTTTGTTTTATAAATTGGGCAAGCACTGTGTGTGCCATATAAAACCTGTGCGGTAAAGGACCCCTAACCCCAACACAAACCTTTGCATAAACTCAGACAGTAATGTTTTCCGGTGTGTATATCATGCCAGAAGAGTATCTACACGCATGATTGATCTGTCTCATTAGTTTCTCATCTTTTAACTCTTTCTCATTGATGGCTACGTGGAAATATGTTTGCCTAGTCTTCCTTCTTCAACTCCACTATTCCTCACTTCGCTCCGAGATTTGTAAAAAGGCCCAGACCACAAAGTTTCTTAATGATTTGGTTGTGCTACGTGAATCCAAGACAAAATACAAAATGATGCTCTCTGTCCCAACAAATATGTTCACTGCTGAAGAAACAAATGTGTATCTCAAAAGGCTGTCGATTGTTTTTTCAAATGACAGATTGCGTTTTGAATCCTAGTTATGTTCTATCCCTCAATGCTTTCAATACTCCTGCAGCAGATATTTGTACAGCAAGTTGCAGATCATGGCAAGTTTTTTGGCAACCCTTTAAAACTAAAATGCATGGCATCAAACAGGGCAGGTCTGGTTTTACAACATGATACTACTTCATTGTCAGAAATTTGTCAGCACAGATGCTTTGATTGCAAAAATATATGGGACATGGGACAAGATTTCACATAATGTATAAAAATGTATAAAATGAACAGAAGATGCCCTTTAAAGATCCTGTCTTTGTACAGTGTGTACTCAGCATTCAGGACATGGTTAATGTCAGAAGCCATGTTCTCCATATTCATATTCAGTTTTCCAACAGGCTGATCAACAATCTCTGAATCTATTTTACGTTTGTTCCTAGATGAGTTGTCAGGTGCCGTCCAAACGGACTGGTTTTAGAGGGTTGGTCGCCCAATAGTATTGCAGCAACAATACTCTGACCACACTTCAGTTGTAGACCAACACAGTTGTGGGCATACAGATAAGCTCAAGTAACATTTGCTGTACAACGTGGTCGTTGGGCAGGAAAATCACATTTTTCATCAAACTATAGGCAATCACAGTCGTGGCACCGCGATGTAGCAGGTAGAAGTCTGTCCGCTAATAGAATTGAATTGCAGCTTGATATTTTTAAGTTATTTTTAGTATTAACCTTATAATCCCTTTGTTGTTTGTGTGTATCTTGAAACCAGCCATAGCACTTCTCACCAGGAGCACTGCTGCAAGAGAAGGAACCATTGAAAGGCCACCAGGAGCCCATTGGGAGCCCCTCAAGGAAGTCATTACACGTTTGTGTGTGTGTGTCGCGCACATCAGCATGCATTCAGCCATGTGTGTAACTGGGAGATATAATTAGAATAGCTCCTGACTGACAGGTGTTGAGACAACCTGCTGCTCCCCCACAGTGGTGCATGCTGGGTGCTCGCATCTCCTCTAGTCTCGACTACAGAGATTGGCAGGTGGATTTTATTGTTCGAGAAAGTAAAGGTGGGCGGAAGGGACGGTCAGACGTGAGCAGGAACGGCGGAATATAAAAAGAAAAGCATGACAGAATTTCCTGTGTATCCTTTCAGAGAGATGCCGGCGTGTTTGACATTTCCAGCAGCTATGAGTAATGTTCCCAATACCACTCTGCGCTCGGGCGGCACAGAACTTACTCACTGGACAATGAGGTGGCAGAGATTTGCGTGTGCCCACAGCCAGACGCTGAAAACACACACAGTGACTCATAGCACATCATGCCAAGGCTGTACACACATGCCGTCTCTCGCACATCTACAGATACACAAGGAAAACTAACACACAGCTGTTACCCACAGTCAAACTAAAGGTCACCAGCCGCTATGTAGATTTGATGCTAAATTGATTTATATTGACGTTCACCAGAGCTAAAAGTCTGAGAGCTGTTTCTGGTGGAACGAGGCCTTGTTTTCTCACCAGTCAGGACTGGTGTACTGAGTTTCGTATTCCTGAAGCGGGACTCGTGGTTCAAGAACTCAAAAGTAGACGTGCAGCTAGAGGTCACCACTTGACACCTGCATGGGCACGAAGCATGGTTTGTAAATCCTCTGAACCTTGTCAAAATGAATAGAATAGGTGTTTTGGAAATGTTTTCATCATTCGTCGAGGTCACAAAGTGAACCAAAATTCAATTTCGTAAACAGATCACCAAACTGACCGGATGGTTGTATTTCAGTGAATAGAGCCTGCAACAGGTGGGAGAAAAATCTGACATTTTCTCCACAGTTTCTCGATGTAGCTTAAAATTCAAGTGTGATTTCCAAATCTGAAACAAACGACCGGAGATAGAAAGGATATAAACAACGACAAGGTTCCCAACATTCCACCGTGGTAGATGACTGCCGCATGCATTATATTTCTGTCACTATGCTACTGTGATACTGTTGTCATGGAAATGATTTGTAACTAAACTACCAAACCTGATTTTTGATGCAGATCAACCATTCCAATGTATGGAGAGAAAAAAACAGATATAGTAAAATTTAACATCTAAAAACAGTAATCAATGGATACTGATTCTGAGCTCCTATCTTTGCTCTTCAAGCATAGCACATATTCTTTTTTTCTTATTGCTTATTGAACAGATATGTGCTGTGTTGATCACTCTTTAGAGTTCTTGTCAATGGGTGTGGCAATGGCTAATCCAAAAAACAAAAAAGATCAAATATGTGTCGCACTTATTTAGTTTGTCTGTTTGTCTGTCCATTTTAATTACGGACAGAAAATAAAGACATGGCCAAAGAACCATTATTAGAAAAGTTATTTTAATTGGTAGAAATAGATAGAGAATTATAGTAATGATAATGAATTTAATTTTGGATCATCAAATGCTGTGATATAAGGTTGAATTGTTCCGCCTTGCCAGAGCTTTGAAGTCTCAGACTGCTCTGACTTGTTATACGGCTAACTCAGGCTTCGAGCTGCCGCTTCAGATTGGAAAACAATGTTTCACTATAATCAAAATTCTTGAAACGTTCCCGTCTGATATTGTGACTAATCCCTGGAGTTGTTTTGACCCTGCTCTAAGTGCTTCACATTGTGTAAGTTGGCCCCCAGAGTGAAAATTAGAAGGTGCACCTGCTGTTTAAGGCTCCCTCCCCTCCATCCATCCTCGTCTCACATCCACACAACTTCTTCTTCCATTCCTGTAAACCACCCCCCCAAACACCACCACAAGGACCCCTCCTCCCTTTATCATTCTCATCAGGCTACTGTGTCTATAATTAGCGTTTCCTCCTGCCCTCGCCACCTATTCTCTCACTGCCCCCCCCCTCCCTTCTCCTGTCCTCCCCTTCTCACTGTGTGCAGAATTGGAGAAGCTTATCGCCTAGCAACCACAATTAAAGTACAACAAGTCAGTGGCGGCAGCAGCCACCATCGAAGCGAGCTTTGCAAACCTCCGTGCGGCCGATGGAGCTCAGAGGAAGGAGAGAGGAAAAGAGGGAGCTATGCGATGAAATAGAGGTGGGGGAAGGGGGGGAGCGCGTACAGGAGCTTAGGAGTTGAAGTTGCACAGATGGGCAGGTGAACGGCAATCAGAGCCACTACTGGGAAAAACCACTGCTCAGACTTTGAGGTTTGAGAACAAGAGAAGAGAGAAGCCGGGGAGGGAAAGCAGTGCACCACTTTCAGCCGGCTTCACTTGGTTAGACTCAACAGGTACGTTTGCGCGCAGGAATTAAAAGCGAAGCAAAGTGAAGGCATTCGGGGGAAGTGCGGTGCTGTTTGTGATCATTCTTCAAGAGATTTTTGCATTTGCCTGCAAGACAGAATTAGGAGAATAAGTGGAATACGTTTGTGAATCTCTTGGCAAAAATGCAAGGTAGGTTGTTTGTTGTGTTGTGTTGTGTTGTGTTGTGTTGTACCTGCTGTAAAGGTATGCAGTCACACACCTGCAGCCAACACTAGAGAGAGAGAGAACGAGACGAACGATACACCTATGCTCTAATAATTGATTGTTATTTGAACAATCTGTTTTTATCTATTTCACTGGAGTACTTCAAGGTTTAATGGTGTATAAGACGCTGTTATCTGTGCAATTTCCATCAATGTACAGCTGTTAGGAATGAGTTCTTCATTGGCAGATAAAATCAGATAATTGTCTCCCACACACTCCTCGCCCTCATTAAGATAATTGTTTGGTAGTCTTCCTTTTACTTGCCAGGTTTGTCCTCTGCCTCAGAAGGTAGCTATAGAAAAATACTTATTATTGTAGATTTGAGTATTCTAGAGTATTTTAGGTCTGTTTATTATTTTATTCTCATTCAGAAATGATTGTTGACGATGCTGCGGTGGGTAGAGTTTAACAGAGCGGAGAAAATAAGTACGATTGTGCAAAGGCAGTTTGAGTAAATAGTATCTATGTATTGCCTACTGGATATGATCGATTTTATGAAACACTGGATAAATTGTCCTTATGGATGTTTGTTTGCATAGTTTTCTGTGGTTCTTTCGACATGATGAGGACACATAACATCGAACATGGTCAGTTTGTTTTTAAGTACCCAATGAATGTGGCAGTTTTCTTCAGATAAAGCTCAATCAAATGGCTGGAAGCCGATATTCATTGTACGTACTTCATAATTCCAGTAAATTGGAAGCATACGCACACACAGTGAGCACACTGTAGTGAGCACACAAAGTGCCAGGGGGGTGGCACCTTGCTAAAGGGCACTTCACCTATTTTGATGAAGAAGAAAGAACTGCTCATCCTCCAACCCTCATACCTCGTATTTTTCTTTAACCTTTAAACCTCACCTACGCTACTAGGAACAAAAAACACAAAACACAAGCATTCCTATCACAAATTATTTGCAATTGAATTACAGCCACTGTATCTGCTCCTATCTGAGGAAAACTCAATATACATTGAAAGACTAGTGTCACTCCTTTGACCACATCAGTGTGTGTAAAACGGCAGCCCCCCACCCCCCACCGACTGATCTTTCAAATGAAGGACACCTACCTGTCCTCACCCCTCCTGTCAGAGGGGCACTGCCTGAGGGCACCATGGGGGAGCGTGAAGGTGAAAGGTTAGTCCCTGCATATGGCATATCCAGTCTTCACCAGGAGCATGAAACTCACATGCCAACATATGTGTGCGCGCACACACACACACACCAGGCTCCACCAAATGTCACTGCACAGATAAAACAACACTCAAAACATAGATATAGAAGTGATTTGCCAATCAAAATGTCATTGCACCGCTGACATGAAAAGCACTTTCAAAAGCACACCTTCAGAGTGCTCCAGTCAAACATGTGAAAGGAGCTTCTATCCACATTAGTTCATTGATGGCTCTAGTGAGCTAATATAATGGACAAGGAACTTCTCAGGATTTATTGTCAAGACTGCACAAACCAAGACTTTACCAAGACCACAGGGCACCAAGCCTGAGAGAGGACCAAGACATTTGAATGTCGAGGCCGAGACAAAAGCAAGATCATCAAAGAAAAATTATCATTCTGAAGTTCACTGAAATCAAATGAACACATTTAATAAGAAGGCAGAGGCTGCAACTTGGGGGAAATAATCAATAACTTTCGATGATGGAAAGTTATTGGGTTGGTGTCCAAAGCAAGGCTCACTCTAAAAGCCTGGCAGTCCTGGCAAGACCAAGAGCTTCAATAAGTGATCTTGAGACCAGTTAATACAAAATCTTGAGTACTTGATCAAGATGTTAGTATTCTATAAAAACTGGAAAAACTAGTGGTTTCTGTTGTGTAACAGTGAGTTGGACCCACCTTGCCTTACAAGAAGCCTACATTCTTTTGCTAAATGGGAGCATTAGCTTGACTAATTCAGTTAATGCCCTTAGGAACCTTTACAACCAGTAACCAGGCTCTGACCATGGTAATCTGACCAATGTTCAATCCCTTCATTGTCAATTCAAAGTGAGGCCAGTGTCAAACGGCTCGGTATCTTGCTCGTGCCACTTCAGATTGCGACCCACCTGTTAGAAATGCATCACACGTGACTCAAAAGCTCAGGTGGACGATATTCAGTGGACAGCTGATGTCATCATGCTCCCTGCTTGGAACCACAGGAGGAGAGAAAAAAAAAAAGACGTAGTCTAAACACTCCGGAGAAGACCTATATTGCAGCTGCTATTTTAAGATGGAACAGTGGGGAAATACATGTGTTACTAATCACATTCAATTAGTAAGGTTAGTTCTCTTCAGTGAAGGTGCAGAGTCCTAATATATGTGATTTGTAACACCCTGAGTGGCAGTCGTCAAACAGACTCATCACATTCACCGTCCTTAAATAGATGCAACAGAAGTATGCGTGTCTTTTCTTTTGGAATTCATCAACATCGTCATTGAGTTTCCCCTTGAATATTGTGTATTTGAACATATTCAAAAAATGTCACATTAGCGCTGTATTTTCGTCAGGCGTTAGGAGGCATTTCCATCTGCATTTGTGTTACGGGTGTCGAAGCCACACGCAAAGCCGTTGAGGGTGTAACCCCGGCTGAACTGAAATGTTAAACGGGGTGCTGTTCGGGGGTACTACAGGATAAGCCCTGTCACCCCTGACCCTCCCTCTGGAAGCCTGAAACTCTTTGACAAAGATGACTCCAAAAATGTCTCCCGCCCAAGGCCGGCCATGAGCGTGTAATTCTACGTCATTAATGCGGCAAGCGTGTTTGTGTGTGTGTGTGCGTGCGCGTGTCTCAGCATGTAACACCTCTGAGAAATATACACCCAACGATGCGGACAGCGGGGGAAAACAATGGTGTGAATGTGTGTCTAAGCAGTCAGCATTGCCAGGGGGCCGTGTTCAAATGTCACCCATTGAGCAGAGCTGGCAGGTAATATTATTTTTGCATCCAGAGTTTGTCATTGGGGAATAGGCTTTTAAATTTGTCTTCTACCCTCCACCACTTTTCTTTCTTTTCTTTTTTTCCAAGAACACAGATGCAGACATGCAATGAAAGCTGAACATGTTGATTTGAAAAAATTATCTTTCTCTTTCATCTGAGACCGGGTGACATTGGGGGTGACATTGGCGATGCAATTGGCGTTGCCTTGAAGACATATGTTCAGATTAGCGAGAGAATTGAGACATACATCTACTGCGAGTTGGGTCGATTGTCGTAAATAGTCAGAGCTTTTCATTTGTGTGGGTTGTCTAATTAAATGTTCTTAAGGTAATCTCACTTTCTCATTCTTCTTTAACCGAGTCCATTTACTTTTGTCCAAAGCCTCACATGTCATCTTCTGCTCGATATGCAATGATGGGTTTTTTATTAAAAGATTTTTAAGGTTATAATGTAATCAGTTATTTGCCTCACTTCAGTCCTCACTTCAGTTTATGCTGAAAAATTATGAATCTACTATATAATACTGAAAACTGTGAGGCAGTGATTTCGCAGCTCTTTGATTCACAATCACAGATGCAAGCTGACATTTTCTTTTGTGTTTTCTCTTCCAGAGTCTTGGCTCTGCTGACCGGAAGGAGAATCAGCAGAAGAAGTGAGTCCCATCAATCTTTGTATTAATTTCTTTGGTCTCTTTTGGTCTCTTTTCATCTTTAGCCAACAATCAGTGAGTGAAGTTTGAAGGTAGCCGAGATGTTGCGTATACTCTCACCAGAAGGTAATTACCTCCAAATCCTCCTTGTTACTTTAAGAGACAGTCAGAGCTCTTATTTGTAGACCAGGCACAAGCCCAGCGCAAGTGAGGCATTAGATTTGGTTTGGTAATTTGGTAGACCAGCGCAGCCCCACGCATCTAAGAGAGGCATGCGCCGCTGCGGGTGCAAACACAGTCGACTTAAATCGTGGCCAATCAAAGCGGCTCCTCTCATTCCCTTTAAATGCATTGACAGTTTGGTTGCCAGCGTCCGGTTGAGACCCAAGTAGCTCATAACAGTGGTTACTCCACCATCTCGGCACTATAGACAAATAATTTTTCCATGCGTCATGACATGCGCCACCCACCTTTGATTTACTTAAGAGGCGATGGACAAGAGTCGAGTAGATAAATGAATAATTTGATAGATTAATTCATTTACGGATTTGTAGGATTTGATGACTGTTGTTCCCATGAAATACATCTGACATCCACCACACCTGTCTGCAGAATTTGGTATCGGTCTGCCTGCACACCCGTTCAGATCCACCAAAATCACATTAGATCAGCTGCAGTCCACCACACCAGCAATTAGATGTGGTCTGAGTACGCGTAAGCGCAAGGCAACTTTCTGGCACCAAATTGTCACCACGCCAGGTACTCTCTGCCGATACTCCCTCTGCTGTGCTGGCACACCCATCTTGCTGCATACTGGTCTACCAAATTGGCAAACATGGGCAGGGGGCCTCGCGCTGGCACGAGAATCAGGATGCACCGGAATTTGCACCACGCCTCACTTTCGCCGTCTATGAGAATACAGTCCTAAGAGCTTTTCCTGGTTGTCACAATCATCTGTCTCACCTCACACTCATCTTGAGTAATGTAAGGCACAGTTGGTGGCAGTGGAAATGAAATACCTCAAGTGGCGTGTGTCTAATGAATCACCATGATGTTAGAAGAACATTAGGCAGCTCAAATTTGCCTTGAATTTCATGGTTACCTGAGCCTAGAAAGAATTTGACCTGATTCTTGCTGAAGAAATTCCAGTCTGCTCTGTGTGTGTGTGAGTGAGTGAGTGAGTGTGTGAGTACCAGATATTTCCCTGTTTATACATGATGGGTTAGCCTTCCTTTCAGAGAAAGTTAAGCCAACCATATCTTGGAAATGAAGACTCTTTACAATAAATGTAAGGTTAAGATTTAGAAAGTTGTGGGAATGTGGAACACGCTAGTGAATGGATGCAAGTTGGTCTTACTGCCTCTAAAGTTATGGAAGCAGGTCTTGGTGTGGCTTAAGTCCTGCTAAACCTGATTCATAATCCATAACATAACTCTCACTCAGCCATTAGTTTTCATTTCTCTCTTTTTGTACTCGACATCAGTGACTGCAACATTATTGCTTCTTGCAAAGACACTTATTTGGAAATACCTGAAGAGCTTTTATTAAAGATACGGTATTGTAATGTATGACACGGGCCATCATTTAAGTTGTTTTTTTTAATTTCCTATCATAGCTTGGTGAGAAGCCTCCCTGTTTTTCAGATATTCCATTAAATGTACCCACTCCTGCTTTTTAGTGTTATTGCAAACGGAAAATTGACTCTTTTTCTCGGTCGTCTATGTTGATGTGAATAACCCAGAACGGTTGCTACATGCATGAAACTCTTCTATCCTCGTGTGAGCAATCATGAAATCAACCCAACATTTGGGCGTATCACAGCTACATGTCGCACAATGAGCTTTGGTGAAAACAATGAGGGGTGGGGACTTGGGGTGCATTGCATATCTTAGTTGCCCGGCAACAAGCCGCAGGTACTTTTCCCTGAAAACATGTACATCTATCTCCTGTCACTTACTTCCTGTGCTCTGAACCTACAGTTTGTTTCACGTTAGGCAGCCTCACGGACGTGCCCTGGTCAAAAACTGAATCCAAAAGATTCCAAAATGCACACAGCTGCCATGCCTGTCACACTCCTTGCATCTGATGTGCCAGCTACAGGGACATTTAGTGTGCAGGAATGGTCCGTTGCCAGGAGACAAGCAGCGCGTAGCCTTGTACAGTACCGACAGCTTTTTCATCTGATGTAACGTAACGGGAGTAATACTTCAAACAAGGAATAAGGGGAGGAACAATTGATATTCCATACAGTCTGCCAGGGAGTGATGAAGGCCAGATAGAAAATAAAGTAGGGTAAATGGCCCATTTTATGCACACGCATGCCTCATCGTGACTTTTGTCCTCAAATCAACCGAAGGAAACCATGACAAAAAGGTGGTTTGATCACGAGCAGGAAGGTCAGTCCGTGGGTGTGTTCACCTGTTTGCGTATGTGAGCATCAATGCATATTTTTTATTACCCAATCTGGATAGTTTGACTTACCATTTTGGTAATAATCACTTTCTTCCTGCTGTGCGCTCTGCTCCATCATTGCTGATTTGCTGATTGCTGATTTTATGATATTTTATAACTATTATTACGCTCAGCTTTAGTTCTGTTTTTATTTTGTTTCTGATCATTTCATCAAAGTTGTGCAATGTGACTCAAACGTTTGCCTATTTTAAGCCCTGAACAGCCTGTCACTGAAGTTAAGACATGTTTTGCAAATCTCTCTTTCA
Source organism: Mullus surmuletus (assembly GCA_903171835.1). NCBI lineage: Eukaryota > Metazoa > Chordata > Actinopteri > Syngnathiformes > Mullidae > Mullus > Mullus surmuletus. The sequence continues at coordinate 319,116 of CAESWR010000600.1, read as the reverse complement.
TGCATTTACTCTCGCCTGCCCTGCCAGCATGTGCACGCAGGACGCTGCCACCAGGGAGGTGTAATCTGCCACTGCTTCTCTCACATCACAATCCTTCAAAAATCACAAATTATAGCGACATCCGTGCAAAATGAATTTATAGTTGATGGCATAATGTCTTTAGTTCACATTTTTGGGTATGTGGTGATTGGCTTTTCACATCGAGGGGATTCAAGGAGCATACAGTGATGGAAAACAGAGCAGTATTCTATGAAGGATTCGCTTTTTTCCTTTGTCTTATCAATATTCGGGGTGTAATTGCTAAACTCCGACCCATATTGCCCCACAGATAAGGATTTTCATTCTTTTATCTTCATTTGTAGACCATTCACGTCTTTGAACTAATCCCTGTCGAAAGTAAGGCACAAATTGTTAAGGTTGTCTTGTCTCTCCAGACCAAATGACTGCATTTTACATCCACACCATATTATAGTCCATATTTTCCAGAAAGCAATTTTCTGAATAAAAAATTGTGGTATTGACAAAATGCTGTCTTTACACTATATTGTGTTCTTCCCTCAGGAGTTATACGCCGTAGTTATAATAAGAACAATCATTGTCATTCACATCCTCAACAATGGCAGAAAATGAAGCCAGGAAAAGGCAAGCAGAGCTATGTGGCTTTGCCATCATGACTCCCATCCCTTCCCATTACTCCTGGCTGCCAGAGTAGACAGAAACTTTACCACAATTTTTTGCTAACTGAACATACACTGACATGGTTAGTCGTAGGTTATTTTCCATTAGGGTGCAGTTTCCAACCAAAAGTGTTTACATGACCCAGTATTCCAGTTAATACAACCATATGCTGGGGGTCTGGTTCTTATTCAGGATATGGCAATCGGAGTTAACATGACACATATGTTATCAAAATGTTGCCATTATTCAATTTATTATCACTTCTTGAATTGTGACTATTTTTGTCTTTGCACTCAGCATCTCTTTGCATCTCGCAAAATTGCTGCATTTGATAAACTTTGACCTAACAACAGTGAGGAGTTTAGCAGGATTTGAGGATGAATCATTAATGCGCCGCAAAGCAAATGCAACTTTCCTAATTTTCTGTTCTGTCCTGTTTACTCTCTTCCTGACCTTGGGCTCTATTTTTGTAGTTCAGGCACAAGCCAGGTGCCGCTGCGCCAGAGGCGAGGTTAGGTCAGATTTGGTAGACCAGGCCTTGCGCTGCCATGAAGATCGGGATGCTACGGCATTTGCGCCATACCTCATTTGTGCCATGGACAAAAATAGAGTCCCTTTTCTTATCTGGAATGAAGGAGTAATTAGTGATGCAGCATTAGGGTGTCTTGAGGGCCAGGGTACGCCTTGCTTTTTTGTGGGAAGAGGGATTGTGGTACGGATGTCGGTGGAGAGAGAACTTGATTAGGCTAATTTATTCACAGGAATGGGCGATGTAATTGTTCTCATATGGGAGTGATGTAAACGTGTGTTGGCGCACGTGTGCATGCAGTATCGTACGCGCTCAAAAAAATATTTTTTCAACAAAGAGTTACAGTTTCGTAGAAAAAAAACATTTATACGACTTGGATTTATTGCCTTTTCAGAGTTAAGATACATTTACTTGAAGTAACTGTTCAATCATCCCACAGTCACATAGAAAAAACATGTGCATTTGTTCTCATTACAGTATGACTGGATGTCAATAGTTTCAGACATTTCAAGTAGATGAATGACATTTTCTGCCATTTACACTCTAAAATCATATCCCGTCCACAATTAACACCTTTTGAGAAAGTGTTGTGGTACTCAAAATTTTCGATTTTGATTGATTGTGGACTGTGCCAATTGTTGTCCAACAACCAACCAACAACTTTGAATCATTGGTAGATTGATTATTTCCACCAAGTTGCAGCCTCTGCCTTCTTATTAAATGTCTTCATCTGATTTCAGTCAACTTAGAAGCCTAATTCACCTGACAAATCCACATCTGATTTTGGGATAGAGACAAAATGCTTGAAATTAGTGGAAATAGCTGCCTATGCACTAAGCAACATGGACTCGGGGTTCTCAAGTTTAAAAAAAAAAAGAAAAGCCCCATCGTCTTGTCTCGTTCTCAAACCCCAAATGTCTTGGTCTTGTCTCCGTCCTGGTGCCCTGTGATTTTTATAAAGTCTCAGTCTTGGTTTGAGTGGTCTTGACTACAACACGATGAGAAACTACTGATGATATAAACATACTGTTTTATTTTAGAACGGTGTCTTTCCACCAAGTTAAATCAGGTACAATATTACAATCTACATTTTTTTGTCTGTATTGAACTCTGGAAAAACTCAGACTAAAACCTAGACTATGTAGCTATTCACTAAACCAAAACTGGACATGGACTAGTGAGATCCCCACTTTAGACAGTAATTCTCTGTTTCTATGAGCAACATCCCTAATACAAAAAAGAGCCACAGTTCTCTGTTTCATCCCCCAGAGGGCCAATCCAAGGTCAATTCTCATAAAAAGATAATAAGGACTGAAGCTTTCTACTGTCTGACCAATGTGAAACACGTTCTTTTATTTTTCCAGACTTTTTTTTTTTTTCCAGAAAATTGAAATCCCAGTGTAAATACATATTGAGGAGTATTTACAATGGTGGTAATGGTGGTAGAAGAGGGAGCTAGAAGTGGTGAGGAGAGGAGACTGCCACTGTCTGATCTGCGTGTGCAACTGTGTGTGTGCAGTTTATAAACCGTATATATGTACGTTTGCACAAACTCACAGCGGCAGAGTGTGTGTTGCTCTCATTCACTGTATTTTTCACAGCATGAAGAGCGTACCCTTGTATTACCTACCATTTATCCCTACAACCATGCATGCGTGTGTTGGCGTGCGTGTGTTGGTGTGTGTGTGTGTGTGTGTGTGTGTGTATATACGATGTGGGCCAGGCTGCAGCAACTTTGGTTTGTGTTTGAACTCAACGAGAGCGAGCTGCCAGGCCGTAGACTTGAGCGGGCAGAGACGACCGTTGTTTTGATAAGGCACCCTGGCCACAGAGAATGTGTGAGTGTGTGTGCGTGTTCGTGTGTGTTCGTGAGGGAGAGAGAGGATGAGAGATCCACTTAGATGACTCGAAAACTGTTATTTTATTCAACATGGTCTTTTCCATGCAAAAACATGCACACTCACACAGACACATAACAGTTTAACATAAAATTACTCTTCACAACCCTGTTTGTTGAGGGAGATCTCTAGAATTTCTTTCTGAAATGTCACCAAGCTTTTCTCTCCCAAATCATCTCAAAACGTTGGGACCTCCTAGTTTGCAGGTTTATAGAACTACAAATATGTGTTGCAGAAGTAAGCTGCTTTTGTAAGAGGCCAAGCAGCATTTTAAGAACGATTTTCAGGTCATTCATGGACTTTCTTTTTTTCCCTTCAACATGTGATTCCACAGCACATAACCTCAAGAAATATTACTGGTATGGCAAAGGAACGGTCATACAGATGGTTCTGCACTTCACTCTGTTCCCAGTAATCGGGGCTGCTGCCTTGAAGGATAAAGCTGTAGGCAAGGTGCCGTGTATCTCCCCCTAAGGGATTTCAGTGACAACAAACTTTTCATGAGCAGAAGAATCAAAATAAATGAACTACTAAAGACTTTTAATTGCTAAAAAAAAAGTCAAGCGAGTTGGAAAAAGGCATCGAAACAGGAAAATCTTAAGCCCTTTCTTAATGTAAAGTAACTGTATAGGGAGGGAGTTCTACATTCGGAACCAAAGGCCCTGTCTCCGATTGTGAGGTATGTCATAAGTGCTCAAATTTAGTATGGCATTATAATCATGAATGTGGTTAAAACCATGGCAGTTTGGTGTTTTACAGATATCTGACTGGGCGTGGGACACCCAGTTTGAAACCAGTGCAATCCCAGACAAACAGGGATGCCTAGTCACCGCACTGCAAATCGGAGACTTAACTCTAAATTAGTGTATTTTGCTGGATTTTCCCAACTTTTTCTCTGCTTAAAGATAGACCCTTTGGACCTCGCAAAAATAGAAATGCTGAAAAGCACACATTCATCTTTTCCTCCTACAACTTTTCCTCCTTCTCTCTTCCAGCATAAATAATCCCCTCAGTCTGCTGGCTCAACCCTGATTGGAATCTCGACGCCGCGCTCAATTGTGGGTTGATGTGGGGAAAACAGGGTGCCCCTCATGTGCACGCGTGTCTCCATGTTTTAAGCCCCTTTTCAAGGCCGTAAACATAATGCCAGAGGGGAGTCCACCTCCATAAGGCCAGACCTCTACAGAGAAATTGCAGCTCCACATAAGTCCACGAGACCCACATAAACTATGCAGACACACTCACTTGGATTTAAAGATGTTTCATATATCAAAAATCCTCTCGGGGGTACTGAGTGTACCAATATATTATGTGTTAAAATCCGCTCCACTCCACTCTGACCCACTCTTTAAGGTTTTATCAGCTTTTCTACAACATAAAAGAGGTCAGCTGGAGATTTCTGTGTAGTTATTTGGGCACGAGGTATTCATTGGTCACACAAACCGAGACGTGACCAAGACCACAGTGCACCAAGACTTCTAAAAGACAGTATACGTACATTCAAAGAGAGATGATATAATGAAAAAACAGAACAGAAAATGGGGTTTCTCTTTTGATGTGAATAAATCTGACAGCTACAAAAATAGCATCTGCATTATTTTCATCTAAGCAGCACAATTCAACAAATGAACAAAGGTATTTTTGTGTATTTTCCTGAAAATAGGTCTTTGAGAACCCTGAGTCCATGTTTCTTGGTGCATAGGCAGCCACTCATTTCAAGCACTTGAGGCTTTTTTGTTTCTATCCCAAAATCAGATGTGGATTTGTCAGGTGAATGTGGCTTCTAAGTTGACTGAAATCAGATGAATACATTTAATAAGAAGTCAGAGGCTGCAACTTTTGCGGAAATAACCAATCTACCTATGATTAGAAGTTAGTGGTTGTTGTGGTCTAAAAGCCTGGCAGTGATGATCTCCACCACTCTAGAGAGAAAAATCCACAAAATCCAAGTTGAATGTAAATGGCTTGGAGTCCAAGGCGAGACCAAGACCTTCAAAAAGTGGTCTTGAGACCAAGACCAATCTTGAGTACAAAACACTATTTAAACCCCATGCAAACTTTATTTGAGGTCAAACAGTTGGAATGCCATTGTCACTCCTTGCACCATACTGAGCACATTCATTAATTGCAGTGTGCAGCGTGCAGAGGACCATCAAATACTATGGAGCTGTCAAAAATGGCAAATTGCTGCTCATACGATTTGGCTTGTTAATTGTGGCCACTTAAAAGCTAAAAAAAAACATGATATTTGTTTCCAGAACAGCTCTTTCATAAGTGTTGCTCACTGAGAATGGACTGTGAGCCACAGGGACTCCCCCCGCTGCCTACGCACACACACACACACACACACACACACACACACACACACACACACACACACACACACACACACACACACACACACACACACACACACACACACCTGCGTGAATGTATTGGAAATCACTAGTTGTTGGGGTGATGATAGCTAAGATGAAAATGTTAACATATTGTCCAACTACATTATATACTTTTACTGCACCGTATGTTCAGTTGAGTGTTTCTTTCCAAGTGTGATTGCTCTTAAATTACTCCAGATCAGTTTCCTCCAAATCACACTCACCTTATTATTGCAACCAATGTAACCGAGCGTGAGTGGTAAGCAAAAACTGTCTCTAATACCTCTCCACTTTTTCCTTCCCCTCTCAACAGTTTGATACTACAGCTCCAATCTTTTAATAGTTTGCTGGCTTCTACGCGCTTGTCAGCTCAGTTCAAGATTAATTTGACTGCAGATCCATCATCCGTATATCTCGGTGTCGAGTCAGCCTTATGCTGCACATCAAACACCGAGGGGGGAGCGTGGAGGGAACGGCATCAAACCCGACACCACGAGAGAGCCATCCAAAGTTTTTTTTAAAAAAAAGGAAAAAAAGGCATTGAATTCCTCCCTCATTTTTGTCTCCCTGACAAATTCTGTATGTGCCGACTCCATGGAAAACACGAGCAATAGAGAGTGAAATAATAAAAAGAGGAGACATTGGTGAAAAAAACTAAGACGAGATTATGAGTGTGACTTGGAGGCGTGGAAACGGAGCGACTGAGGGGAAAGACACTGGGATGGAAATATGTGTTTACTGCCGTGGGCGGACGGGCAGCATATGAGGAGATGCGTGGGGTGGAAGCACGGGTCCCTCGCTTTGGCACGCGGAGTCACGATTTCGATCATTAGCAATTGGAGCCAGAGCACTTATTGTTAAGATTCATCACAGCGATGAGCTGGCTTGAAACGCCTTTTTGGGTCCCAAGCGACTGCAGGAAGAAACTTTTTCATCAACACATGACTCGTTTTTAATAATGCATCATATCGGTTTTAATATTTCGTATTATTCCAAACATATGTTCTAATCCTGATGAAACTCATTACAGCTATTATGCAATCGACTTTGGCGAAATGACTGCTCACTGCTACTATCAGCAATTAGACATGCCTTTTAACAATTAAAATAACGCAATCATATCACAACTGAAGGAAAAGCTTGTTAGCTCTGAGAAATATCAGTATGTTTTATTGGTCCGTGTTGAGTCCAAGGGAAATAAAAGCAGTCTCCGCCATGCAGAGAGACGTACACACAGACATGGGTTTGGACGGGGATGGCGAGTGGAAAACAAGGCTTTCTTTGACCAGATTTTAATTAGCAATGTTCATAGCTTGGCTGCGTTCTTTTATGATTGGACCACTGAAAGCCTTTTTGTTAGCCTAATGAAACACATTGAGGGGTATGTTCCCGAATTGAGCCGCGCTTGTGTGCGCACACGCGTGCACTCCCCACCCCGTGCATTTGCATGTATCTGTTTTATGGGTGGGTGCCCGCATTCTTTTTGGCATATTAGAGTTCCATTGGCAAGAGCGGGAGCCCATAGCGGGAGATGGAGATGAAAGAAATCCCAGCGCTTTGTTTTCCCTCCTTTCGAAAATAGTTGTTTTAGGTAGGCAGCCATTGCCCATAATTGCTAAAACAGGGTCAGGTATTTATCTGTCCTGCTTATGATTTAGCACAGTGGCTGTTCCTTGGTAATCTGAAATAAGATCTGTGGTTGAGGGCAACCCAATCCCAGACAGACCACATAGATTGTGTAATGCATAGCTTTCTACTGGTTTCAGTGGGATCCGTTTATAAACAAATATCACAGAAAAAAACCCCTCTGTACCATCAGAGAAGCTACTTGAAGCATTCTTGTTACATTATTCATCAAAATACTCATTCAGAGGGGCAGTTATACATTCATTAAAACAACCTACCTTAAAATAGGGTATTGATACCCCATTAATATTGATAATGAAGTAGTAAAAGTAAAATGAATGCAGTGTAATAAATTTCCTCACCACAGCACTGTAAAATATCCTTGAGCTGCACTGGTTTTGGTTAAATTCCATGCAGTCTTAACTATGCACTCACATAGCAGTGGGTTAGTGAGGCCGTGAGCAGGGGTCAAAGTGCGCCGTTGATAGCTCTTTTTTTTTTTTTCACCGCAAGAGGAACAGGCAATTCTTTAGCAGTGCCTGTTTAAAATGTGAATACCTCTTCCCGACTAATTGCTGCCATGGCAACAGAACAGAGAGGGGATGGTGACATTAGGTGAGTCGTTTGCAAGGAAAAGACGCTTCCAACTGACTTGTGACTGTGCGAGCGAACACTTTGAAGGAATTTCCTTCACAAAAACAGACCTTTTGGGACATAATTCAATATACTGTTTATTTGTTTCTGTACTGATACCACAAAAGTACAAAACACTATGATAGCCTAAGTAGCTGTGTGGCTGCACTGACAAACTCATTTTATGTACAATTTGATCTCAGCTCGAGCTGGACCAATGACGTAATTGCATAAGAAAGTATGAAAACGGCACCTCCAATGAGTTGCCAATGCTCCACACATCCCAAAAGTCTTGTGACTGCATCAAATCTATATTCCAAATGCACTATTATCATCCAGAATGGAATTGGTCAATGGAAAATCACAGTGGATTTAAAGAGTCATGTCTGACAAATATATAGTATTTGGCTGCTTCAAGACACTCATGGAGTCAAATGATCTATTTTTATGACAAAACACGACGACAGGCAATACTCCAGGTGGCGCTCATGCTGAGAAATCAATATCCAGGCCAGTATAAACCAAGCTTGCTTCACAATGGCAGGTGTGTCAAAAATCTAAATATTGTTGCCACGTAAACGAAGCAATGTTTTTTTTATGTGTGCTTCCGCCGCCCAGTGAGCTATACGGAAAAAACCCATCAATCAAGCGCCTGACTCTTAAACACACAGTAACAATGAAAAAAGAAAATATAATTCTGATGAGAGGATATCCTGAGTGGCCTCCAGAAGGATTGCATCACCACAGTGTGCCTGCTGTTGATGATGTTATCGGAGACAGCTGCAGGAGGGCGGAGCCAGGCTTTAGGCTCTCGGAGGAGCCAAGGGGGCAGCCAGTTGCTAGCACATCCCCTCCGCCGCGACCCACCTGCTTCGCATGTCCAGTTTCCCTCTAAACCCCTCAAAGGGATTCCCCGAGTCCTCGTCTGTGTCCACTGGCCCCCCGCGTCTTTGAAGTCATGATCCTATGTGTTTTCACACCATTGAAGTCATTATCCTATTGTCGTATCGGGTCATGCGTCTGATCCAAATGTTTGTTTGAAGTGTGGCGCAGAACTTTTCACGTAAGTCACGGGACACACACCACGAAACCTTGACAATCCATCAAATGTCTCCATCAAATCATTTCTACCCAATAATGATCCAAGCTTTGCATTTTTATTAGTATTTGATGTGAAAGGGGCATCAGCATCAGTGGAAGGCAGTAGCGGGCTAATTTAATTAAAAACCCTCTGAGACGAAGGAGAGGAGCCCCGGCCTCGCTTAATACCATCAATTAGGGGGTTGCTGTGCCATCTGACCAAAATCCCACACCCCATTTGTGATTCATACTGGAAAATATGCCTCTTTGTCTTCGAGGTCAACCAACTCTTTGGAGAAGCTGGCGCGGGGTCAGGAAACAGTAGTTGAGGGTGTAGGAGTGGGAAAGAAGGCAGTAGGGTGGTGGGTGGGCGGGGGGTGAGGGGGGGGGAGATGTTGTTCTCCGAGATAAGCCTTACCATGAGGTCATTTGAGTGAGAGCTCCACTCTTGGAACGTCTTTACAGCCAAACAGCTGGTCTCGTTGTAGAACACGAGAGTATTTTCAAGGGTTTCATTTCAAAAAACGCTGCACACTTACCAGCGAGAAAGTGCCACCCAATTTTTAAGGAAAAGCTTTTTCTATTGACAAAACCGATTGTTGTTGTTTTGATTAAAATGTAGTTCTCATCTCCTTTTGGGGTTTTTTTTGTGCTCAGAGAATGCTGCTTTACGGCGTCTGTCAAGAACGCTTTGACAGACGGCAGTGGAGAAAAGTTGTAAACCGTTTATTTTTTTCATATCAGTTGAAATAAATAGCCAAAGACGTTCCAGCTAAGGTAGCCGAGTGCCCAGTTGGCACGGAGTCACGACTTCAAAAAGAAAAAAAGAAAAAAAAAAGATTTTCTTGAAAGCCGCAGAAGTTTTTATGCACTCCGATGGGAGCGTTTAGTGTCATAACGCAGTAAAGAGCTTAATGCAATATTTTTAGTGTAATCATTCCCCCAGATCTGAGCGGTCCTCCGTGGGAGCCCAGGCCACTCGCCGACCTGTCCCCTATGAGGGAAAAACGGCTTCTTGGACCAGAAAACATGAATTACTGCAATATCCTGTCAGAGCTCAAGATGCCAAAAATGTGCTGAGGACATTATGCCAACTTTGCAATTGAATTAGGTGCAACTGGCCGCATAACCGCACCGTCCCTCACCCGTGTCAGTGTTAAGTCATCAAAGATTCTTCATTATATACGACTTCGACAAACCTGTTTTTATCAAAGCCGTATGCGATCCGCCATTTCGCATCGGCTAACGACGGCAAAAGGAGATGCAATCGTGTGTGAGTGGCAGCGTGCATGCTAGCGGGCTGCACTCTCCCCGATCCGGCCGTCCCTGCAGTTTGTCTCAAACAGAGCTTACCATGGAGACTAAAACACTTTTTGGCTCGGGCCGCGAGGAGATCCATGTATGTCTGCTAGCATATATGAGTCATCATTAGGGATGTTTTATCATTTTATAATGAAATGGAAACGGCATGTGTGTGACATTAGCTGAGCGGGGGAATGCTGAAGAGGGCATCAACGAGCATTGGGGTTTTTTTTCAATGTGATATCTGATTCTTACTTTTTAAAACCAATTATTGTTTCACACATCATTCACCAGTAGAAGCAGTTGTCTTCGTTTGGAGAGAACCAGTGCTTGAAATTAACATCCCATACTGTTCTTTGTGCGCCTGCCTCTTTAACAGAAAATATCATTACGATTTGATTGGTCCCTACTGTTACCGCAGTGTTATTGCAAAATGCTGAATCTCATCAAATGTGTCCCAGGCTCGAAGGAAAAAATATTACATTTCCTGTTTTTAATTTTGAGTGAAAAGTCAAACAGGGTTTCTGGCGAACCCAGAAGAGGAGATTGGAAATATGTGTGACAATTTTTTTTCCTCAATGAAAAAAAAAAAACAATTTGGAGAAAATTAGGCAGGAAGCATGCGGCTTTCCTCAAAACCTAACGCGTCCTCCGGGAACTGCAGTATTGTTAGGGTGTTTATCGGCTTCATGGGCCACTTTTCCACTGAAAACTCCACTCCTTTTGATTCTATGTTTTTTGACAAACAAAAATTGTGCTGTCCTGTGTCTTCTGATTAAATACCTCATTAGCACACATTTGCAATTCGCCTTTTCTTATTAGCATTTAATTGATTCTGGAACCTGAGAAAATGAGAGTACAGGACTTCAAATACTTTTCAACACGGAAAAGTATT
>CAESWR010000600.1:284806-299623 GCA_903171835.1 Mullus surmuletus | reverse complement strand
TTGTGTGTGTGTGTCTGTGTGTGTGTGTGTGTCTTTCCGGTGGCGTTACTCTTTCGGTGACTAACGATCCAAGCAACCAGGGCACCGGCCATCTCTGCACATTTCCCAACTAACCAACGTGAGTGTTAATGTTAGGCAGCGCTAATGTGATAAAGGACATCTCGGTGAGCGGCAGACGTTGATGAGGGAGGTCACAGGAGAGCGGACCCGATTTGTGGCGACTGAAAAAAAAAAAAGAAAAAGATCACCTCAGCAACGCATAAAAAAAAAAAAAGCATGGTCACGGTGTTGTAAATTTGGTGTAAACAACGCAATCCAAGGCTTTATCCAGTCTGGTATCGGTTGTGCTCTCTGCTGCCTGCGGTGCGATAGGACGGTGGAATGTTTTCACAACGGTAATGAGGCCGCTCGTTATCAGATGAGTGTTATTTCAATAAGTCGGTCCAGCAGCTAACCTCGCCGCACCGATCCACCTCGGTCTTTTCCAGAATGTGTACCTCACATCTGGTAGAATAATCTCTTCGCTTCTCTGTTGAGACAGCTTGGGGGCTACGGTGAAAGGGGATGTTTTTAGCAAGTACACACACATGCATATACATACACACACACACACCTGATACATCCCTCAATAAAATTTCATCCATATAATATAACCCCGAAGAGCTGAAAGTGGATCTGATTGTCTTGACGGCTATAAAATGATGTGAAATCTCTCTGCAGGGCTGCACATGTGCATGCCTGTGCTTAAATGTGTGTGTGTGTGTGTGTGTGTGCATTTGTTGTGTTGCCATGCCAACTGAGCGAGCAAGCGAGGAACTGCGGGTCACAGTGTTGGCATGGCCTCACATTGCCTATAAGCTGATAAGAGCCAAACAGAGGGGACGCCTAAATGAATTCTACTAATAAAGCCCCCCCTCCCCACACACATACACACACATCCCTCGAACCTCTCCCTCTCTCTCTCACTCACTCCACCGTCCAGCAGCCTGCCTGCTTCCAGCCTGTCTGGTGCCAAGACTCAGATTTCAGAATTTCCTTCTACAAGCCACATTTAGAGCAGCCAGCGCACTCTCGCTCAGCATGTGTGTGTGTCTGTGTGTGTGTGTGTGCGCGTGGGCACGTACGTGCGTGTGTGCGCGGGTGAGTTTGTGCAACTTTCTCCTCTCGCTGGCTGCCTCCCTCGCCCCCACCATCGTGTTTTCGCGAGCACTGTCCTTCAAGTGCCGCCGCTCCTTGCTTCTTCTTTCTTTTCTTTCATCTCCCTCTGCCAGTCGCTCGACATCCATCCACCAACTGCCGCTGCCTCTTTGCTCATTTTAGGATCCTTTCAAGCGTGGTCATTGATTAATGCGTCCAATTAGCACAATTAGACAGAAACAAACGTTGGGCACAGATTTCACGTTTTGGGGGCGCACCAGTTAGGGTTACCTGCGAGCACACAGCAGTGTGGAGCCCCCTGTTAGTCTTTAGGGTGGGATTCCGAAGATCAAATCGGGTTAGGTCAGGTGGTGGAAAAACAACAATTTCAGCTAAATCAATTAAGTTAGATAATATCCATATTCATCCCCACTGTGTGCACTCTTCAGATTCTGATTTATATAACTAAATCACTTGCCCTTTCTTTTCTTTTTTTATATAGCACCATTTCATAACAAACAATTGTCTCTAACACCAGGGTCAAACAATAGTTGGTTATTAACACAGAGCCAATATATTCCCCAAGAGCAAACACTCACTGCCAGAGGGTGTTTCTTTCAGCTTCTATAGCTAAGTTGGGCACTGGTCCCTGCAATGCCCTTTTCTGGCACTTACACGTTGACGTTCACGCACTCACAAACACACAGGCTTGTGCGCTGTGCAAGACAATGTGTAGTTTTACTTTTATGGCGGTGTGCGCAGTCAAAAAAAAAAACAAAACTTTCCGTTGTTGATACCTTGCATAAATCTCAAATGTATTCACAGATGCAGAAGAGCCAGGAACATTTTTTTTTTCTGTTTACACTTATGTTCCCGTTTGTCTTCCTGGTAATCCGGTACGTCTCTGCAATCATATTAAAACCAAGATTTCAGTTCTGTGCATTCATTCCAGTATGAAAACGGTTCAGCTGTGCCGTACTTGAAAAGGCAGGAATGCGTATGCTAATTTTTTTCCCCGAGTTGCATCTACGTACGCCAAGAATGCCTCACACCACATGACAGGTCAAGGGGGTGTAAACAAATGATGTGTGAGGAGAGACAAGAGTAACAAAAGGAGCTTTCCTAGGAATAACAATGACGAGAAAATTGCCTCAATCAAGTAAACCCTATTTGTGATGATGAAGAGGTAAAGGACGAAACTTCACCACTACACAACAGGAGCACATCAACTATGGGTGATTGTACTGGGAGCTCTGGGGTGCACTGATTTGAATTTTTGAATCGGTTCCATTTTTATTTTGTAGCGTAAACCGGGATTCATGAGACCAAGCAGCATTTTCCTTCCCACTGCCAACGTGCGGATTCGCTTTGAAGTGTTTCTGAGGGGAGCCTTCTGCACACCACTGTTATGAGCTTGCGGTTCCCCTTTTGCGTGCACGAAAATCACAACATCGTCATCACGGTGATGCTGGAACCATTTTGGAACTTAATTATTAGTCTAAATCACAACTTTTCCTCAGTCCCACAAAAAAGTAAATGCCCAGACCGTCTGTGCGCTTCTCACGTAGCCTTTATTTACATGTGACTCACTGTCTGGAGAAGCAAGCTGTTGTTATAAACAGGCCAATATAACCAATAAAGGGGATCCTGAGCGTATGGTTGTTTGCTGCTCAGGGGTGTTGATTGTCTGTCGGAGCCCGGGCAGTCTCGCGGCATGGTTGCAGACTGTGTGCATTTGATGTGGGATTCATCGGGGGCCAAAACATGGAGTTTGGCTCTCGGTTAGAGACTTTCCCAGAACAACTGCTTCCTGCTTCCAAAAACTGGTAAAAACTGAAGGAAATTGTGCCTGTGCATGTGTGTGTGATTTTGTGGGGGACATAAATTGGTTTACACTGTCACATTGTGGGAATTCTCCGCCCCCTCGGGCGGGGGGCGGGGGGGACACGAATCACGTAAGGTAAGTCGTTATACTTGAGGATGAGGACGGTCGTATAGGAAACTCGTCTGCCTTGCTCATAAAATGAATACAAATGCAAATTAATTCATGACTTCATTTAAATTTAGATTAGATTTGTTGTTTTCAGAGACTTTTCATCCACAATATAAGTCTGTGTAACCCTCCGCTGTAAATGCTTTACCAGATGTTTACCAGGGCACAGCCATCCCATCTTACTGTTCAGCCGGGGCCACTTGAATTTCTCCCAAGAGTACCTACACACCACCGTCAACTGGAAACCTCTGCCATTTGAATTTGCGACACTCAATAAGTCAATAAGTCAATAAACCCAGCGTTACTTAGACACATCACACATATTGTATCATTCTCACATGGTACAACAACAACAGAAAGGGGGGTTTCGTAGTAATCACAGGAGTAAAATAACATCCTCCTTTATTAGTCCGACACGGGGCGGAAATTGCATATTTGACTGAATTTCGTCTGTTTAATTTTTTGATAAATGTTAACCAGAGTTGCTGAAGTGAACACATTAAAAGAGCTATTCTAACAAAACGATGACAAGGTTTTCTTGGTCAAAAGTACATATTGTCCAGATAAAGTGTCCTTGTTATCAGTTTGTGTAAAGAAAGTCTTTTTCTTTTCTGAGACACGACTCAGTTTGGATGTTATGCTGAAGAGTACAGTACGTATATTTTTCGAAAATCACCATTATATCTGTGAAGGACATCTTTTATACTTCCCAAGGGCTTGTTATTGGGGGAATGACATCCCACTGTCAAATGTAGGACGCAGCATCTCTTTGAAAGCACATAGAGACACACACAGACGTGCTCCACCACACACTCCCTAATGTCGTAAGAGAGTGATGGGGCACCATCCTGCCGACAGAAAAAAAAAGTTGTCTGTTCCATCTCAGGCAAATAACAATAAGCCCGGGGCTGGATTCCATTGGGCTTTCTCTTTGAAATGGGATACCGACACACGCATTACAAATATATCTCTTGTTTTATCTTCCGGGCCAGGCCCATGGAAAAATTATTCCAAATACCTGCCACGCTTTATCTGGAACCCTGGAATAGGTTAGACCCAGCTGGGAACACGAGGATGCTTAAAATAAGGCGTCTATTACGGGATGGAGTGGAGATGGATGGGACAGAGCGGGAAGGGATGGGGATCGGGGGTATTTTAGGTGTATCGGCCCCATGAAAAAGGGCTTGTTGCGGGGGCTTGGGGCTGCTTTAACGTCTACAATGTGGGCCGCTGTCAGCTGTTGTACAAACTGCATGTGTTAGGGGAGGGTTTGTGTGTGTGTGTGTGTGTGTATGCATGTTGGTGGCGCTCACACGTCCATAGCAGAGCAGGAATATAAATAACATTTTTCCTACAGATGTTCTCAACTTGACAAATTTGTTCTTGGCCTGTGAGATACTTTTTGGCATATGGCACGATGGTCTAACCTGCCACAACCTTTATTTACTTTGTTCAACCTCTCCCTGCCCCAGTTCAAACCATTGCTTTTTAAGAACAACATTTACATTTTTGGAATTCAGCTGATCTTTTCCACAGTGTCAGATGATAAGTAAGCATTTCTGCAGGGGCTTGAACAAGACACATGGCAGTATGAAAAAAAAATAATCTGTGTAACCTGTGATGTTGAAAAATTCTTGCCTTGAGTGGTTGGTTTCTCTTTGGAAGGGAAGGCTTTTTACTTTACTTTAATTCTTAAATTCTAAGGGGGGATTACTGATTTAAATACATTTCCGCTCATTGTACCCTTTCTATTGTGTCACCTTTCCACCAATTGACTATCAAAGTGAAAATGGAGGCTGCGGTGTGACAGATTCAGGGGAGAGATGTCAGCGGATGAATGGCAGGCAAGAATGAGATGAAGGAAAGTGGGAAGCAGGAAGAGAGCGAGAGCTGTTGAAAGTGAGTCCTTGAGGACTTCATTTATCTTTCCGCCTCCATTCGGTGCATGGGAGCTTTCACATAGTCTGTCCCCGTCGCCTTTAGAGGCCTGCTGACATTTCCTTCAGCAGCTGAGTGTGTGCGAACACCACTGAGCAGACTTACCCTCGAAACATACAGTCATCTACATAGTTCTCATGGCCCAATGGAGAGGCGGCATATTCGTCATACCAGCGATGCCAAGACACCGGTGGCCAAAGATGCTGATCTTTTTGACACTCTTAAGGCAGAGATGACGTGCCGAAGCAGCACTGGCAGACAAATCAGGTTGGTGCTGCCAATGCCAAATGACTCATATGGCACCTGTGACGGAGCCCAAAAACGCCAGCTTTGTGTCCATCCGGTACATTGGTATAATTTATTACGATGACATAGATCCATCCATCAGCCAGGTGTTTCTGGACTTAATGTCATAGGTGAAATCATTTTTTTTCATAGACTTTTTTAATGAATAATTCCTTGTTTTTTCCTGAAAACACATTCAAAGAGTGATATACACCACAGTGGGATCCCTGTAAATTCCTGATTCCTTGTCTTGTAAAACAGGATTGTTGGATTAATTATTTATTTCACGTGTTTGAATGTCCAGAGCCAAAATAGAAATGTAGCTGCTGAACCCCAGTCTGAGTGCAAACTGCTTTCTTCCCATCAAATTGTGTTTAACTGTTTTTTGCCTGAATAGTTCAACATCTAAATTAAAAGGGGGTGGATAGCACATTATTAGCTAAGGAAATACTGATGCTTTACAAAATTAAACGGAAGTATATTGTAAGCATTGAAACACAATAAATCAGTCTCAAAAGATGATTTGTCTTCATGACATGACAATGACAACTGAGGTCTGGTTAAGTTAAGGCAGAAAAAACTTCAACTTAACTCATACTTAGAAAGAGTAGACAAACAATGCAGGGACAAAAATGTTTAAAAAACTCCCCCAAAACCGTTTTGATTTCCAAGCAAATGTGAAATGTGTATCCATGCCCTCTTGCATCAGACAGAGTCATGATGCGGAGAGTCACAGACGGAGCATCTGTATTTGATGATTTGGGAATCTGAAGTAGTGGGAATTAAGAAGTGGTCTAACATCAAGACCAACGTCTCTTTTATTGCGTTAAATGTGCGTCTCCTTTCTCTTTTGCCCACTCTTCACTCCTCCAGGGCCGATTCTGCCAAGATGACGCAGCCCATGAGGGGTGACCAGGCCCACCAGCCGGCCCCAGCCCGCAAGTCAGCCAGCCTGTCCTCGCCAAGTGCGGCTCGCCGCCTATACCGCAACTTGTCTGGAAAGTTCCGTGTGGGCACAAACCCCCCTGCCCTGGAGGACAGTGTGGTGTCAGGACGGGGAGGAGAGAAGGAGAGGCTGCGCAAAACCACCATAGTAAGTCAGAGAGAAAGTAGGAAAAAAATAATAAGCCCAGGAACACTGTAGTCTATAAATAGCTTGGGAATCATATGGCCCTGGATAGTCCATCAGGGGACCTCAGGTAGTAGCATCACATGCATATCTACTGCCATGGGTGCATGTCAGGAATGAGGGTTTCCCATAATGCTGAGAATATACTGATGCAATTGGAACCATCTCTGGTTAGGTTAGGTCTCCACAGTCAGTAGTAACCTTTCTTCAAACCCTCTTTGTGTCACAGTTCCAGAGTAACGAAGCACTGTTTGAAGCCGTGGAGCACCAGGAGTTAGATTTGGTGCAGCTTCTCCTCTCCCAGTACAGTCTGGAGGAGCTCGACCTCAACACCCCGAACAGCGAGGGCCTCCTACCCCTCGACATCGCCATCATGACTAACAACGTGCCCATGGCCAAGCTCCTGCTTCGAGCCGGTGCCAAGGAGAGCCCCCATTGTGAGTAAAGGAATGCAACACAGTCTGAGTAGATACAGTAGAAGAAGACGTGGCTGGGGTTTGTGTATCTTCATGAAAAGACCAAACAAAACACGGTAGCTGCATTGTCAATAAAGAAAGAAAAAGCAATTTGTTTGCTAACCTGCTAATTCTCTTGATGAATATGCAAGAAGTACCAGTACACATGTTTTTGGTTCATAGGAGCAGGTAGGCACTGGGAAAAGATGCAAACCCCAGATCGAAAAAGAGCTGAATGTTCTTACCCAGAACCCCCTTGCCATGAGTCAACAGTGCTAACCACTGAGCCGCACTACCTGGTTCACATCACAACAGAAACATCCACTGGCAAACACTTTGAACCTGAAAAACATTGCAGGAACATTCAATTTATACACAGCTCTTTTTTCCCGTGCGACAAAACACAGCTAGAGAACTCTTTTAGGGACACCTTCCCAGACACCATCCAAGTATCTCAGTTTCTCCATCTCTTGTACTTTTTTCCTTCAGTTTTGACAGCTCTTTTCTTTTGTTCGTAGAACTTTTGGCTTGTTTGAAGGTGAGTCACACTGTGGCAAATGATAGTTTGGCTATATTGAGGAAGATCGTTGACTTTGCCTGAACCTTAAGCCAATCTAATCGTATGTCTCGTGAAGAAAAAGACGATCTCTAGACATACGTATATTGTACTTCCTTAACACTGTTAAAAAGCCCGACAATATTGCGTCATTACATTGATCAGGTACAGCTGGATTAACTGTCCTGCTCAAAGACTGTTCGACAAAGACGGGCGCTCTACCTAGTGTTGTAATCAAGACCGCAAAAAAAAAACGAGACCAAGACTGAGACAAGACCAAAGGAAAATCACAAAACAGAACAGACAAATATTTGCACAATGCAACATATCAACATAGGTATTTGTTGTTTATTTTCTAGAAAATCGATCTGTGTCTGGACCTGAGCATTTGAGGCTTTACTGGTTCTGTCCCAAAATTAGATGTGGATTTGTCAGGTAAAGGTGGCTTCAAAGCTGACTGAAAGAAGGCAGAGGCTGCAACTTGGGAGAAATAATCAATCTACCAATGTTTGAAAGTTTTTTGGTTGGTATAAACCTGGCACTTGCCACGTCTAAATGCCCTGCAGCAGGGTATCAACTGCTCTGGTTAACAAATCTAGAGTCCACTCAGTGTGAGACCGAGACAAGACCGAGTGAAAATGCCTTTGAGTCCGAGACGAGTCCAAGACCTTCATGACAAACATGATCTTGAGATTAAGAAAAGGTACTACAACACTAGCTCTGCCACTATAACCATGTCCTCCATCATGCCGCTATTTTCTCATTTTCCTTCCTTTGTTGATTTCATTCGTTAGCGTAACTCCAAAATGATACCAGATACTGATTCGTTTGGGCTTAAAAAGTCACGCTGTGGGAACCGACAACTGCCGTTGTGGAATCCGGAGCTGCTGCCATGACATGACAGATGCCACCAAAGCAACCGCAGGAGTTGCCCGAAGCGACGGCTCACACATAACTCATAACACAATCCCCTATCGTGTGCATTAGCAGTGCATTCATCCACCCACCACTGACAAAGCGCACATTTCTCGATTTTGCCCTGGCAGCGAAAACATATTAAATGTGATGAAGGGGTGGTAATCATGATGCAATATTAGTCATCTTTGTAAGCACTTTTCACTGTCTGTGTTCTGCTGAGCCTCTGCTCCTTTCTTCTGTTAATGATTAGAACTCGCCAGTAAGACTCCTAGGCTGTTTGTGTTTGTACTCGTGCGCGCACACACACACACGGTCACACTCACTCACGCTCGCATGGATACACACTTTAACCAGAGCCGAGCCAGACGTCTTATAAAGGTATCATTAAATTGAAAACACTTGAATGGAAAGTGGTGTTTACTGAAGTTTGCTCTTTGATTGTGCTCTCTCAACAGAACCCAAATAACTCATGAGAGTATAAGTCATGTGAGCGTGTGTGTTTGTGTGCGTGCGTGTGTGCGTGCGCGCACGCAAAGGACTGTAACAGAGAGAGAGAGAGAGAACAACAGCACAAGAGGAGAGTAAAGGACTCGCCGTCTATTTTTATAAGCATGCACTAATCAAACTCCATCTGAGAAGAATTGACATCAAAGGCTTTCTTGAACTTTGAAAGGAATTGATCCTGATTCTTATTGATTCGGTTTTGTTTGACTTCACAGTGTGTGGTTACCAGAGAGACGAAGGGGCAGACAACGGCAATCAAACAAATTCTCTAAAGCAACTTCATATTGCCGTTGTAAATCCCTCGGTGGCTCTCGATAGGACAAAGCTACTTTAATGTGCTTTTAGGAGGATCCCAGCCTTGAAGTGAAATAAGGACAAATCAGATGCACATACACACACTGGCGACAACATCTGGATCGGTTTCTGGGTTTTCGGAAAAGGCTCGAAACGTAAATCAAATTGGAGCTTAGGCGGCTATTCCAATCGGCCCCCGAGAGTCCCAAGTCCATATCAGCAGGAGGGAGCTGTCCTCTGCAACAGCTCGAACCCCCGACCCTTTCACATTCCCCGTTCAAAGAGCGACAAACTGAGTCTAAGACACCCCCCCCCACCTCCCTCCAGTAACCAAAGAGAACAACAAAACGGACACTCGGAGGAGGCGCTCGTGTTCAAAGGGAAGCTCCCAGCCACTGAGGAGACACTCAGAGAGCCACAGAATTAAACACCCAGATGGACATTTTGACACGGAGCTTTAAACTTGCTGTCAACAGTGGAATCTAACGCTCAACAGTGGAATCTACAATGAACAAACACAGACCACACAGACTAAACACAGACTCACGCCAGCCCCAAACACTTCACGAATGACCAGCCACCAAAAAGGAGCACAATACGCTACTGTCCTTTGTGAACCCGCGCGGCTTTACGTTACCTGTAGCTTTTATTTAGAGCGATCCGTTTGGCACCGGCCTGGGGATTCGAACGCTCGATCGCCCTGTCGCCAAAACCACATGGCCTTCATTTGAATATTTTCGCTGGGTGTTACATCTACTATAGCGACGTTTTGTTTTTTTGTGTGTGTGTCGAAGTAAACATCATTGTTCGCATTGTTTTAGCAACACCCGACCCCCCTTTGGGAGAAAAAACATTCCTCCGACGGCGGCTGTTTGAGGCTGCGGTATACGATATAAATAGATCAGTTGTGTAAATTGTTCCACAAGTTTGCAAAAAAAAAAAAGAAGTTTAACAATGGCAGCGCAAAGTGATGCCTATGTATGTTCCCACCATTTTGTGTTCCCTCATAACCCGCGCACGAAGAGCAGTCCTGCCTCGCTCGCCCTTCTCACTTTCATTGCCCCATTTTCTCGATGTTGTCATCGCTAAAGAAGGACAGCTTAGTTAAATGAAGTTTATGGAGGAATCTGCTGCAGCATTTTGGGAAAACAAAGGGATTAAAGAGCAAAGCCTGCAAAACTCATTCACAGCAATTTCGTAGAAGTTCACTCTCCTATCTGGTTATTGGAGTATTAATACAATCAAAGGCTGATGTTGAAACCGGGCTGAATATTTTATTATTTTTTTTAAATATTCCTCATGATTATATTCAACGCAGGCTGTGCTTCTTTTTACAATGGCACATTTTATGTCAATCATAAAAGTACAGCTCTTGTGACCGGGACATGTGACTCTCGGCTGTAGTCCTGATAGCATGTGAAACTTTGTACTGGGTAATTATTTTTGAATGAAACATTTTTTTCACCACACTGACAGTGTTGGTGTTGTAGTCAAGACCGCACAAACCGAGACGATGACTTTACCGAGACCACGGGACACCAAGACTAAGACAAGACCAAGATATTTGGGGTTTGTGACCGAGACCAAATACATGAAAGACATTTTATTTAAACAACAAATCAACAAAGGTATTTTCTGTTTATTCTCTGGAAAAATTGTATTTTTCTTGATTTGAGAACCCTGAGTCCATGTTGATTGGTGCATAGGCAGCTATTTCCACTCATTTCAAACATTGGAGACTTTGACTGA
This sequence comes from Mullus surmuletus, assembly GCA_903171835.1. Classification (NCBI taxonomy): domain Eukaryota; kingdom Metazoa; phylum Chordata; class Actinopteri; order Syngnathiformes; family Mullidae; genus Mullus; species Mullus surmuletus. The sequence continues at coordinate 288,665 of CAESWR010000600.1, read as the reverse complement.
AATCAATTGAACACATTTGATAGGAAGGCAGAGGCCGCAACTTGGGGGAAATAATCAATCTACCAATGATTGGAAGTTAGTGGCTGGTGTCAAAAGCAAGGCACAGTCTAACAGCCTGGCAGTGGGGGGCTACACCGATCTGGATACAAAATCCAGAGTCCACTACGTCCCAGACAGAGACCAAAAAGTACACTACACTACCCAGTACCACACGTCTATATGTTTGATGGTATTTGCATGAACAGCCTCTTCGCTTCCTACTTGGTCCACAATTCAAGTAAGAAGCAATGACCTCTCTTCAATGACCTCTCTTCTCTCTCTCCGTCTCCACCATGTGTTTCAGTCGTGAGTCTGGAGGGCAGAGCGGTGCATTTGTCTACACTGGTGCAGGAGGCCGAGCAGCGGGTGGCCGAGCTCCAGGCCCAAGTTCGCAGCGAGGGACCCGGAGAGCGGGAGAGCTCCGAGCGCGAGCGGCAGCTGAAGCCCTGGGAGTGGAGGCTGCGGCTCTTCAGACGCATGCAGACGGGCTTTGAGCATGCGAGTAAGGCTCCGGGAACACTTTGATGGTCGTCACAAAGATTTCTCACATGCGGAACAGTTGAGCGGAGAGTTTGCCGCTCAGATCATTCCAGCAGTCGTGTTTGGTTTTCATTTTTTTGCACCCTTTTTTTTCTGCTGGCATTCTGTCTGGGCTGAGTTAATGGCTTCCACACTGGGATGCCGAGCATGTACGTGTGTGTGTGTGTGTGTGCACGTGTGTGCGCAAACATAACACGCTTGTAGTCCTGCTTTAATTTTTTATAGGCATTTCATGACACATTTAGTGGTACGGTAGACAGCCCCCCCCCACAACCCCCACCCCCCACACCACTCCACCCACCCTCTAAAAGACAGACACACGCACACACACTCCTGCCAATCTGGCCTTTGATGTCAGAAAGCTCTTTCCCCACTCAATAATTCCACACGTTCATGTAATTTGATAACATGATTTGAACATGAATGAAAATAATACTCCACATGTGATGCTTTTGCTGTCACGGTTTTCCTGTGACACTCAGTGGCGATTGGGCTGACGTTAATATTTGACAATCTTGGAATCCAGTGTCGCAAGTGTCATTTCAATCCAATACCAACCGTAAATTGCTTCAATTTCACAGCCATCCACTAACATGAGACTTTTTCAAGCCTCTCCTCCTGAAACTCAGCAGCACGATTGTGCAACAGACCAAATGATGTCATTACACCGAGCTGCCAACTCACTCGCTCAGTCGAAACGGTCACAATGCGCAGGATTCTGATCTGCTTTTGTTCACCTGTCTGGCTCTGCGCTTCCGTGCCGTTTTTACCGATTTGCTCTGCTCATCTGCCTGTCTGTCAATTCAGACCCTCCAGACGCTCCCGGCGCAGTGCGATTGTCCGTCAGCAGCAGCACCAGTCTGAGGGTGGATTTCCAGGAACCGCTCTGCGTCAACTCTGCTGTGGTTACCAAATACAAAGGTCAGGCGTCGTGCCCAGTCAGATTCTACACGTGGAACAGACGACTCGGCATTACAATACGTGAAGTTGTCAGACTAATTGAGATGTCAGGTGTTTGCAAAATACATTTATGCTAGCAGGCGTCTGACTTAGCGATGCCAGTTCTTTATTGATATGGGCTTCTGCGGGCCAGCTGCGGCTCCAGCTCAGCCACATGACCAAAATAATGTCAAACCAAAGGCTCACCAGATTTTTCATCTCACAAAAACCTCTCTCATCTGCAGAGAGATTCGTTGACTGTTATTTTCAGTCCGAGATGTAGCCTCAACAAGATAACCAATTGACTTTATTTCCAATTTATTCGAATGCATGTATGTATGTGTTTAAAGCAACATTATACAACTATTTCTCCATAAATAATCAAATGGGTCAACGTCTTCTACCACTGATGGTCATATTTGTGACCATCAGTGGTAACTTGAGTTTCTCTTGAATCCAAATTTTGCTCCAATCACCTCCTAGCATTTTTATCTTCCGGATGTTTTCCGTAAAACAGGAAATCCATCATTATCTGAAACATCTGTCCAACTTTATACAGATTATCTTGGCAGGTTTTTTCCCGCTCAGATATCACCAGAGTACTGAGAACCAGCATCCTGTCATTGCCTTTCTTGGCAGCAGAGGCAGCGCTTGCTCAGAAAAGTTGCTTAGTGTTGCTTTAACTGTTTTGAAATGTAAGAAGTTTTGATGATAGGTCTGTTCTGCCGAAGCCACACTTGAGAATCAGACAAACGGCAACAATTGTGAGATGTAATTTATCTTCCAATGGGAATTTTATCAGATCAGAGTGCTGCGTGGCACTCCTGAGCAAATGTTAAACTGCGAAGGAGCTGCAGAGATCATGTTCTTCCCAGGGATAGATGACCAGCTGGTCTCACTCGAAGTGCACTTTTGCATTCACACAGAGGACTAAACTGGATAAACTGGACTCATTAGTGAAACTAGATGCTATCTCCAATGCCTGGAAAACCAAATAAAGTTGCTGTATGAACTGTTCCATTTTTGTCTCTGATGTACAGCAGCTATATGATAGATGATATTTTCACTTTTTTCAAGTTTCACATTCTAAAGATTTGTTGTGTGTCTCCAGTGAGCTGGAGCTGCGATCCTTCCTTCAACCCTTTGCTGGGTGAAATGGTGGTGGACGACACAACTCTGCTGCAGTGCAACATCACTGGACTCACTTCTGTAAGTTTTGCCAGACCTTAAGCCACCACGCCGTTACTGAAAGGGTGAATTATTGTGTGTACAATCAATCAGTGTGAATCGGATAATCGTGCCCAGTGTCTCCAAACACTTAATGATGTCAAGATGATAGTGCCAGGAGCAGCTCTGCCAGCAATAAATTTCAAATTTCAAAGGACTGAATGGGTGAAAGATACAATCGCGTGTCACAAAAGCAACACAAAGAGCCGCTAACCTCTCGCTTCTGCAGCTGCTGGTGCTGACCGATAAAAAATTTAAAAGCCATTCTTCCACATAAAGAGCCCCGATATTATTGACACATGAGTCGGGGCATTTGCCTTGGCGACGTTTGAAAGCCCCGTCCCGAGTGGGTCTTCTTTATCACATACATCAAACTGCAGTTGTAGTCGCCACCCGTCCCAAATGAGAGGGGTGAAAGACTTATGACCTCACGACAAACACAATTGGGACAACAGTTTGTTTGCTTTTGGAAAGTCTCGGCTCCAGCAACAGTTGCAAAACAGTCTCCGAAATGATTCAAAAAGAGCAGCTTGGTAGCCTGTCACCTGATTTATGTTTGGCATTTTTAAGTGGGCATGTAGACAAATGGACGCTCCCTTGCTTGTTTGTGTGAGAGAAAGCCCCTGCCCCCCTCTTAAGACCCCCGCTGCCAGCCAGAGCTCACCCCTGTCACATGACAGGGGTCAAGGCGAGGTCAGGAAGTGTCGGCAGCTGGTTTGATTGATCTGGCTGAGAAAGGGGAGACAGAGGCCTGCTGTCTGCATGCTGGGCACAGAGACAGACGGAGCTCCTTGACAAGACCCTTCGCCCTGCACGCACACACACACACACACACACACGCACTGCACACACACACGCCCCCTCAAGTGAAGCCACACTTGAATGCATTTATGGCTTTACACACAACATTTACACACAGATCTTTCAGTCGTCGCAGTCTGTTAATGCAGTCTCAAATGTCATCCGTCCTGTCCTTTCAGGGGAGTCACTACTACGTCCAGGTGTCAGCCTACAACATGAAGGGCTGGGGGCCTTCGCTCATTTCCACCCCTACATGTGCAGCACCTTCCAGTAAGTCCTCGCTGTGTGTGTGTGTGTGTGTATATGTGTGTGT
>CAESWR010000600.1:204236-215849 GCA_903171835.1 Mullus surmuletus | reverse complement strand
CCCCCCCCTCTTCTTCTGCAGCCTGCAACTGTAACCTCCACGCCCGCCGCTGCCGATTCAACATGGAGCTGTACAAGCTGTCGGGCCGGAAGAGCGGCGGCGTCTGCATGAACTGCCGCCACAACACGGCGGGCCGCCACTGCCACTACTGCAAGGAGGGCTTCTACAGGGACATGGCCCGGCCCATCACCCACCGGCGAGCCTGCAAAGGTGAGGGTCCCGCCGAGGATTCCGCGTTTGTGCCGATTTCACTTGTTTTCACTTGTTTCGGAGGTGATGTAAATGCCGCTGCCACTTTGCCCGTGAAACTGAGATCACGGGGCAGTAAGACCCAGACTAGACCAATATAGTTTACATCAAAGAAAGATGAACAATTTTTATATATAGCTTCTGTATGATTTTGACTTAAGCAGCACAATGCAACAAATTAACAAGGGTATTTTTGTGAAATTTCTAGAAAATAGTTCTTATTCTGACCTGAGAACTCTTGAGTCCATGTTGCTTGGTGCATAGGCAGCTATTTCCACTCATTTCAACCAATTGAGGCTTTTTTTGTTTCCATCCCAAAATGAGATCTGGATTTATCATGTGAATGTGGCTGCTACGTGGACTGAAATCAGATGAAGACATTTAATAAGAAGGCAGAGGCTGCAACTTGGGGGAAATAATCAATCTACCAATGATTGGAAGTTAGTGGTTGTGGTCCGAAGCAAGGCACAGTCTAAAAGCCTGGCAGTGGGGGGGCTACACCGCTCTGGATAACAAATCCAGAGTCCACTCAGTCCCAGACCAAGGCAAGACCGAGTAAAAATGCCTTTGAGTCTGAAACAAGACCTAGACAATAAGTGGACTTGAGACTGATACCAATCTTAAGTACCACAACCTTAGAATGCTGGCAGGATCATTAAGCTGCAACTGTGATGTTTAAGCCTTAAGACTTAAGATGTTTAAGTCAGAATGTCAACACACTGAACTCAGAGGAGCAGAGGCATTCAAACATGCCTGCAGAGACAGAGATTCAAGTGTGACGCACGAAAGAAGGAGGAACGAAAAGAACCGAAAACCCCAAAAAAGTGAGGTCTTATTGTGCTTCATTTTATCCTCTGATTTCTCTTTCCCCCACGGATGTACAGTTGTGAAAGAAACAGACCAACTCTTTGTTTACAGGAGCAAAAAAGAGCCGTTTTCGGGAACTTCTGCTCGATCAATCAGCGCTCGAGGAGGAAAAGTTATTTAGATTAAAAAATGTCACGGCCAATTACTTTGGAGATGGGTTTGACATTTTGTCTGGCAGCACGCTGCACTCAGTGTTTACCAAATGTTCAAACAAAATCTGATTCACGCGTCCTGACCCCACTTCTGACTTGTGTAATTCTTGAAAAGTGTAAAAGACTGGAAACAAACATGGTCATGGTAAACTTCAGTAACGTAAAAAAAGGGGAGAAAAAAAGGCATGTCTGACTTGCCATACATAACAGCGCGGAGAGCAATGTTCCCCCATAACATTACCCCCTGACCGAGGCATTTCTCATGGAAAAATGTATTTCACGGCTATATTATTTCACGTTTGCTGTGAATATTTCTCCGCCTAATATTATGCTGGAAGCGCCGCAGAAATAACACCGGTTTCCTGTTCTTGTTGCTCAGGAAAATATTCAAATCAATAGCAGAGGAGTGCTGTTTTTGAATCCTGCTGGTGGCGAGGACCGCCTTTGGAGCGAAATCTCGTGGTGCATCATTGCTTCGACATTGTGCTGCGGCTTCCTGCATTAGCTGGGCCCAGACGAGGAGGGGGGGGGATGGGGGGGGTGGGGGGTCGCGATCGAATAATATGGCAACAGCTCCTTGAGACACGAATCATCTGACCTGCTGCTGCACTGAAACGCTGGCAGAAAGACGTCAGACGTGGTGTCCCTGTGCGCGAATCGCTCCCTCATCTTCCATTTCCTGCAGTTATTCTCTCTCTCTCATGCACACACACACACACGCGCACACACACCTCCCGCCATCCGTCCTTATCAAAGTGATCAGGCGGTTAACGGTTTATCATCCGTTCCCACCTGTGACGGAAATTAAAGTTTGGCGCTCTGAAAGGTTGATCGATCGGAGCAATCCCACTGTTTCCCTTGAGTCGTAGCCCCCCACCCCCCACCCCCCCCCTTCCATAGTGGGGGGCAGTCGCCACCATCTCCTTCTCCCAAATAGTCTGTATGACTCACAGCTGGATTTTCTTCCTCCCCGATATTAATTTCAGCTCACCTCTGCGTTTTTATGCGTCAGATGGAGGTTAGAGGTGCGGGCGGCTGAAAACGGGGGGTGGGGACGGGGTTGGTTTTGGGGCGGGCGGGGGGGTGTCACATCAGTTACCTCAATAAATTACAGGTGCTTGCCTGTCTGTTCCCAATCAGCCCTGCTCCGTAAAACGTGCGTTCATAAGCGACGTGACGACCGTACGTGCAGGAGCATTAACCTCCCAACCGCGCTCGGGACCACCATTTACCTCCCACATGCACCAAACACACACACACACACACGCAGTCTTCCTTGTCTTGCACCTCCAGTCTCCATCAGAGTGTTTGCGTGCCCATGGCGGAGGCGGCGGGCTCGCGCGGCCCTTTACTGCGTCACAAGTATTAAAGCAGTCAGCGAAATGAAAGAAACAGGGCCATCACCACATTGCCTGGCTGCAGCATGCAAAGGCCTTGAAGAATTTTCTCTTTTTTTAATGTGAATCCAAGTGTTCTGCCGTACAGCTGGTGTCGGTTGACCACAAGGAGTATTGATAAAAGCCTTTAAAAAACGAGGCTGAAGCGTCCACGTGAGGCAGCGGCCGCCAACACAAACCACATTGGCTTCATTTCTCAAATATCAGCAACGACGGACGCTGGACGAGAAGATGTTTGCTGTCAGGAAACGTTGGAAAAATGTAGCTCTCCGAGGCGTATAAGGTCAATAATGCGGCATCTGGTTTATAGCAGGAGAAATATGGCTTTTTAAGAGACAAATAACGTGGTGGTGTGTGCTTCCAGTGGAAAAAGGTAAAGATCAGTCAGCACCTGCGAGCGACTAATGACGGTTAAATGCCTTGAAAACAGAAACCAGCAAGCATCACCAAATGAAATGCCATTATAATTAGATAGCCAATAGGACATTAGGTTAGCAGGTATACGTACATCGGCGCACACACACATACTAATCAGTTAGGCTGAGCAAACGCCTGTCAAAGGACTACAAATCCCACAGCAGTGCCTGTCAGGTCTGCAGTCGCGCAGGCTTGAAAAGTCATCAACATCTGAGGAAGTTTTATGGCTTCTTAACTGGCCCGAGCGCCTGCACATAAAACTTCAGAAACACAGTTTGGTAGGAGGAGGAGGAGGAGGAGGAGAGACGGGGGCAGAGATTGACACCAGCTCGGCCCTCCCTGCGCGGCGCAGGCGACTCTGGCAGCTGCCGGTTGTTTACTGAACAATGTGGACATTGGCAGTAAACTCTGATGTCTTAACAGCCCGTGATTGTTTAGAAGGGAAGTGAGAACATTGACCAGCGCCGGCGTTCTGGTGCACGCGGAGCCGCTCGGCTGACGAGGTGATCGGCCATGTGGTGAATGGCTGGCTCTGATTTAAGAAAAAAAATCTCATCAAACATACATGCAAATTGATGTTGAAGAAATAATTTTGCATTAAACTACAGATTAAATATCAATGAATCATCCATTTAGATTTGTAATGATACTCCTCTGTTATTTTTATTGAATCGTCCCAATCAGAATAACTCTATTGATCCTTAGAGGGAAATTCTTACAAACAACTCCCAATAGAAATGTGTGGAGTGACAAATGTTATAAACTTAGCAATGCAAAACTGCAAATAAACTAAAATGAATTAAAACTAGGAAAAAAATTAGAATGAAAAAAAAGCCACCCAAGAATATACATATACTATAAGTAGAAGTAATGAATAAAATAAAATGAAATATTGAATGATACAAATACAATGAAATAACATTGGGGAAAAAATGATTTTATTGTGAAAAGCTCCAGTTTGATAACAGTGTGTGTGTGGCAAAACTCATCAGCTGGGTCTCATTAACATTAATGAGGGCTAAACTTCAAGAATGCCAGAAATTTTCAAATTGTCACACAAGGTGAAGGTGGCAGGAGCTCTGGGTTTGATGAACGTGGGCTGGGGGTGGGGGGTCTACAGCTGTGTGCACACCTAGACAAAACAGATTGCTTTATTTGAATAGAAGAAAACGGTTCAGAAAAATGACAAAAATCGAATTCAAATATGTTAATCCCTTAATGCCCTTAATACTAACCAGAGCACTTCATCATCTCTCTGAAGGTCTTGGTCTCGTCTCGGACTCAGTCTAGGACTGAGCAGACCCTGGATTTTGTATCCAGAGCGGTGTAGCCCCCCACTGCCAGGCTTTAGACTGTGTTTTGCTTTGGACACCAACCACTAACTTCCAATCATTGGTAGATTGATTATTTCCCCCAAGTTGCAGCCTCTGCCTTCTGTGTTTTCAGTCAAGTTAGAAGCCACATTCAACTGACAAATCCACATCTGATTTTGGGATGGAAACAAAAAAGCCTCAAATGCTTGAAATGAGTGGAAATAGCTGCCTATGCACCAAGAAACACGAACTCAAAAAGACCTATTTTATAGAAAAATACCTTTGTTGATTTGTTGCATTGTGCTGCTTAAATAGAAATAATGCAGAGGCCATTTTGGAACAACACTAATTCTCAATCATTAACAGTGTTCTTTCATATCAATCATTATTGTGTTTTATGTTGCAAATTCCCCATACATTACATGCTCGGTGCTCCCGCTGACCCGACTTCTGACGCTCCGGGTCGGCCTTGCGTCATGCCCCGCCATATGCCAGTGTAATTTCCCCCGGGGGTCAAACTCCCCCGCATGTGTCATCAAAGCCCGGCTTCTCCCGTTGAGCCTGCGTGACCTAAGTGGTGGGGATTTTGCACGGACGCCGGGGCATCAGATTTATGTCTCCGTACACAGCTTCAAACGGAGCGGGGCCGCTCCGACACCTGTGGACCGGTCAGGCCCGCCGGAAAAGGCAAAGGCGTTTTCTGAGGATATGAGCCTGCAGTTAATCCCCCCCCCCCCCCACAACCCACCCCACTGCCAGACACACACACACAATCTTTCTTGGGTCGGTTTCAGCCATTTAAACCCTCCCCTTTGCCCAGTCAACAGGTGGCTCCTCGCTCTGTCTCTCTGTTGTAGCGGCTAAAAAATGTCCGGCGCAAATAAACACGTTCACACTTCCGTCAAGTTGTGGAAAAAGAAACCGTGGCGTGTCAGCAGCTGCCTTTCTCTGGCTGGAACAAACTGTGGGGTTACAGGGTCCCCCCCCNNNTCCCACCCCACCCCCCCAAAGTGTCACTTTGGCCCCTCGCTCGTCTTTTCACGATAATCTCAGACAATTGCGGCTATCGCGTTACACTCGAGTCACTCGGCTTTAATAACTTAGCGCGAGACCGAGCCTGATCTTCAGGGATTAGAAACAGAGAGAGACCTTGCGTTTTTGGGCGGCGTGTCATCAGATAAGACAAGATAAGAGAGGATAAATCTATTTCGGATGGTGACATTTGACGCCTGAGCGATGTTTTCCCATCAGCACTGCTGTGAAATCCTAAATATGTTTATTACTTCAAGAGCAAATGTCTTTTTTTCTGTTTTTTCAATAGAGTCAGAGGGTCCACGCTTTGGTTAGATTCACTGTTGTTTATGCCGTCGCACAAACCAGAGGCTGTGTTTGGACTGAACCTTCTCCTCACCAGCACCTCCCACCCGTCTCCGCCCGATCCGCTCAAAAATCTTGTAAAGATCTCTCTCTGGGTGCTTTCGGACAAACACGCCAGCTGATTGTATTTAACGACTCTTTAAAGCCAAAAGAAAGAAGGGGGGGGAGAAAAAAAATGCTTTGTGATGCTGATGGTGGCTCAGATGCGTTACCTCGAGCAGGCTAAACCCATTAAAACCTTGTCAGAACGAGGTGACCCAAGTGTTGCCTGTTGCTGTTGGCATTTTACTGGGCACTGACTGAACTTTCGGGAAGTGATGAAACAGGCGAGCGTGTGTCACCGCGCGAGCAAACAGCATTTGGGAGAGCGAACGCACGCAGCTCCTCAGTGCTGTTCTCTATTTTCACACTCAAATCCACTCGCTGAATTACTCTTTAAAGCAGAATTTTTAAATAACTCAAGCCACCAATCAAGGAGGCTTGTGGGAAAGCGAGTCAATGTCACTTTTATAACAGCATTACAAATTGAAGCTCTGATATAAGTGGTGTTTTGATGCACTATTCAATTAGCTTCCTGAACGCAGCATTGCAGAGGGTTGAAAAAAACTGAAAAAAAGCTTGCAACTTGACCCTTTAATCGCAATTTGGTAGTGCAATGTAAAGTAGCAGTTTTATCAATTAAAAACAAAAAGACTGTTAAAAGGACTTGAAAGGCATTGAAACTCAGAGTTGGGACGTGACTCGGGACTTGAGGACAAAGACTGGAGACTTACTTGGGTCTCACCTATGCAGCAAGTGCTTCTGGGAAATGGCAAATCTGTCCACTTCAATGTTGAGCCTCCTCGTGCCTCGCTGGAACTGTTTTTATCTGTGTCATTTCTATCAATTCATCATCAAATAAAGCTTCTCTTATCCCGTCTTTCCCTCTGACCCTTGACCCCCCGCCCCCCCCACCTCAGCCTGTGACTGCCACCCGGTGGGCGCGGCAGGCAAGACGTGCAACCAGACCACGGGCCAGTGCCCCTGCAAGGACGGCGTGACCGGCATCACCTGCAACCGCTGCGCCAAGGGCTACCAGCAGAGCCGCTCGCCCGTGGCGCCCTGCATCAGTGAGTAACGCCGCCATCGCCGCGCAAAAACATGCAAAAACTGACAAGCTCGATTGCGGAGAACATATTGCAGAAACGGCGTAATATATAGTTACAGTCGAGCAGTAAAAGCAGCACACTGGCAAAGCGCGGAGATTACAGGACGTAATTTAAAGCACACTTCTCCGCAGCTTTAAGTCACTTTGGGCCTCTGACAGCAGGCACGCCCGGCCCCCGGGCCGCTCGGGCCGCGCGTCCGCCGTACATGTGTTCTGTGGGATCGCGTCGGCCGCTGAAAAACAGCAAACGAGAGAGCAGACCAAAACATGTGTGCGAAACCAGATGTCATGGGATCTCCGTTGAAGGGGCTTTTCTCACGGCGATGGGGATTTTTGGGGTTGTGTTTATGTCAAATGGTTTCTGTTGATTATATCGGCATTCGTTAGTCAAGTAAAAGTCGAAGTATGATGTTTTTTTGTTTTTTTTATCAATTTCAAAAACTCATTCTTCAGATTGTGATGAAACCTTGATTAACCAGTTGTTGTGGAAGGGTGTTAACATTGTAAAGCGCAATACACAGACTGTAAAAAGTTTTCAAATAAAAGAAACAAGGATCGTGCCCTTTCTGAAGAAAACAATATAAGCAAACTGTGTATTTTTATGATATTTTAACAGGTTTTGTTTAATTTTTTCCTCATTGTTTGGTGTTATTTAGTATATATTATTACATGCAAAGTCAGACAGACAGTAATGGATACACGGACTGGTGGTAGATTGAGTGCAACTTTGATTGGATCTGCTAGCGCCCAACAAACTGGGTTTTGATTGGATGCCTTGAATTATCATGTTCTTGCCAAATTGTCCCGATCGCCTTGTTTTTGTTTGTAAAAAGTTGTTAACGGAAAGTTGAAAAGCATTAACGGACGAAACGCCCACTGCCGCTCCTCCAGCCGCTGTGGTTTGCTAGATGGAATTTTTCACTTCCCCGTGTGTTGCTAAATTTGTGACCCGGCACGTGCAGCCATGTGTAGTAAAGGGCAAATTTACGCCCAACTGTGCGCCAGGCTGCACGCGCGCACGCTCGCCAAGCCCGCCCTCACCCAGGCGAACTGCGCCGTGCCGCTCGTTGGCGTCGCTGAGCTTCGTCGCCTTGTTACCACACGCTGCCGTGCTATTTTTTCTCACACCGGAGCAGATGGCAAACAGGCGAGGAGGAGAGAGCGACCGCGGTCACGGATGGCAGACCCCGCCGGACGGCGAAAAGAATGGCGCTGCGAGTGAATGACAAGCGCGCGCGTCCCGAGCCGGGAGACAAGCCCATTAAGGAGCCAATTAGCACGACGGCAACCACCTTTTGTCTAAGCCATCCTTTAATCATTTGTTGGCCTTCAAAAAGACGTGGCCGCGAGGGTCACGCCGACTCAGAGCAGCTCCGCGCCGCCGCCGCCGCCGCCGCCGCCGCCGCCGCCCCCTCCCTCCGCGACTCTCAGTGTCCCTGTTTGTTTTCATTGGCAGGGTGTCTGTAATTTCAGAGCGAGACAACTGCTGCTCTTGAGTCAAAACAGCTTTCCAGCTACTCCCCTGCTACCTCCCGCCAGCACGCTCCCACTCGCTCGGTTCAGACCCCTCAACCTCCAAATCCAATCAAAAGCAGATCCTCCGGGTGGATGCTAAGCCGGCGTTCCAGTAACTGTGTTTACGGTAAAGGCGGAGGGCCCGCCGTTAGCATTAGCATTTGTATTGGAGGGCTGCATACGATTAGAAGGGAAGTCCTGGAGGAATTCCACCAGGCACTTTCTAGTGTCGCCAGCGGGCACGGCGAGGGAGGGCGGCATCTGTCTCAAGATGATCCAAACAAAATTGCCCCCCCATCCCCACCCCCACCACCCCCTATCCCCCCCTTTTGCCATCTGTCCATCTGTCTCTACATGCCTGCGTGGAGACTACACAGCGGTGTTGATCCTGCATCTGTCAAAGGAGGGACGATCGTTTTTGAATCGGCGCATCACAAAGACCCCGGACGTCTGCCTCAGATGTGGCTGGCACCCGTGCCAGGGGAAAAGCGCTTTATCCGCCTAATAACCAGGCCGAGTTTAAAATGACCGCTTTTGTTCTGTTTCTCCTCTCAAAAGCGGGGACGACTTCAAACGTGACGGGGGGCTGTCGATCAACCCGAGCCGGTGTTTTCGTCCCAAAACCCCAAATTCGATCCTGTCATATCACAGGAAATTCCAGATTTGAATTGAATTCCCGGTTTCAAATTTACGTTCCTCGCAGACTGCCTCGGGATCTCTCCGCGTCTTCCTTTGGACGACATCGAAACCGCTGCATTAGTCCGTGGAATGCGTGGTGTATTTGAGACCCCCCCCAATCCCCCCCCCGGCCCCTCACCACCTATTAGTGCCCCCGTCACTGTTTACCTTGCTTGTCTGTCTTCGCATGTCCCAATACGGAATGGCCGACACATGTCACAGTAAAATCTTCAGTAAAACAGCCCAAAGTGTGGTGTTAGCACGCTAATGTATCCAGTTTGAAGCCCCCCCCCCACCCCCCCCACCATAGCTGTTTTTTGACATCACCTCTAATGAATTCCGACGTGTTTCTTTGACCACACCTGCGCACTCGGCAGGCAAACGGCCAAATCACTGTCACCATCATCAAAAGAACTCCCATTGAACCGGTGTGTCATTACCATGTATTTCTTGTGTGTTTCAGAAATCCCAGTGGTCAACCCCACCGCTGTGGTGAGCAGCACAGAGGAACCGGCAGGTTGGTACCCCCCTCCCCCCCGCCACCCCCACCCCCACTCCCACTCAAAGCAGCACCGTTTTACGAGAGGAACAAGAACATATTTTTTAATATTTCTGGGCTGGAGATTTAAGGTGTGGAATAAATATTAGGGCAGGGTGGGGCTCCCCCCTCCTTTTTTTTTTTTTTAAATGTTTCCAAACGCACTGGGACCCCTGTCTGAAATTTTTTCCTTTGTCTTAAAAAAGCCGGCGTCCTTGGTGAGGTTTCCCCTCGCCTCGAGTTAGTGGAGCCTCGCCGCGCTCTGAGCTTAAAACGCCAAGGCCGGCCAATAGTCAGCAGAGGCGATTCGTTACAGTTTAGCAGGAAGATATAGTGGAATAGAGCGTTCCGAGGCGTGAAAGGAGTGCTGGCAACCGACCGGGGGGACATTTTTTCAGTCTCTCCCTCCATCCCTCCAATTTAGGCTCTGGTCAATTACCCTGCCCTTATTTTTCATTCCACGGCTGTTTGATTTGTACAGTTGTGTTGATTTGGAAATGTTGATTCATTAGTGGGTTTATAGCACATATCATCACTCAGGCTGCGGGTCACACACACACTCTCTCCACAAACCCCATGTTTTTGTTATTTTTATGGCCGTGATGATATTTTGCTGAAGGGTTCACTGCATATTCAGTTAACCGGAAGGTGTGTTTGGTTAAAGGGTATTGTTTCCCTGTGTTAAAGGAATAATTCCACGTTTAGAATCATTGTTATTCACTTTCTCGCAGGACGCTAAAATGTAATGTCATGGCATTTGGTTCAGATTGACACGAAAATGGATTCCTGACGATGCAAAACGCTTAAACGCTTTGTGTTAGACGCAGCTGACACATGTTTTCCATTCAAAGCCTTTTTTTATAACAATAAAGTCGTCAAATCTGTCATTAAAGGTTGTTTAGAGAGTAGAGCAAGCATTATTCTTAGGTACCGAACTATTCCTTTAAGGTGAATTGATCTTAATACACATTTTCTCATATTGTTATCGTTTTCTCATTTCTATTCTTATACTGTTCCCTCCATTTCCCTCTCATTAATTGGGCTTTTTATCCTTTTTTTTATGGGGGGGCGGGGGTGGTGGGGGGTGGTGTTTTTTTCTTCACCACTTCCCTGGGAAAGTGTTAAGGAATCTTAACACGAGAGTTGTTAATTCACGTCAGGCTCGACCAAACACAACCAGAGCCTTTCCCCATCATTCTCCTCCTCAAAGGTCTCCCCCCAAAAAAGAGCGAGCTTCACCATCAGAAGCCCCCGAAATGTTTTTTTGTGCGAGGGGCGGTCGATGCAATTTGTCCTTGTCATAGCACGGTGAAAGGGGCTCGAGGCAACGAGGGCATCGAGAGCCCCACAGCCAATTGTGCGTGTTTTCAGTGGGCTGGTCTTCTGGGTCAGTGGACGATTTTTGGGTTGTTTTTTTTTTACACAGAGCTTTTCCAGGTGAACAACCAGCAGAAAGTGGCTCTTCATGGGAAAGCACACAAACACACACTGTTGCTCCGCCGCTGATGCCTCCAGGCCAGCCACTGTATACGAGAGCTGACACACACATTGGCAGCGCTTTAATGAAATCCATGCACATCTCATACAGATGCATGGCTGTCACAGTTGCATGCACACTTCCATGATAATGATCTGCACATGAAACCGCACGCCGGCTCGTAACGAAAACGACCTTTTGGAGGGCGGCGACCGCGCTCGAATAGCGCCGGTGCACGACACACAAATCCGTCCACACGTGTAGACGCACGCCACCGCGCTTGTCCGCATCTACACCTCCGTTCATTGTTGGTTTTTTTTCATCCTGCGTTGAGATTATTGCAAGCTGCCGGCGGAGACTCTCCCTTTCTCTCTTTCTTTCTCTCTTTGCCTAATAAAAATCTCCAGCACTCTGATATACAGCCAAACCTCCTGGACATTTTTATGGGCTTCTTGGTCCCCTGTTTCTTCCTCCTCCTGCCTTCGT
>CAESWR010000600.1:176776-196373 GCA_903171835.1 Mullus surmuletus | reverse complement strand
AGCAAGGGACAAAATAGAAAAAAAAACAGATTAGGTGATAAATGTCTTCCTGGTGGTGAGTTTTCAGATGATGTTTATAGTTTCTTTGTTTGTATGTGCATGGGTGTGTTCAAAGTTTCACATGTAGTTCTTCAGCTGTTTTGGCTTTTTTTGTCCAGCTGTGTCCAGCTTTTTTTGTGTGTAGCTGAGGGGACAATGAGAGCATCCATAACTTGCATTATGATACATTGCAATTGAGTCCAATTCAAATGATTTAATTTCAATACTTTTTAATTAATTTAATCTATAATAGAGGACCATCCTCATTTGATAGCTGATTTAAGTCAATTTTGAGTCAAACGGATCACAACTGAGAGGGACCCTCCTTTTTTAAACACTATATAAACACTTGCGCGACCATCTGTGCATTTGCTCTCCATATCCACAATTTCTGTCCTGATAAATGTAGAATAGCATGCTCTTCTCTTTGATCATCACCAGTTATTTCTATAATGAGAGTGATTATTATTTGAGGAGATAACAAGAATTATTGATCGCTGCAGTTTCCTTACAGTCTACAAAATTATTGATGTTTCAGTTATTCTGGAAACCACTGGAGCTATGCAGGGGGAAACTGAACACTGAAGAATGGAGGGTGGGAGTCTTCTTTGACTGGTGGAAAAGAGTGAAGTGCCCAAATACCGTCCAGTCTTCCGCCAGCACACACCATCCACACAGCAACCAAGAATGGGGGTGGGGGGGGGGTTACCAATCATGCTTTCATAAGCTGCCAAAGCGGCCTCATTGGTTTTAAATGGAGCCTCATTACCACCGTGCTTCAAAGCTCAACAACAGCATTTTTCAGAATGGGGTCTGAGTGTGTGTAAGTCTGTTTCCTGAATCTCCTTAATGCACATCTTCCTTGACATCTCTCGACATGCACAATTTTCCATTCTAAAAGCATCTGCGACTTTCCCACTTTTTTTTTTTATTTCGTCATTCTCTGTGCATTTCCAGAGACAGCGGGTGCATGTGTGAATATTTGAATGTATCTGTGAACACTCATGTATGCTTGTCTGGGAGTGTGTGCGGGTCACCACGTACTAACCCCCCTGAAAAACCGCAAAAAATGTGGCGAGAAATCTTTGTGGACCGAGATCATAAATATTCAGTGGTGAAGGTCTGATCTCTTTCACTTTCTGCTGCATGTCTTTTCTCTGAGTGAAACCAGCTGTCGTCTGAAGAGACACCACTCCCTCTGGAACTGACAACATGCGTGACAATGACCACACCTCCGCTCGCACATCTGTCAGCCTTCAATCGCTCCATCTTTCCATTTTCCATTTAAACAAGAAAAAGCATATTTCGTCCTACCAAAGGAAATGTCTTCTTCTCACTTTCAACCCATCCAATCTTTTATACCACAAATGGGCCAATCACATCAGTGATACTCGTGGACAATTTTCCAGACAAAAACACACAGTGTCAGGAATTGTGTGGGACTGCTGCTGCATATAACTGGGATTCAGTGTTCCTTTGTTGGTCTTTTTTATTGGAGAAACAAGGTTTATTGGGCCAGTGAGTGATTGAAAATGAGTGAGGAATAGGGGGTAATTTAAAACCAGTGTGGTCCCTGATAGGAGCATTGTGCCGCACAAGCCTGCTCCTAATCCACCCCTCAGCTTTGTGTTTGATTGGGTACTGTTGAAAATGGGGATGAGTCTGCCTCTTCAAAGCCTGTAACATAAGAGGAATGTGTGTGCGTGCGTGTGTGTGTGTCCATGTATTAAGGTGATCACAAAAAGCGGATTGTATGCCGTTCGCAGATGGACAAATACTAATTACACCGATTGATTGTACATAAGCACTGTTTGAGGTACTTAAACTATTACCGCACATTTAAAACGGTGATATTTTGAGAATTCAAAAATGTTTTTTAAGAGGCAGTATTGTTTTAGTGAGACACGTTCAGTAGACAATTAAAAAACTTTACATTTTTTGTTCCAAACAAAATAAACAAACAAGTATAAATGCAATCAGCCATGATAACTTATTATTGATGATTAAATGACAGATGCCTTTATGACAATATTGAAATAAAAAGAAATCGGGCAATATTTGATATTGATACCCAAAAAGGAAGACTAGCATGGAGGACATTTCTGAATCAAAATATGGAGTACCTCAGGGCACTGTTGTTAGACCTCTCACTTTATCATATGAAAACTTATTTTAAAACCAAGATAATTGTGAAAAGTTGCTTTCGGACATTCTAGAAAATCTTCAACCACACCTTGAACTGAAACATCAATTTTAGCTTTCATGGCGCCCAAGATAAGACTTGATGATTGATAAATCCTCAAAGGACATGTCCCTCAATATCTGTCTGATGAACATTGCGTGTCATCTGGTGATCTCCTCCAATAATGCAGGATTCCAGTGTTGTTGTTTTTTTTGTTTCCTCTCTTTTCCTTTCAGGCAATTCTGTAGTGGACCATCAGCCACCCCTGAGACCTCTCTCTCTCCCTTAGCTGTCAGTACCATTTCCAGATGGCTCGGATCAAGATCTTCATCCTCTGGGAGGCTCTGTCTCACCTTGTGTTTCTTGTCTCTCTTCCTCCTTTGTCTCTTTTTTGCCTCAGTATCTTAATCCCCTGTGAGTGAATGGCCTCTTGTGTCTTTGTGTCTTCTCTGAGAGACAGGACGTTGAGGTTCCTGGAAGTCACTTGATGTCCATCTTATCGTATTTTTGAAGTATGTTATCAGTTGGAGCAGAATTCCTTATCCCATCTTTCTCTCTTTATATCCATGGATATACTCTGCCTCTCCTTCTGAAGTGTCATTTGTTCAACAAGGCTAATCTGCCACATGCTAAAAATTGTAGTGTATTCAAATGTTTGGTGGGCTGCTTCAGTAAAAACTAAAATTGTGTTAGGATGTGAGAACAGGAGAATGAAGATCCATCTCCTCACTCTTAGAAAATGTGCAAGACAGATGGTGAAGACGTCGCACCCCCTGGCTTGATCCAGTGTAAAGTGTGAAATAATCACCTCTGTTGGACACGCAGGATTAAGAGGAAAATAATTGTGGGAATGTACTCACAGATCAGTTTATGATGAAGCCCACATTCTGTTGCATAAATGTATTCAGTGTTAATAGATTTCAGAGTGCCTTATTCATTTGTATTTTGCACGTGATGACAGACTGAATGGTGCAAATGTGCCATTTGAGGAGTATCCATGCTGAATTGGCTTTCAGTTACTTCGGTCGTTCCCGCCAAACATTTGATGAAATATGCATTATTCAGTGGTGAGCTAGGGGTAAGCTGTGTGTAAAATAAATCTGACTCATTTTTTTGGAACACATATACAATTTCTTTATAAATGGACAGAGAAAAACATGCTTCTGAGTTGTCTGGATCCTCCCCTCTCCAACGATCTGGGCAGTGTTTACCGAGATTTAGACGAAAAAAAAAAAAGTTCAAAAGTTTTTCTACTTTCAATCAAATACAAACAAACTTTCCACCCACTTTGGGCTGAAATTGGTTTAGAATTTGTCATTTCTCTGCAATTTTCACATTTCTCACTGATAGAAACTCTAGATTTAGGTAAGAATGTGCCTCTTTCTTCAAGGGCCAGGCCCTCATTCGGCTCCACACCGCAGGCTGTACTGTACCACACTGAATTATGCTGGGCTGAACCACTTCAGGTCCCATCTGTTGGCATTTAGCACCAGCTTCCCCACCTCTGCACTGATCTCCGGTCTACATTAACTACCCTAATTTGTCTGCCAAAGCCCACTCTGATTGCTACCATGTGATCCTATGCGAAAGGTGAGGGATGCCTACTTATCTGTGAAGACGGACATAGTAGGGAGAGAGGTCAACGCAAGCGAGGGTGTGCAGGGTTAAGAGAGGGAAAAAAGGGGAGGAAGAGAAAGTGATTTGAGAATGACATGAAAAATAGAGACCATATGACAGCATGGCGATGAGATGGGAAGAAAGAGAAGAGAGGGCAGCAGTCAAGACGTCTCGTAAATTCTGTCAAAAAGTGACCTTTGTGGTTTTAATGGTTTTGATGGTTTCGCAAAGCCTCTGGCCTTTTCCTCCGAGGATAACTAGGAGACCAGACAGATGTCATCTGCCTCCACTTGTCCACAAGGACCTTTCCAGTCACGCTTCAATGTCTGCAGGCCAACCCCACTACCCAGTGAAAAAGGTATTTCATTTTGTGGAGTTGCGATACACTTCCATTTCTCCATTATCCACTTCTAAAACTTCTTTTCTCTTTCCTTCTGTCCAGTTCCCATTAAAAAGACCTGAAAGCTTTCCCATGCCAGAGAGAATTGTGGTCTTTATGCCTTTGACAGTTGGACAAATGGAGAAGCGGTGCTGTGAGAGCCTCGGGGGTACATCCCCTTGTCATGGAGCAGGCATGCCTTGTAAACTAACAAGATTAATAAAGAAGAACCTTATGGTGGTTTCCACCGTGTCTGTCTTTTTACCAGCTCATAGTTGACACAACTAGTTTTTTATGTGTCGTCCAACCATGTTTAATGGCAAATCTATTTATACCTCTTTTAATAGACCACAGTGAAGGCAAAGAGACTGGCTTTCAGAGGGACAACACCTGATATCTGGAAATGGGCAGATGGGGAGAACACAAGATATTAAAGGCGTTCACGGTCCACAGATTTTGGGGTAATTAAGTACATCAGAATGAGAGCATTAAAGATGTCCAACCCTCTTCCCAGCCATCAAGGCACAATTCCTGAATCTGAAGAGAAAAAACAACATACCATTGTCAGGTGATGTGATTTAATCATAAATTCAAAGTGAGTACAACGCTTTCTAGAACACATCTTAAACAGTATATAAGATTTTCCTATTGAAGGTCTTGCAATATTTCACAAGAAAAAATATGTTTTGTTTCTGAAAGAGAATAAAGTGGTAAAAATGTGCCTAGATCTGCCCTGTATGGAGCTGGTTCCATCTTTGCCTTTGCCTCTTTTCAGTCAAAGAGTTTGGTTCCTGGTTCCCTATCCGAGTGGTCGTTTCCCAGCCGAAGATAACAAATAGAACCTCCTGGAGTGAAGTGCACACTCACATGTTTTGGCGTAGATACTTTGTTTATAGCAAGAAAGTCCACTTGAGGATTTGTGTGTTTATAAGCTTATCAGAAAGCAAAATAGGATTAGGTGTCTTTACACTTGTCTTGGCTGCAATTTCTTTGTCAGTTGTGTTGATTGCCGGCATTCGTTTACCAAGTAATCTACGGGGAATGTGTGCTCTTTGGCCAACGCGGTGCCTTGCCAAATGATGTCACCTTGTAGCAAAAGTTGAACCAGGTTCACCTTTCTGGCAGCGGTCTCTCTGTGTTGTTTTGCTGGAAACGCCTGTGCTGTGCACTCCTGCTGTGTTAAAGGACAACTCTTATACCACTGAAAGTGAAAGTTTATCAAAATATCTTACGTGAAGAACCATTTCCTCACGGTGAGGCATAGCAAAAGTGGAGTGGAAGAGCATTGGAGAGGTCTTGAATTTCTTCAAGGTGAAACCTTCTGTTTACAATGTGCATTAGCTATCTACTATCTATCTATCTATCTATTAGGTATCTTGACCTTTGAGACAACAATGATGGGTATGTGATAGTGTTGTTGTCCAGAGCACACAAACCGAGACC
The DNA here is from genome assembly GCA_903171835.1 of Mullus surmuletus. Lineage (NCBI taxonomy): Eukaryota > Metazoa > Chordata > Actinopteri > Syngnathiformes > Mullidae > Mullus > Mullus surmuletus. Next base: position 190,713 of record CAESWR010000600.1, on the reverse strand, counting down.
AAGACTTTACCAAGACCAGAGAGCACTAAGACTGAGACATGACTAAGACATTTTGGGCACCAAGACTGTATACATGAAAGAAATATGATCACAAACAGAACAAAAAGAGAGAGATTTGTCTAATTTTGAGTAAATCTGTCAGCAGCAAAAACAGCCTCTTTAATATTTTTATTTAAGCAGCACAATGCACCAATGGTCTTGACCTGAGAACCCTGAGTCCATGTTGCTTGGTGCATAGGCAGCTATTTTCCACTAATTTCAAGCATTTGAGGCTTTTTTGTTTCTATTCCCAAATGTCAATGTGGCTTCTAAGTTGACTGAAATCAGATAACACGTTTGATAAGAAGGCAGAGGCTGAGACTTGGGGGAAATAATCAGTCTACCAATGATTAGAAGTTATTGGTTGGTGTCCAAAGCACGGCACAGTCTAAAAGTCAGGCAGTGGGGGGCTACACCGCTCTGGATAACAAATATAGTCTGCTCAGTCCGAGGCCGAGACAAGACAGAGTAAATATGTATTTTGGTCGAGATGAGACCAAGACCAATCTCGAGTACTATAACACTTGTGCACCAGTGCTAGTCCCAGAAAAGTATTCAATGGCCACTTTTAGAAATATAGGTGACGAGCAAATGTCTTTTCCTATGTGCAAAAACATATACACTTAGACACAAATGACATATAAACCACACTTCTGTGTATAACAGTGTACAGTGGCTTAAGCAGGGAAAAAAATCTAACAAAGAATGAAATAATCAATTAGAGGAGATGGGCTGGCGAGACTTTGAGAGGGGAATGAGAGAGCAGGCCTCGGGGAGCAGTGGTGCACCTTCCCCTCCTGCCTCCAGTGGAGGAAGTGCTGGACAACCAGGGCCTTGTGTCAGCCAGGGAAGGCAGGAATCAGGCTCTTGGTTCAACAACATACGCACCTGTGAAAATATGGGCAGCACACCACGTATCAAACCAAATAAACTCACCTTGGCGTAGAGAGAGGGCAAGCTCTGATGACAGATGCCACTCCGCAGCCGCACCCACCAGCCAATAAAACACCTCACTAGCTTGTTGGTAGGGCTAGGCCGAAGTTTTCACGGTACAGAGGATATGTTTGTAAAATATCTTGGTGTTCAGTCTTCACAAATGGATGCTAAATATAGTTTGACTCTGATGCATTATGAAGTGTTTTGGACTGTAAAAATGCATACAGAAATGGCTCAATATAACAGGAAAAGTTATGAAAGTTGCTCTACTCACAAAAAAAAAACTTCACAACGAATGCTTGACACAGCAATCCGTCATTTTTAATAAAAGCAAATACCTATGAGTATGTGTCACAGTTCAGCGTCTAGCATGGCGTTAGAGAATCCAGGGCCTGACACGGTGCAGCGAAAACAGAGGAAAGTGTGTTTCCTCTCCTCCTTTCTAGAACAGTGATGGCTGGAGCCAAGCTTCGACCAGGGCAGCACAACCAGTGGCTGCATGTGGTAAAACCAGGCCACAAAATAAGAAAGCCATCATAATTTACTTTGGCACCTCAGAGCAGCATTACCAACCCTGCCTGAAATGCCAGTTGCTCAAAAACACACGACATGCGAGACGGGTATCCAGACACAGGCAAGAACCATCCTGACGTGGTCCAATCCTGTTTCCTTTTCCCCCCATAATGAAAGAGTCATGCTTGGCAAAATGTTGATGGGCTTTGGATTGGTGGAGCATGTTGGTAAATCGTTATTTTCGAGAACTCCTCGCAAGGAAAGAAAAGGTACCTCATCGTGCAAACATGAGTGACTGGAAAAACAATCTATACCAGCCCCATAGGCCAGCATTCATAAGTGCTGACTGCATACAAGAGGCGAAAACCTTTCCTCTCTTAAATATGAGAGGCCTCATATCCGAAAAGCCTGACTGCGCCGCTGCATACAAAACGTTTCCATGACAATGTTAAGCGAACCTGCTGAAACTTTAAGCTTGACTTTGCTTGGCTTATACAGTATCTTTGCTCTCTCTTTTCCACTGTTCAGATGCCACATTGTGATTTTGCTGAACATTGCAGCTGCTGTTGATTAATGGAGTATTTGGCCTCAGTTGAAGCAAGGTCAAATCCGTGGCTGTGAAAGACCTTGGGGGAAAAAAACAAACAGTAGAAATTATGAAGCACCTTCTTTTTGTGCTATTCTCAATCGACATCTTCAGGTTGCTTTTACTGCCTTGATTGCAGACAGCCTTTTTGAATTCAGCTGCACCACTATTCATAACAAAAGGATCACATCAAACATATGTTTTGACTCCCAGTTGTACTTTTATCTTGTAATAATATCTAAGCAGCTACCACATCTTTGGCATTCCTCCATTTTGTCCATTCTGCCTTTGACTTGATGCCCTTTATCTGAATTTCCTGTGTCATTGGAATCTCACGATTCGACCTATAGCACAACTTTATCATTGAGCCCATCAGCCACTCACTCAGTCCGTCCAGGTCTGCACTTTTCTAGCCAAAAAAGCGAAATCACTGAGAGGCACAATTTTGCTTTGAAGTATCGGGCCAGAGGACCACCTACGCTTCACAGAGGTGTGAAAGAAGGACATGCAGGTGTGTAAACCTTATAACTTGGGGCAAGAACAGTGATATTCTTATCTGTCGTGGTTGACTGCCAGTAAGGACCAGTAGGGCAGAACCTCCATCTGAATATGCACCTGTCCAACAAACCCAAGAGACAGAGGTTTTGTTTTTGTTTTTCATTTCGTCAAAAATGTTATGTACTACAAGCTGTCTGCAGCTTTACCTAGCTTTGTAGTACACTAGACCTGTCTTGTCTCGGACTTAAAGGCATTTATACTCAGTCTAGAGTGGAGATGACTCTGGATTTTGTATCCAGGAGTGGTGTAGCCCCCCACTGTCAGGCTTTTAGACTGTGCCTTGCTTGTTTTGAGCACCAACCAATAATTTCCAATCATTGGTAGATTGATTATTTCCCCCAGTTGCAGCCTCTGCCTTCTTAATAAATGTGTTCATCTGATTTCTGTCAACTTAGAAGCCACATTTACCTGATACACTCACATATGATTTTTGATGTAGTAGATCATCCAGGTACATGACTGCTTTTCACATACTACGTATTTGGAAATTCTAAATCTTTTACTGAAATACTGAATAGAACGTTAGTATGCGATTTGGACTGCAAGCTACTAAATACAATCTGGCAGGGGAGACAACGAGGGGCAGGTGTGACGCATAGGACAGGTGCAGGTAATCAGACAGAACGGTGAACCATTAGACCAGGGAGTGAATGATCTGCAAAGACGAGGACTGAGGTTCACCAAAATAAAAGCATGACACCACAGTTAAAAAAACATAACTTAACATGCCAGATGAGGCTTCACAAAAATAATGATGCAGATGCTATTTTTCTTGTCAATTAAAAAAAAAAAACTTTTATATTTTAATAATTTATGTTCTGTTTGTGATCATTTGCGTTTGATGTATACAGTCTTGGTCTTGTCTCTGCCTTAGTGCTCTGTGCTCTTGGTCTTTTTTGTGATCTCGACTGTGATCTTTACTACACATCATATTCTTATCATACAGAAAAGAAAGTTCTTTTAGAGCTCTGAGGATTACTATTTCTTTGAGCATCACATGACCTCATGTCTACATGTATTTGGTCTCATCTGAAACTATTGATGTTTCTATATGAAGTCTTGAGTGTTTACATAGCCCACTGACACAAGTGGCCTATTTCACATAGAGATGAAGCAGCTTTGTGCATAATCAAAACCACCACTGACCTTAACGCAACATCATGAAGAAGCACTTAACTCCTGAATCCAGCTATATCCCCTTGGCTGCAGAGCAAGAAACCTACAAATGACAGTTATCTTTAGGGTCCAAGCTCCAGGGCCCCTGGGCAGGGTGAGGCATCGGGTGGGGGGGGGGGGTTATGTGTGCCAGGGTGCCATGACAAAGTTATGTTTATTATTTCAAGGCAGAGGTGAGGAGAGGGTTATTGGGGAAAAGGGAGTAGCATGGCCATACCACACAAAAAGCATGCATAATAACAACCAGGTGAGAGGGCTTCGTAAGTTCGCTGGAATGCAACACGTCCTCAAGCCTTCTGCGATTATGAAAAAAGAAAAGAAAAAATTAAAATGAGACAAGAGAATTTAATAAAAACAAAAACTAGAGTGAGAGAGGGAGTTTGTTTATGCTGTAGCATCGTGAAATACCGTACTTGACTTTCACAAATTGCAGTGTTTGTAGTCATAACACAGTTAAGTGCAGACAAAGCTAAACTTCTTAATATGATTCTTCATCATTTTAGTTTTCATGCCAAAAAGTACAGAATTCTCTGGCAGTTGTTGCCTGTCTTACTCCTCTTCCCCATTTATTTATCTTTCAACAAATCAGGCAATGAGTTAACCCCCGTGTCTGGAGAGAGTCAATTAGTAGACACCTTTTCAAAAGTCCCTAAAGAGCTGTTGGTTTGTGGTGTGAACAGCAGTATCATGTTACCCATCTAACATGAGCTGCAATAGGCTAATAGCCATAAGAAGGTGTTGAGCTACAATATGGCTAACACCACTCCTACAATAAGCGCTGTGGTTATGACTTTTCAGCGGCGGTTAGTGTGGCCTACTGCGGCGTTTGATCAGCTCAAGCGTTTTAGAGTGGATTGACGCTGACTTGGAGCAATTAGCTTTTTACTTCGCAGAAATATGGACCTGCGTGGTGGGCAGCTAATTCAAAACAGCTTCGAGCCTAGTGTCATCTGAAAAAATTTGTTGGGCAGGAGTGCTTTTTTGTCTTGTTTGCCTCGATGAAGGGAGAGTTCACTTGTAGCCTCCTATGTAATACAGTTATAAAGTGACCATGTAGTCCTTTCTATATTTTCTGCTGAATATCTCTATGTCTTGTTGCGTCTAAAATGTACAGAAGTTCAAGATTTGATATCTTGGTATTGGCATATTCAGGTTTTTTGATTCCCCCAAAACGTTTTGAAATTACAGTCTGAAGGCGCTCTACAGATGACCATTTGTCAGTGTGTTTTATGCATCGTTTTTCTCATTCTTGTTTAACTGCCACCATGTGTTTTTCATTAAGGGACCATCTGGATAGACCCCACTTCAAATGTCCCACCACCTCCAAATTATGGAACATGTGTGTGCTATCATTAATACCTGGAAAGTGAAGGTTGATGGCTGGACAGATAGCTGGAGGAGAGGAGAGCTTCTCACTGCTAGTTGTTTTATTTGTTTGGTTTGGAAGGCATGATAGCATTAGCATCGACATGTACTTTTTCCAACCTTAATTAAGAACTTGGCTAAGTGGTATTGTAGGCAAGACTGCACAAATCAAGATAAACACTGTAGGGCAGACCAAGACAAGACCAAGACATCTGAAGGTCCAGGACCAAGACCGCATAGAAAAATCAGGAAACAGAACCAAAAGACAGTTCTCAGACCACCACTCAGTCCGAGATTGAGACAAGACTGAATAAATATACCTTTGAGTTTGAGACAAGACAAGGATTGTCAAAAAGTGGTCTTCAGACCAGACCGAAGACCAGTCATGGGTACAACAACACTATGGCCAAGTATTGTTTTGGGAGAATCATCTCCTCCAACTCGTAAATTGTACAGAGTGAAGTTCTGTCAACACAGTATGTCAGTCATCACTGTTGGAAATGTTACCCACCTTTATCCATCCACACCTCCAGCCCTTCAACTCTGGTTAAACACGAGGATTCCCCTCATTCTCTTGCTCTGTATTTATCTTGACACCTTTTACTACTGTGCTCGTGTCTATCCTCCAGTTTTTCTCCCACAATGAAGTGTGCAGTCCAGCTGCAGATGGCATGGACCTCCACCCATACTAAGTATTCCTCCTCACAGTCCCATACATACCTGTGGGTAAGTTCAGCTGCAGCAGTACAAATATACAGAAACGCCGGCCCGGCCCGCCTGCTTAGGATCGGCTCCTGACTGTTGAATTGCAGTTATAATGATGTGGAAATGTAAGCTTGATCTTTGATAATGTTGAAAGTGAGGGTAACACGGTTACAGTTGGGGCCGCAACCATGATTATGTAGAATTCAGATAGTCCAGAAGGTGCCAGCTGCAGCCCTGGAGAGGGAGGCTGGCCTACATGTGGCGAACAACCCAACGACTTCACCAATGTGTTTCGCTGGAGAGACACCATCATTCCCTGACATTAACCGCATGGTATTTACTGCAACCACGCTGACGATGGCTGCTTAACTCAAGGAGTAACACAGATCCCAACCCGGTTGGCCTAAAAAGGGATTTTGGTGCCTACATCTCTTACCAGACCTCTACTGTGTGTGTGTTAGTCATTTGTAGGCAGTTAGCCACTGTTATCAGTGTGTTAGTGTCTGTTGGGCATGTATTAGCCCTCTGTTAGTTTAGTGATTTAGTCACTGTTAGCCATATGTTGGACATCTGTCGGCCTCTTACTTAGTCCATATCCAAATTTAGATTATGGGGAGGTAAATATGCCATGTGAAAGGTGCTCTCCGCGAGATATCAAACTGTAGTTTAGCATCCAACAACAATTAGTTATGTAAAGGTGCAGGGAAGCCATTACGTCCAAAGGGCTGATTTTGATTTTCTTTTTTCTGTGGGTTTTTTGGTTGTTTTTTTTTTACTGTGTCCCAGCTGCTTGTTCATGTTTGTACATGTGAAACCCTCCCCTAAAACTATTGGGCCCTCCCCACGTCTATAAACGCGAGTCTGAAACTTGACCACAAACTACAAGAGCAGCAAGTAGATGGAGACATTCCGAAGACCATTGCAACCAAAATAACTCATTCCTTTGTCAAGGTGTGATAAAGAGTGGACGAGACCAAGACGAGACATCAACATTGGTTTGGCACGAAGAGCCCTACCAGTTGCTTAGGCTAAAGCTAAAAGCGTAAAGTAAGTGGAGAGGTAAAGTGAGGCGGATGGACGTCTGTTTTGGTCTGAAATCCTGAACATCTTGTAGTAAAGTATCGTATATGGCCCATTTCAACTCTCCAGGTTGCACCACTTCACACACATAGCTGAAGCCACCAGGTTTTTCCCTTATTGATGCATATTGCATACCCATATGTTCTTCTAATAATTACTTCTTAAGATATATCTGTTTTTTTCCTCGCTTTTACTCGTTTCACCTTCCAAAGCAATAGCAATACATTGTTTTAGCACACCCTTGCCCAGATTCAAATTTTTAATATAATTCATTTTTGAGTGCTGATTGTGAATATATGCCTTTTATTTTGTCAAGTCCAACTCATATTTTGTAATTATTGTCTGGTGATATGTGATTAATCCCTGAATTTGCGACCTCTGCGCTAAGTGGCATTAAGAAAATAACATGATGGACCATTGCACATGTGGAAGCGCGTGGGCAAGTGTGCATTTGTGTGTGCGTATGTCAGCCGCAGCCAGTCTCATTAAATGCATCCTCGGGCTTGTAAAGGCCCTTCAGAGAGGCACACCTGAGCCAGCTCGTAAAGTGTCCAGCCTGCGCGACCTGTGCAGCTGTCTGCCCGTCTTGCTCGCCTGGCCTTGTGGCTGTGAGCTTCCCGACATGTTCGTACACTGCTAACATATCACCAGCTGGCTTTTTAAGGCTCATCAGACCCCTTCTCTTCTCCACATGGATTTTGCCGTGAACCGTTTCTATAGAGCACGCTTTTGCCCTGAGTTTCCCAGCTGTGATTGGGGCTTCACCTTTCAGCAAAGCTCACACCTGCACACTCACTTAAATACCTGTTGTGGCTCCAAACCCCTCATTCACTTTCTCTCCATATTTTCCTTCCCCTAACACTGGTTGAGTGTATGTTTCTGCACATCTTAACATTCTCCCAAACCTGCCCTCACATAAACAAACATACTATTCAGGACAACAATCCATTGCACACCTAGAAACACACACACACACACCCGTGTCTCCTATAGGTATGGATCTATATGAATGTCTAGCTTATGGCTAGCAGGGTGGGAGGTTATAACTTTTCCCATTGGGAGCTCTGCCAGTTTTCTTTTCATTACTCTACCTGGGGGCTGAACCCCCACTATCACAATAAGCTTTATTTTTATCGACATGTCCAGACGGAAGCAGCATTCCAAGGAATTAGGCTCAATTTCACTTGGCCTCCAGTGTTTTTAGGGAATAACTTGCTCCCACAACTGCCCCCCAATATCTTTGCATATGGAGCGCGCTACTCGCTGAATATCATATCTCCCTCGATATTGTATATTGTTATTCAAAAACTGGGTTTATTGCTTCCATTTGTTTGCTTTTCTCTGAGATTACATTGCAGGAGTTATTGTTCACTCAAATGAACACTCAGAATACAAGCAAAAACTGTTTGGAAATATCAGGTGTTGTCTGATAACACATTCCAGTTGGCAGCAAATACAGCAGCTGCTATATGAAATGTTGTATGTAACATTACCTGCATACTTAGCGGAGGCACATATTTGTCTAACATTCCGTGTGAGTATACACAAGACCAGTGTTGTCTTGAGAAAATGTCACAGTCGCAGACTGCTGATGTTTGTAACTCAGCTTGAAACACAGACAGATTTGCACCATCCTTTACTCCGTGAATGTTTAACGCATGATGGCACTTTTGTGTCTTCACAATGTGCACAGGAAAAAGTAGACAGCTGGCATCTTTTCAACTATTTGTCAAGTAAAGTTGAAATATTCAAGCTGAATTTAAATTTGAGTGGATTCATATGTAAAAACTGAACAATGAGCACAATCAAGATCCGTATTTTAACTGTCTAGTTAAATTGGAATGGATTTACTGTATTAAAATCATATACATTTTTGTTCTGTACATTCAATTTTAGACTGATAATGTTGAAACTTTTATAACCACACAACCAGAAAGACAGTATAAGTGTGATATTCAGTCATAAATTGCCTTTAATCTACAAACCAAGTAAGACTATACTTTTTTCTAATGCAGAAACCATGACATTGATGGATATTTTAGCTATTTTGCTAAATTCTTGCATGTATCCAGTATTGGAGACACAAACTCAAAACATTCAACCTCCCATGAATACACACAAACGCAGGCCAAACAGGATAGCATGTCTGTTTCTCATCTTCATCTTTGACTCCCTTTGCTGGAGAAAACTGGAGAAATCTTGCCTGTCTCAGATTTTGATCAATCCTGGAAAAATAAACCATATGTGAATTAATTTATTAAATCATGTAACATTGTTTTCTTTAATTATCGCACAACAGCGTTGTTTTATGCAGAGTGGTTTGTAATTCTAGCCGTGACCATGTCAGCATGTCTGGTATGGAAGTGTGGACGAGAAACACTGCCATTAGTGGAAGAGGTTAAACCACGAGCCGTGGAAACTCCATCTACTGCCTCTGGGTCAAACCACAGGCATCAAATCAATGTCTAGTTGACAAACGAAGCCTTTTCATAACCCCCAAAAGTTGCTGAATAAATAGTAGAGTTCTAATCTAACTATGTTAGATGGAGGAATTTGTTAAACGCGCCACATTTTAAGACTCTTTCAGACATGTGTACCAGCCTATTAGTGTTTTATCATCCATGCTTTGAGATAGGGGAGTTTGGGTGGGGGGAGGGGGTGACCTTGCATTGCAGCAGCCCTCCCCCTGTACAGCTACCCACCTGTAATTATCTGGGGATTACCCCTTTATATGACCGAAGCTTTATAGCATCCAAAGGTACTTCCTGCCCCCTCCCAAAACAACCCCCCCCAATAAAAACCCACCACTGCTGCATCACAGCAGGGTACCAGCCAATCAATCTACTTCTCCAAAACGCCATGGTCCCCAAATTGAATTTTTTAAAGGTTGTTCAGTTCATATGGACTCACTCATTATTAAGAGAAAAAAATACTTATATGAGAGGGAGTGTGTCACCTGCAGTCCTCGTCAAATTACTCATAACCGTATTTTAAGATGATGTTTCACTCGGTGCAAATTGAATAGTTGGTGTGTTTCAACCACCTGCTCTCACGACATGTTTTCACGAGCAGTTTCCACAGCTGGAATATTTCCTCTCACTTTTGGATCGTGACAACTGCAGGAATTTGGCTATCGGTCAGCAACTGTATTGTGGGCACCGATCAAAACGCCGGGCGTCTCGGGATGGTTTCCAGTTTAGATGGCTATAGGCTACCGCACCCCCACATTTTGTTGAAGGAAACAAGGAAAAGGAAAGAATTGTAAAATCAAGCAGGAATTCTGTTTATGGGGCGCCAGGACACAGCTGCCCGTTGTGCCTGGCGATGGAAGTCCGTGTCACAGGCAAAGCTGCTGGACTTATAGTGGCACTGGCCAGATGGAGAAGTCTTTTAAGCCCACATGTGTGCACAGACTGGCGGATTTAAAAGCACTCCTACAGGTGCACCCACTGTCTTGGTAAAATACACACCGAGAGACACACACCTCAACATCGCACCAGCTACATTACTGCTCCTGGACGGGACCGCGACGCTCTGTAGCCCTGCTGTCGCACGCAATGTGCCGACTGAAAGCTCCCAAGTCACAGAGAGAGAGGGGAAGCCAAAGTGGGAGGGAACGAAAGAAGGAGCATGCAAGTGTATGAGAGTATGAAAAAAAAAAAAAGAAGGAAAGTCTATTAAGTGAGTCTTTTGGCTTTGCCGAGTGGAGTCACACCCAACTCAAAGGATCAACTAGGCTCCACTTGTCAACTGCCAACTGTGAAAAATTCATTTCATGGATCAAAATCGAAAACTCCATTAAAGTGGGTGCTTGCCGGGGAAATCCAATAGAACATTTAGTTAAAACCTCTCTGCTGTTTTGGTTAAACTTCCACAGCTTACATTTCACAAACTGAAATATTGAAAGTGCGCACAGGTGGCACACAAAGAGAGAATGTAGTGAACACGTATTTTTACGAGCCTCAAAAACCCCAAGGTGTGTGTTTTAAACCCTGTTCAGGGTTGTATTTGGACTGTTTTCCTGGCTCATAAAAAGGCATATTTCAAGGCAAGTATGCCAAGTGCCGACATCTTAAAGGTTTCTACAGTGCTTTTCTCAATGAAAAGCTGTTTGTTTTTCAAAGTGAGAACAATGCCAGTCATCGTGGTTCCAAATGGATCTTTGGTGGAACAAACAACAGAGTCAAAGGAGTTTTAATGTAAGTACTGGCCTTACAAATGGCAATACTTTTACAGCAGCTTCGTGTCCATTAACTGCAAAGCGACTATTAAGCAGAACTTGAATTTTTTGGTCTAAGGGTGCAGGGCAAATAAAGTCACCAACCCCATGACCAGCAGATGGCAGTATCAGCTACATGACATTTGTATAGTACATATAGTAGACCCGAAGAAGTATGTTGAAAAGTGGTGACGAAAAGTGGAGACGTCTTTACCAAATCTTATGGGAGTGCAGCATAAAGAGGTGATCGGTCATATGGTGATTTTATTGACATATTTTCTCTTATTCTTTAAAAAAAAACAACTAACGCCAGCGTAAAATCTTTTACATGAAGCTAATGCAAAGCACTGCTTCAAAAATGCGTATAGTAATACAAAAGAAATTGACACACGCTACATCATCAAGTTCTTTCACACAGCAATTACATGTCTATGCCCTACAGATGTCACCTGCAGGATCAAAGTCCAAGCTTGCTAGCTAGCTAGTTAGGAGATAAATACCCATCAAGCTAGATAGATTGTGAGTGGATAGATAGAGACATTATAACCAAGTATCTATACAGAACCTATGCAGTGCATATCCAGACTAAACTTCAGCCTGTTTCCAAACAAAACAGACATCATGTGTGAGGCTTAGAGGATTCAAATGCAAGACTCGACTCAAGGCAAGGTAAAACAAATACATTGACTTGACTTGACTTGCTTGGACGTCTAACGAAACAGACCACAAGACGTGGCCCTGAATGAGGGAAAGACACAGACGAAATAGAGACAAGGAGGCGCAGGTATGACACATTGGGGCAGGTGCACTTAATCAGACAGAGGGGTGAACCAGGAATCCAGGGAGTGAAGGAACTGCAAAGACCGGAACAGTGAGTATCACCAAAATAAAAGCATGGCATGACACTGAACACCGAATTTATTATCCTGAACGAGAGTTCACATCATGTCCAAAAATGTCCATTTTATCTTACCGACGTGACCTTACTGAAGTGGTTCCAGTCCCTTGAACTTGGTTTTCTGCTTTCCCAACAATTACAACCAGATGCAAAGTGCGGGTCAAAGGGCTCATTCCCTTTTATTACAGGGTTTATTAAAAATAATAAAAGAGGGAGGGGGGAATCATACTCCATCACTCTTTTTGCAGTTATTTTTTCTTTGGCAGCGTGTGCGCCCATAGCAGGTGCTGACATTCCTTCCCCACTTCTCCCCCCTTGCCATTCCTGCCCCGTTGCCTTCTCTTTTCCTCTCCGCTCTCTCCATCCCAACGTTCGCTCCATCTCTTCCCTCTTATTGTTCCCTTTTTAATTGCAGATATAAAAATGGCCAAATGCTGCCCTTTGATGGAGAGGGACATTCCTGGCGTCTCTCAGATGTCTGCGCTGCTTTGCGGTAACCCAACTCCGGTTGAAAGCATTTTCCTGGGAAAAAGAGGCGGCTCGCGATCGACGGGGCACAGGGACACCTGCAGCTCTGGTGCAGCGGTGACTACAGATCAGTCCTGGACGGGACTCAACACGGGCCCAAGTGCACAGATGCACACACACACACACATACACACACCCTGACACTTGCATTCACACAGAAAACCCACTCCGATCCCTCACCTGTGCTTCCACACAAGTATGGTATTCCACTCCACACACCCCTACACACCCTCACCCAGTTCGTTCAGTGATGTCCAGGCTGATGAAAGTAAATATGGTAAAAATGAGGACAGCTGCTTCCATAAACCCTGTCATCAATTTGTCCCAGTCATTAAAATTGGCTGTAATTGGCCTAATTGTGGTCAATCATGCTTGCCAATGGTGCAGAAAAGAGCGGGGTATCCCTTTACAAGAAGAGTGGATGATGAAGTTGGAGTGGGCCGTTCTGCTTCGGAACAATGATGGCTAAGTATACTCTGTCTAATCTTCACTGCACATGACCTAGTTGATCAAAATGAGAACAAATGATGCCCTAATGGCAGACAGGTTGAAACAGTATGCTTCCCATTTTGGCTGTCTTACCCAATATCAGCCACAACTTACATAATTCCCTCGGAACAATGTCTGACTTCAGCTCTTTCCCAACTTGGTAGCGCAGACCTTCGTTTGAAGTCGATCCACCACTCGATCAGTCAAAGCACTTCACGACAAGAGCCGAGCCGTCGCGGGATTACATTCTTAGGCCCACGCGGCGAGATGTGCCCAGACAAAACAGTTTCAGGTACTGTGAAAGTAGACCCCTCCAGCGGGGCAATCGACTGTCACTCTCCGCCCGAGATGATTGACTCCCCCCGGAATTCTCCACTCTTCAAAACACGGTGTTTCTTATGCACACAAACACAGACACGTTAACCGCGAGGAGATTGTGACAGGCAGGCTGTGAGTGACAGCCGAGCGCTATGAGATTTGGGAGGTGGAATGGGGGGGGGGGGGTTTAGTGCGGAGGGTGTGGGTTTCTCGAGAGGTGTGCTGGGGCAGCTCAGGTCGACTGGGACACATGGCTGCACTGGGAGGAATTTGTATTAAATTCATCTCCTCCTTGAAATTGTTTCCAGCCCGCGGCCATCACACCGCTGTCAGATCACCTACTCTTTCTCCTCCGCTCACGTTGTTTTCCTCTTGGTCAAATCACACACACACACACACACACACACAACCACACACGATTCCTTCTTTGTTCTTTCATCCCAGTCTGAGTCTACACAAACTACAAAAAAAGTTTGTGCGTGCATGTGTGTGTTTGGAGGGCGTGTGTGTGTGTGCGCGGCGGGGGG
>CAESWR010000600.1:111897-132170 GCA_903171835.1 Mullus surmuletus | reverse complement strand
GGCTCACTTGGAAATCAACAAACCTACTAATTGACTTTGATACAGAGAGATTTTCCCAAAGTAGCCTGAGGCAGTTTAAGAGAGCATGTTCCTGTAAGTTTGTGGCTGTCAAATAACATTTCATCGATCACCATTGAATAGTAAGGTTATTTGGTTTGAGCTGTTTTTGTTTTACCACAAATTAAGCTTTCTAATAATCTATGCACAGCTATTATTGTATTAAGAATGATCAATTCCTGAGTCATTGAGGAGAGCACTTAGGTTGTTTTCAGTGCAAGGGTTAAAGAAGCGGCACCAGAAACTGCTCAGATCAGCAGCAGTAAAGAGTCATGGTTTGTGATGTAACAACACCAGTTTAGATGGGTTTTACATTGACCAGCCTTGTGCACAGATGAAGTGGATAATTTTTTAATGATGGCTCACCTGTAAAGAGGGTCAAAGCAGCACAACGGTCTCAACAGTGAATGTGTGTTGGTGAAGGTGTGACAGCTGGGGAATTAGCTCTGAGGGAGGGATCATGCTAGCGCAGAGCGGATGTGGAAGCAGTGGGATTGACAGGGACACTTGATACAGCCTTCGGACGTGTTAGAGTTAATCAGAATCAGGTTTAATTGCTAAGTATGCAGCCCTTTTCTGAAGGTTGTGGATCCATCTATAAGCTCCTAAAATGTTCAAAACAACTTGTCATTGCCACCTTGTTGTTTTACTCAATACACAAAATGCAGAGGCCACGGTGAGTTTACAGTAATTGAGAGTTATCTTAAACAAGCCACTGTGATCATCTGCTGTCAGGTGACGGCTGATTGTTTCAGTGAGCAAGAAATGGTCTGTAGTAGTAGGTCTGCCTCAAACCATGTGACTCTCACATGGTGCCATTTCCCATGGGACCCACACCACCATGCCCACACACACAGCTGGTGGTCCCATACGACTTTTCTTTGCATTATCTGACATGTAATTTTGCTCAGTTTAATTTCCTTTTTCTCATTTTAGATTGATTATATATATCTGCTAAAACTAATTACTTAAATAAATAGTGTTTTTGCCAACTTTCCCATCCTCTTTGAATGCACATTGTCGGTGACCAAATATAATTGGTGGTGGCAGCCTCGGCTTCTGATGGACTGTCCAGCATGACTCATAAATTCTGCTCACAGCCTCATCTCCACACCGTGCCACTTGCACCGTTTTGTTAAAGAGGAAGATGCTTTTTGTGACCTTCCTTATACCGAGCATTTAGAATCAGTGTTTCCCCCATCAGCTCACTTCCCAGTTAGTTGTCCGTTGTCCTTTTGCACATTACATTCAAGATCATCCACGCCCAGAGGCTCTTCAGTTGTGACATCACAAGACGTCACAAGGGCATCCCGCACATCAAATATTATGCAGGGAAAAAAAGGAAAGGAGGTAAAAGCTCTTAACCTAAGCTTGAGGGGATTAGGATTAAAACCCAGAGGTTGTGCCTCCACACCGCTGCAGTAGCTGTCCTTCTACAAATCAAACATTTAATCATCAGAGCGGAACGGCGACATTTGAGGACTCTGCGCTCTCCTGCTCAACATCGTCTATTTTGCTGATGAGGCGAACCCTTAGTGAGAGGGGAGATGATGTTGCGGTTGCTGATTTCAGCCCATTGCGAAGATGTAACGTACTAAAATTTATTTGCAATTGCAAAGATGGCTTCCATGCGCTTAATCCTGGAGTTGTCACACCTACTGGATGGGATGTAGCACATATTGGGTTTAAAGAATTATTTAACCAGAGGTTTGTCATGTCACTTAAGTAAAAATAATCTAATTCTGCTGTATTATCTTGATTTTTCACACTGGAGCACTGCTGTATTTAAGTCTTCTCTGTAGTGATTTAACCTTGCATTGACTGTATCAGTGTGGAGATGTATCAATAAATGGGGATGTGGCTGACTGCCATTTTCTCATTTGAAGATTGGCCGGCGTCTTCCTCCCTCCCCTGTCTGTCTCCAATTCCACTCTGCCAGAAAGCCTCATGGCCAATCGTGGAGTTAACCATCTCCATCTTGATGCTTGCTCAACACATAGTCCCAAGAAATAAAGAAACTTGAGGCGAGGCTTCGCCGGCTGTGAGCGAAAAGGCTGCCTCCCAAGATAGCATCTCGAGAGGCTTTTCAGATTTTAATTATCAGTGTCTGCAATTAGGAAGGAAGAAACGTATTACCAGTTCCTCGTTCGCATCGTTGTCCGATTAAATACGCACATCGATGATAGGATGCACGATTCTCAGGGTGGTATGAAATAGAAAGGCAGCCGACCGTGCATCAACATAAATATCGCTTGGAAGTGAAAGCTTCTGTATTGGCAGAAAATAGAGTTATGTTCAGTATGTATGCTGTGTGGTTAAATGGAGGTAACGAAGGTGGTGTCATGTGATGAATCGCAGTGTCACAGCTGTCACTTAGTGCTGCCTTGGCCGTGGGAAATGTTGGCCTCGTCGCTGACATGGAAGCAGTCTCGTTGAGCTGTGTATGTGTGATCAGTGACATGCTATCCGTCTCCGTCTGGCTTCGCCACATATCGGAAAGGCCCGGTGCTCGTGTCACCTGGGAGCCGTTAAGGTTTCTTTTTTGTCGATCTGAATGATAACTGTCTCCTAGTGGATTGCTGCTGTTCTATATTTGGTTATCCAGCCTCTAATTTTAGACGTCAGCAACGATTGATTTTTTTTTTTTCTTTTCACTCTCTTCCTGCAGATTTATTAGCGAGTAGTGACGCACAGTTTTTTTTCTTTTCGTGAGTGCCATAGTCTGACCCATCTTACATGCTGATTAAGCACTCCCCCTCTCCTCCTATCCCGTCCCGCTACCGCGGCACCAGCCGGCAACCGCTTGGCACATGAGCAGATGCTGCAGGACTGCGTCCGGTGGGCCGTCCCGCACCGCTGAGGCGTCTGCTGCCGCCGCCCCGTGACGTCAGCAGCTCCTCGTGCGCGTTGCCCAGCATTCTTCTGTGATTTATTCCTCTGCAGCTCAATACTGAAATTATAGCAGCTCAACAAAAAGAGGAAATGAGTAGAGTAGAGTTTTTGGTCGACATACTAGGGCACGATTAGGTCTGTGAATGGGGGCAGAATTCCCCAAATGTCCTCATGTTGAATATTTAAAGGGAACAGAAACTATAACAGCTCTCAGTTGCTTCATCTATTTTACTTCTGCTTTGACGTTCAGCTCTGCCTTCTGGTTTCTGTCATCTGCTGTGTGTGTGTGTGCGCGTGTGCGCGGTGCTTCTGTTTGGCCAGCCAAAGTGATCTATGTTTGTCTCTGTCTCACCACCAGCCTTGGGAGCAGCCTATGGCACAGCGAAGAGCGGCACCGGCATCGCCGCCATGTCCGTGATGAGGCCGGAGCTCATCATGAAGTCCATCATCCCCGTGGTCATGGCGGGTATCATAGCCATCTACGGCCTGGTAGTAGCAGTGCTGATTGCCAACAACATTTCAGAGAGGGTGACGCTCTACAAGTGAGTTCTGTTGACCACACCCCTGTCACATAATGTCGTCTTACAACTGAAGTAAATGGAGGTAGAACAGAGTACAATGCTAATCCTTGATTTTTGTGATGCTGACAATTTACTCAATGTCTTAAGAGTAAAAAGACACATCACTGGTGTTTTATGGACAAAACCTAGAGGTCCGCCTAATTTTGACGTGATCACGGTTCTTTGTGACTCTTTGCATGTGAGGCAAAGTGAACTTGCATTATTCTGACCGAGAATGTGCACATTTATAGCGGCTTCTGGGGGGAAATCGGGTATAAAAGTATATTCATTTTGAGTGTTTTTTCACCATAAAAAAGATTCAAGACTGTTGGAAACTTTGAACCCCCCACCCCCAGCTGCACCAGTTGTTTTGAATTGAATCGCTTGTCACCTAAAAGAGCTGCATCTACTGAGCGATCTCGCTATGTGTGTGATGAAACAGCAGCCAGCATGGAAGTCTGACCTGGTCTTTCTGGGTTGTTTTTTTTAGGAGTTTCCTCCACCTGGGAGCCGGGCTGAGCGTGGGCCTAAGCGGGCTGGCAGCGGGCTTCGCGATCGGCATAGTGGGGGACGCGGGAGTGAGAGGCACAGCCCAGCAGCCAAGGCTTTTCGTGGGCATGATCCTCATCTTGATTTTCGCAGAGGTCTTGGGTCTCTACGGGCTCATCGTCGCCCTCATTCTGTCCACGAAATAAACGCTCCGCCCCCCCAAACAAACATCTCCATTACAAGATCTGTCCTTTATGTTGCTGCTGGAGGAAAAAAAAAAGTGTAAATGGGGGGAAAAAATTGTAAAAACACAAAAAAAAACAAGAATTTCTGTGACGCAAAATGAATGGAGTGAAAGCGGTAAAAATGAATTAAAATGGCTCCATAATACGGTCTTATCTCAATGTGTACAGTCGTCCCAATTTGATAGTCAACTTGTAAATGCGCAATGTAGTGATTTGTTTGTCTTGTGTGTGTGTGTGGGTGGGTGTGCGTGTGTGCGTTTCAAAAACAATTGTATGATGATTCCTTTTTTTTCCCCCTCCACTTAATTAGGACCTCGGGGGGCCTCTGGTCTTAGAGAGCTGACCAAAAGGGGGCCGCACAGCTTTTTTTTCCTCCTCCCACATCGACCTGGGAGTTGACACAATTTCTGCATAAATCTTGAGGATCTATTTGTAAAGAGAAACATGTATGGACTTAAAGATTTTTTCCACTGATTTTATTTATAAGAAATTGTTCATTGAACTGTTGAAATGCAGCAGAAGTCTTTAATTTCCCAGGATATATTATACATATATACAGACATATAGATATCTATATAGATAGATTTAATGCACTGTGGGTTAATTGTGATATAAGTGGTTGGAATTCCTCTGGATGTAATTCTTGGTTTAATTGAGATTGCCTTTAGTATGTTGCTGGTGGAGTGGGAGTTTTGTGTGTAGCTGTATTCTAATCATAACGCAAACATTCTCAAACTTCAGTGTTTTTCCTGTAGTACTGCTGTTTGCATTAAAGGTGTGTGTGCCCAGTGTTGGGTCTCACAAGTGTAATTTCCAAATTTCATCTCCTGTCCATCATCTTCACCCCTCCCTCATATGTGGCTGTACATCATGTCTCTCCACATTCCAGCCATGAAAATTCCTGCATGGGTCTCAGTGTTCTCTTGATGTTGGATATGAAGCTGAGGAGCAGGCTAGTTTCAGAGGACATCACCCAGATCAGAAGCTTCTTTCACAAAAATCATTTATGACGCCTCAAGTGTCAAAGGAATCCAGTGAGATTAGTGTTCAAACATGACCCGTTTTTTTTTTTTTTACTGGACGGGTCCGACATGATCTGGAGTGTGTTTTCTGAAAGTGGGGCTGCTGCTGACGCGTCTACTGAAGCGCCGATCTACAATCCTGTATTACCACTGGTGTTGACGTAACCCTGATGTGTCGAAGTGGATGTTTTCACAATCGAATTAAAGAAGATTCCAACTTAGATTTGACTGATTTGACACAAAATGTAGTGTTTGTTTTTTTGTGATGAACTGTTTTCAGAGATGTCTCCGGCACTGCACGAGTAGAAAAAAAAATTCTTTCAAGATGGTGTTGGAAGAGAAATCCTGGCTGCGCCCCCTGTTTCACAGCAGTCATCTGCTCGTGCTTCACACGGTGGTGAGAACTGGTAAATTTCTCACACCTAGAGCTCGACGGCGCATTAGAAGAATGTGTGCTGCAGTGTTTTAAAAGAATACACAGACAAGCAGTAGAAACATTTCTATATTAAACTGTACAAGACAAGCAAGCTACAATCCAATCACATCACTTTGTGAGAGCCGATATTGAAGACCTTCAATCCGACAACCCACCACTCAGTTGGCTCCCAGGCTGTCAAGGAGAGTCTTACAAATACTACTGATTGTGCTGAAGGTGGCGCTGTCTGGGAATGACTGGATGAAGTTGTTGCCCTCTATGCTACTGCTGAGCTGAGGATCCAAGGGCACCGAGCCTGAAACCGACAAGATAGTGTTAACTTGGCCAGTCTGAACCCCCCCCCCCCCACACAAAAAATCTGAAAAAGATTCAGCCACAGCAGCTGTAGATGTCCCACCCTCAAAACAGATGGTGATTCACGATGTTGAAGGCCCCATCCCATTTAAAACCTTCTATTGATGATGCTGTTTGCAGGCCTTGCAGCAGAGGGTGGGGTGGGGGTCTAAATTAACTGCATCATCACTTAAGAGATTGATCCACTCACAAAGGGAAACCAATACAGCCCATTGATTAATATACATGACGCAGTCAGATATTTTCTAACACCAAGCTGAAATGCGCATCGACCATTTTTGGCGGATGCTGTGAAGAGGCCAGGTGGCTGATGGGTGGAGGGCGAGGGGCTTTCTCAGCATACAGTGACACCTTGTGGCTAAGAGAGAGTGATGCGCAAGAGTCGACGGAGCTCACCGAGGAAAACAGATCCAGTCAGTTCAGCCAGCTCCTCGCCTCCGCCCTTTGAGAAAATGTTGCTGCACTCCTGAAAAAATTCAAATTCAAAATGTGTGAATATGCTGCTGAATGCAGAAATGGTGAGTTTTATGTCATCCTAAAATACTTGAATATACATTTAATTTCCGTTTCTCTGTTAAACACAATATATGAGGACTCGAATTCTGCATACATGGCATTTTGCTATTCCCCTTTTTGACACTTGATGCCGTCCTGATTTCATTTAACAGGAACTGCGCCACCCCCACCCTGCACCCCCTGACTGCTTTCTGTTGCACTTTTTTGTATTTGACTCAAATTTGCAGCCTTCCCATTTGCTCCGCTTGCTGCTCTGGGTTCGCCCATCAGACCCTCCGCCTTTTAAAATGAAAAAAATGTTTTGTCCAGGATGACAGCGGCTAATCAGTGTCTCTGTCTCCAGGTCTGTGTTACTTATAAAAAACACTACTCAGTATTGACCAGTTATAATCAAACTCATTCTTTTGTTCGTGCAAACCAATTATGTTTTGTTTATTTTTTCCTCCACCCTGATGCTTAGAATTCAGAAGCTTGTCAACCAACCAAAATGCACTCCCAGATTTTGCTTGATAAAAGGTCAAATGTTTTAACGCTTTTGAAATGCTTTTGGAAGAGCATCACGTTTTCCGTGTGACAGTGAACTCACCGAGCAGTGAGGGCAAACAAAGCCGCTCATGTTTTCGATGATGCCCAGTATCCGTACACCAGTCTTCTTGCAGAAGGTGATCTCTCTCCTCACGTCTCCCGTGGAGACCGCCTGTCAAATACGACACAATAGCAGTAATGTGACGATGACAACACCATCAAAGGTGAAAAACCCCTCAAAACAAGGATTAATCTGATTGGAGAGTTTGTTTGTCCAAAGCGATTCTGAAAGTGTTGGTACCTGAGGTGTGGTGACCAGCACAGCTCCGTCCACCCTATGCTTCTTGAGGTTTTCCAGGACGGCCAAATGCTCGTCCGACGTCCCCGGGGGCGTGTCCACCAGCAGTATGTCCAGTTCTCCCCATGCCACATCTGACACAAACTGGCCAATCAAAGCTGCAGAATACAATGAACAGGCAGAGAAAGACCGGATGAGCGCAAGTATAAAACATGCGATGTATTAAATGTGATCCAAACATACAGCCGTATTTATACATTTAAATATGAATCCGACGTAGAAGGAAACGGGAAATATCCTAATACTTTTTACTGTATGACTCGTCACTACTATGTCTAACATATTACAACATATTCCGGTTAAGGTCCTTATACTCTTCAAAACTATTTTCCCAGCAAGATGCACAAATGCAAAGCCAAAATTCCTGTTTACATTAGTCGGAATATCCTGCCATGATTCCCAGGAAGCCATGGTGACAAGATGCTAGCTTTAGCTCTTTGTTGTGTTCTTCTCTTGTCACTTACAGGGCAAACTGTTATAACAACCCTTATTTTCATTGACATACTCCGGAGCTCTGCCACTCGTCAGTCTGATATTTATGGCCATCAGAAGCCCCCCCGAGCACGTGGATGAGATTTGGAAGCCAGGATGATGGGAAGTTTACAGATGTGGACAGTAAACAATTCTTTGGATACTTGGGCTGTAGCCTATTGTAACTAATCTTCCATCAAAGTGCTTTTTAAAAATGGATTTTCTTTTTAAATTCTATCGGTATAGCGCCAATTACTAATCGTCTCTAGGCACTTTAACAAGAGGACCACACTCAGCTATAGTTGGATCAGCGACCCAACGTAACCCCCAAGAGCAAGTACTCAGCAACAGGGGCTTAACAGAAGAAACCTGGATTAAATACTTCCAACCAATGTTTGTATATGACCCAATATTCCAGTTAATACAAACATATACTGGAGGGTCTTCTTAGTGATCTGAAAATTACATTAACTGGCACATGGAATGAAGGATTTAAGTGATTCAAATGTTCATAACGGGAGTATAATGTGCATGTAGTGACTATCAAATACAATGTGAAGCGCTGCTATAAACGTTGTGGAGGCACAGGCTGGTGGTCCTCTGACAGAGCACCTGTTTTCTTAGGTCCTCTCCACACCACGGCCTCATCCGGGTCGTCCAGCAGGAAGCCGATGGACATGAGGGCCAGGCTCTTCTCCGCATCAGTGTAGACCGGCACCCAGCCCGAGTCACACTGGTGCACGTCGGGCCGGCCCACGCTCAGCATGCGGGGAATACTGGGGCCACACAGGTCCACGTCCAGGATGCCCACCTGAGCGTTTGTGATGAAACAAACAACAACAGGTAAGAAAGAAATAACACCTGTCAGTATTACCCATCAGCTTGTGGGAGGGGTTCACATAGCTGACCTTTTTCCCAGCATGCCTGAAGGCCAGGGCCAGCTCCGAGGTGATGGTGCTCTTACCCACACCTCCTTTCCCGGACAGAACCAACACAACGTGCCGGACTTGGGTCAGGTTGCCATCTGAAGCGTGAAAAGAAGGGGAAATGAATGAGTAACATGTGATTATAGCAAATGTGCAGAGTCATGGTGATGACGTGACGTCACATTTCGTCATCACAGTTCACAAGGTCAACAAAAGTAGCCCAAAGTTCGCAGTGAATAACAGTAATTGCTATGAAACAGTGTTTGTAGCAGATGTAAACAACCCCCCAATGCTCCATTAAGAGACATGTGAACAACACTTTATATCAATTAGCTGTTAGCAGTTCGCTTAATCCAACAAACACCTGTGAAACACCCACCATTTTTCATTTTCCCCATTTTTCTCAGCTAATGATACGAGCAGATACTCTTAAACGTGCAGATACTCAGAATATCAGATGTTTAACTGCTAACCTACCGTTATTTGGTTCCATGCTTCAGGACACATACAAACACACTGCGCCCGGAAGTAACTTCCCTATCCACTGCGGGCTGCGGAGCCAATCACAAGCCGCGTGCTGCGTCTCGTGACCACCTTTCGCTCGGCTCCACCAATGCGTTGGCGGAATGAGATTTGGTGCGTTCAAGGACATTATGGGGAATTTCCAAGAATGTGGTGCGTTCACTGGCAGCACAGATGTTCATGTTTTACAGCTCAGTGGCTGCTATCGGTGAGTGAAACATTTTGAAGCACTTCTAATAGTGTTTGTCAGTCATTTTGGCACATTTTTCAAATCACTCTTAACATTCTCTTAGCTCAAAGTGTAAGTGTCGCAACAGTTCCACGCAAAATATGTTTGTTAAAGGTCATAAGTCACCCAAAACCATTTTAATATATTTTTTGGTGTCAGTTATTTGGCCAGTGCCTCCAAAATGAAAAGTGATCATAATTTAATGTTTGGATGCTTTTTCATTGGGATCGTCAAACCTGGAAGTATATTTGTGGGTATTCTCAGCCATCCAGGTCATCGTATATATCTCAGGTAGTTACAAGGTAGGCAACTGGACTCATCCATGTAAGTGAAGACGTCTCGCCTCTCCATCCAAGAGGCGAAACGTCTTCACTTACACGAGGAGTCCAGTTGCCTACCTTATACTGGAGACAAATCTGGAAATGTGTTTGTGTTTGGCTATACTTTTTTCTCACCACACTTTATTTTACTACAAAAATATATGTATGCAAAGATACAATATATTCAGTTTCCCACTGAATGCTGTTCTTATTAAATTCAGGAGGCAACAGTGTGCAGAATTTACTAGGAATTGACCTTTACCTGTTGACTTGTGTCAGTTCGACACATTGCAGTTGAGAAAAAGAATTTGCACATTTTTGTGTCTACAGTCAATGTGTTACAACTGTTACATGTACAATTAAAATGTTTGACCTTTCACGTTGTCACAAACATTCAACATATCAGGGATGTTTGCAGCAACTACATGTGTCTCCAAAAAATTTCGAGAACTGAATGGATAATTTTGCCTGTGACGGCTCAAACCCTGAAAGAATGTTTAGAAGTTGTGGTTTCACAATATCTGTGAGAAGCAACTCAACAGTTTTGCTCTGTCAAACATATCTAAATGGTTTTTGTGCCAATTTCATGACAACTGTACTGAATGGAGGAGAACTTCCACTCAACAGCTATTTTAGATGATTTCCCATGTGTGATATGATAAGAAATCGTTGAAATCTCATAAATAATGATCTCGAAGAAGTAATTATTTATCATTTGAAATATGTTAGTTGGAAAGCCTCAACTAAACAACTATCATCAGCATAAGAAAATACAAATATACCCACAAAATATACAAATGTGCCAAGTTCAGTTATAGGCAGGTAATCCCCACACATGAGTTATCATCCTCTGATACCACAGATGGTTACCCCACTTAGGTAAATGTAACTGAGCACATTAACATAAACTCCTCCCCCACACGGGACTTATCCAATAAGTACAAGAAGCAGGCGTGGAGAAGCAATGTTTATGTCTGGCTTGCTGAGAAGTGGGACAGAGTGCAAGGAGCACCTGTCACGCAGTCCGATATAGAGACACACCAGCGTTCCAATGAGCCACTGCAAAACGGTGTACAAGAGGGCGACCATAAGGTAAGAACCCGTCTACTTCTGACCACATATTAAAGCAGTGTGTTAAGACTCAACAGGAATAGAGACACTCAGAAGTCTATCAACCAGTCTAGCAGAACATTAGATAAAGACAAACTGTTTATTGCAAATCAAACATTAGGACAATGACATTTGCAGTATTTCATTATCTGACAGCTAAGTCCCCATCCTGCCATCACAGCTCTGTTGCAATGATATTTATTTCGGTTGGGACAGCGGCGGCATGGCAAATGTGGTCTGCCTTGTCAGACTCTTCCAGTTGCATTGACAGTATGTAGGGCAGGGCCCACTTAAAGTGAGACGAGCCTCAGACTAACTAATCTAAATTACTGGCAGGTATCTCGTGCACCAGCTTGCAAAGAATCCACCAGCTGCCGTGTTCAGTGCTGGCATGAATTTAGACATGCCATCCGTCACAGGAAGCGATAAGGCGAAGTAACTCAATTAATAATGTCCTTAGGCCTCAAAAGGTTTGGGTGCAGTATAGTGTATAGTATCTGTTATACTCCTGTTTAAAAAAACAACAACAACTTTTTTGGTCAATGACAGTGCATGTTGAACAGGGACTTATTGATAGAATTCAGATTATTGACTGTCACTGGTAAGTGACTGTGGAAACAGGTCAAGACAAAAGATAAAACTTGTTTTTACAAAGTTTGCTGTTTGATTTGTGAGAACAGAAGCCAAGGATGCCTCAGACTTGTGTTATATGGTGGTATCTGTGGATAAAAATACTCAAATAATGCTCTTTAAGTTTTTACATTCATTTCATCTTGTTATCACTGCTCACATGTGTCTTGGTGGTTGTTGTCATTCAGACAGAATTCTTTTGTTGCAGAATGACTCTATCTGACAGATGTGTGTGTAAGAGTGTATCATAAGGACACAGCTGTAAACCACAAATGGCTACCAGTCGCACATGTGATTTATGATCGGCACACTGTAGTTACTAGGTCAGGTGACCTGATGAGGCCAGCTAACTGGCAGGAGGTTGCGTTCCAAGGTCGACTCTGCCTGCTGCCAAATGTGGCATATGGGGCAGGTAGACACGGGCAAGTAAGCAGACAAGATCAGTCTGCTCACGAAGGGATATGTTTTCCTAACAAGAAATGTTCTAGCTCCGGACTGACCTGTTATGATCTAAATACAGTAGCAGAAAAGCGTTCATATTAGGTGACTGTTAGATTAAGTTAATGTTTTCTATTCCTGTAATTCGGGGCGAAAAAGGCTGAAGTGAGAGAGAATCAAAATAAAGACTGAGATTCATTCATTTTTTAACATTTTTAGTTATTTTTATTCAATATTCTAGTTTTACCATCAAAACAAGACACTGAATTTTAAATGTCCACTAGTCGAGTCACAAAGTCATGAAGATCATTTTGGCCCAAATAATTCACACAATGATTTTATTATCGTATCTAAGACAACAAGTTAGAATAAAAAAGATTAGAATTGATAAAGATAGATAGATTTGCACAAATAAATGCAGTAATAATAATAATGCTATTAATGACCTCCTTTTTGAGTTATAATCAAATCCAGCTGCATCTGTGATCTGCTCATTCCCAGGAGGCCCTCTTCTCTCTGAAATAGGATGTGTAGAATATGTAAGGTCCAAAAATCAAGGAATCAAAGACTAATTTAACCGTGTGTGAGACAAATACAGGCCTTCTTAGCACACACACACACCGACCGGTTTGCTCATGAGTTGTGGCCTCTGCCTTCACAGAACCGCCATGCTGAGAAGAGGCAGGAACGGCCAGGCTCGGCACTTGGCCTGGAGCGAGACGCAGCAAGAGCCAGATCCCGTCATGCTGGAGCAGATAGCGGAGCGGGAGGAGTGGGAAGGCCAGACTACAACCCAGGTGAGATAAGATTTTTTTTTTTTTTAAATTAAGCATTTCCTGACGTCACATCCAGTGAGGAAATCCAAGAGAGAAAGATCCTATTTCGGCGTGAGCGGCAGTAGTTTTCCACTGGGTCGCTCCCCCTCTGTCAGGGAGACATGGTCAGAGAGGCTCAGTATTTTTGGAAGGGGTTTAAATTTACTCCCAGTCACACTCTCCGTTCGCCAATCGGAACCAGGAGCAGCTTTTAGGGAAGGGGCTCCCTCCAACATGGGCCATGACGCTCTCATTTGGCTTCAAAAGTACAAAAGTGTGAGACTTCTTGGCTCGACAACCTGTTCTTTAAAAGCATTATCAGGAATATAATCCTCCCTGTGCTGGGTCTAATTCTCTCCCCTGTTTACGAGCCTCGCAGATCATGGCAACATTTAAGGACTCGCAAAATGCTGTTTGTGTCAACCAGATCAGAGACGTGGAGTCCGAGGTGGATTACCTGCCGACCTTGCAGACGGCCTCCGAGGTGGCGGCCCTGACCGGCACCGTGCCGGTGATCGGGGAGTCTTTCTGCCAGTGTGACCCTCATGAGGAGCTGAGCCCGGGGTTCAATGTCATCAGCTGCCTGTGTGGGGAAGAGGACAACGGTGAGGACGAGATGATGAGTGCAGAAATACACAGTAGGTAGACTGTTCTGCTGAAGTGTTGAGGCCGTGCAGAAAAAATCAGTGTAAAATCAATGTGCGCTTGTGAAGAAATTTTAATAGAAAGTAAAAAGTCAGCCAAATGTCTCTATATGTCAGCTGGATTTAATGGAAAAAGTCTCTGCTACAGGCAACGCAAATACCCCAAAAAAACTCATTAATAATAAAGAAGTGTCAAGAGAGTCCAAGTGGAGGAAAGCCAGATTATTCCAGCAGCTAACATCTGAAATAAGAATTACTGATCAAGCAATAATAAGCAACAACCCTAAATCCTGATAAAACTGGAAGAATGTTCCAGCAAAACACACTTACACTATTAGTGGGTTAGCTAACGTAGCAACTCATAATGTCATCATTGTCTCATAATGTAATAACATCATAATAATGGTATTACGAAATTATATTTTGGCAGCATTGCATATTCAAATAATTTATATCAGTGTTACAAAATTAAGACTTCCTGTATTGGGAATTGAAGTATACGGCATCATCTAAGTAGGCCAAATCTCCACCAAGTTTTGTAGAAATTGGTCCTTTAATGTGAGCCTGCTGACAGACAGGCAATTTTTGACAATATGAGCCATTGTCACAATATGATCCGTTCTTACATTCTGAGAGGCACCAGTAAGGCTAAAAATGTGCACTCATGACTGTATTACATGATCAGCCAATTATTTCATTATGAACTTTTATAACCTTTATATAAAGGAATAATAGGCCTATAAATGAAATCAAACCATCAAGCAAAATGTTAGCCTGCAGAGACGCTCATGTTTGGGTTTGTCTGCAGGTTTCGACTGGGTGTGGGACGAGCAATGCAAGTCCTCTGGCGCGTTCCTCAGCTGTGACAACCGGAAGGTGAGCTTCCATACGGACTACAGCTGCGGCACGGCTGCCATCCGTGGCACCAAGGAGCTCGCCGAGGGACAGCACTTCTGGGAGGTCAAGATGACCTCACCGGTCTACGGAACTGACATGGTGGGTCGCTGGTGTTGGATTCACATTCAATATGATGCAGGGAATACGAATGAGTTGCACTGATTCCTTTTGTTGTCTTGCAGATGGTGGGAATTGGAACTCCAGAGGTGAACCTGGAGAAATTCAAGTACAGCTTTGGCAGTCTGCTGGGCAATGACGAAGACAGCTGGGGACTCTCCTACACAGGTTAGGAGACACCATTGGGATCACAGAAGCTGTTTTTTTAATTTTATGAAGGATGATTATGTTATGAGAAGAAACCTAATGTTTGTGCTACTTTTGAAGGTTTTCTTCAGCACAAAGGCGACAAGATGAAGTTCTCCTCTCGTTTTGGCCAAGGCTCCATTATAGGGATGCACCTGGACACCTGGCACGGCACCCTGACGTTCTACAAGAACCGCCATTGCATAGGTGCGTGTTTTCCTGCATAGTGTTTAAAGCAGGAATATGCAAATTTCCTATGCAACTGACATCTGAGTGCAAAAGCTGCAACAATAGTCTGTGTAAAGGTGAACGGATGTTATGGGTAATGATGAATTTCCGATTTACCGAAAACACCTGTAAAGGAATACTTGGAGATGATTGTAGCAAAACCTGGATTCCCAGGAAACTTAAGTTGCCACTACCGTCACACATGGTCCAAAATTTGCAAGCCAAGTTGTTTGCAAAGAGACAAATGTTGGTGTATGCTGTCGAACCATTTGATTATTTATGGTAGAAATGGCTGCTTTAACCTTGTGTTGTCTTTGAACAGGGGTCGCTGCCCGGAGGCTGCAGAACAAGAAGTTCTACCCCATGGTGTGCTCCACCGCTGCCAAGAGCAGCATGAAGGTGATCCGAGCTTGCTACACGCCCACCTCCCTGCAGTACCTCTGCTGCGCCCAGCTCCGCCAAATGTTGCCCGCCTGTCCGGACGTCCTGGGCACCCTGGAGCTTCCTCCGGGGCTGCGCAGCCTCCTCCACTCGCAGCTGGGCTGGGTCTTCACCCTCAGCAGCGGCCCAGAGCCGTCGGAGCAGCCCGACGACCCGCCCGAGGACCCCCAGGAGGAGATGAGCCTGCCTCCCAGCCCCGTGCCCAGCCCGGCGTCCACCCTCAGTGCCTGCGTCTCCCCGAGCCCGCTCC
The DNA here is from genome assembly GCA_903171835.1 of Mullus surmuletus. Lineage (NCBI taxonomy): Eukaryota > Metazoa > Chordata > Actinopteri > Syngnathiformes > Mullidae > Mullus > Mullus surmuletus. Next base: position 116,492 of record CAESWR010000600.1, on the reverse strand, counting down.
CTGACGCCGACCCGTACCCCTGCCCCTGTCAGATGTTAGCCCAGACCCAGCCCTGCAGCTGCCACCGCCCCCCGACCCCACCCAGCAGCGAGTACGACAGCTGCAGCTCCGAGCCGGAGGATTACCAGTGCAAGAGATGCCGATGGACATGACCGCAGCGCCGCGTCCCATCGCCGATTCTTTTCTACCATTGCCATCCATGCTTCCCGCTGGAGACGGAGGAGAAAAGAGCATCTTATAGCCAACATGTCCTTTGGAGTGGATCGTTGCTCACCTCTTTTATATCTTAGCATTTTGTCAAAGAATGAGGAGAGGGCAGTAAGTGTAGCCAATGAGACATTCAACTTAATGCAGTTGTGGTATTAGAGTGACGTCTGGGTTCTTCACTCATTTTAGCGGCACATGGCTCCGAGAAGAGCCGTGCCCATCAATCTCGGGTTTCGTTACTTATGTGATGCCGGCCTCTGTCAGGTTAGACGAGAGCAGAGCGGAAACCTTCCTTGTACGCTGTAATTCCCACGGACAGGCACCAGGGAAGTCATTTTTTTTGATACTATGGAAATTTTTGTAACTGTTTTGTAATCAGAATTTGACTTGCGATGGTGCTTACGAGAGGAGTGTTTTTCTATTTACAGTCATGGTTTTTGTTTATGCACTTTCTTACACAAGTAATTATATAAAATAAAAGTAAAAATGAAAACACCTGCTGCAGCTCTTTTTATGCACTGTTTATTTAATTTTTTTACGAATATATTGTGCGGTTTGCAAAGTGTTAAAAGTGAGAAAATCAATCATGCAGGAACACATCATTTTTCCTGTTGATACGCGTTGCTTGAATCTGAAGCTGAGGTAAAAATGAGGTATTTTTCTTTATGAGTAAACATCAACATTTTTGTGCAGCAAGTGGTTTTGAGGTATTCACGTTTTGGCAAAAAGCAGAGCAAAGAGCACAAACAAATGACTCGATGACATCACGGGCCAGAGAGCAGAGAGATTAAAGGGTCTTCTGACAGCTGGCTTCTCTGCTGCTGCTCTTATCATGGCCTCTCTCGAAGGTGCTCGGCGTCCTTGTGTCGGTGTGGAAACGCCTCCTTCGTGAGAACATGCAGCTTTGTCAGAGGGGGTAAAACACTCGACCGCCACGTGTCCTCCAAAGCCTCTTTACATAATCTGAGGAGATATGTAAATATCATTGTTTTTCACCCTCCATCTCTCCTTTTCGTGGTGGTTTTCGGTAAGTGGCGACAGAGAGACGTGTTGTTTGTGTTTGTTTTGTTCTACCTCTGTCCCCGTGGATTGGGGTCCCTCAGCACACATAAATGACTCTGTGGTTCGGGTCCTTTTTGGAAGACGTTTCTCTGGTGCTGCTCTCGGAGTGTTCGACACAGCGACGCCACACCTGCTAAACACAGTAATGTAGGAGAGTCGTCTCAGTCACAACAGCACTTCTTGAATGTCTTCGTCTCGTCTCAAATTCAAAGGCATTTGTACTTTGATCCAGAGCGGCGTAGCCCCCCACTGCCAGGCTTTTAGACTGTGCCTTGCTCTGGACACCAACCAATCGCTTCCAATCATTGGTAGATTGATTATTTTCACCAAGTTTCAGCCTCTGCCTTCTTATTAAATGTGTTCATCTGATTTCAGTCAACTTAGAAGCCACATTCACCTGACAGATCCACATCTGATTTTGGGGAAGAAACAACAAAGCCTCAAATGCCTGAAATGAGTTGAAATAACACCAAGCAACATGGACTCAGGGTTCTCAAGGCAAGACAAAGACCTATTTTCTGGAAGATAAACACGAAATAAAAATTGCTGTCGAATCTATTTAAAAAACAGACTCTGTTCTGTTTTGTGATCATCTTTTCTCTGAGGTATACAGTTATGGTCTTGTCTCAAGCTTGGTGTCTTGTGGTCTTGGTAGAGTAATAAATTAAACAGTATCCCCACAGAGTAGGGCTGTCATGATATCAGATTTTCACTTCACGATTATCGTGGGCAAAAAATGTCACGATAACGATATTATCATGATATAGACAAAAACGTAACTTTCTGTTATGGCAGGTTAATTACAATCAGAATACCTGTCTAAGGTTGTATAAAGACAATATGAAAACAGTACCTGTGTAAAAGTGTAATTACACTCAATGGCAAGTTAAAAGGTAACCAGATGAACTGATAAACAGGATCCACACACACTGCTTTCAAGTGGCATCATTTACATGATATTATCATATGCGTATTTCTAACACGACATTGAAATTTCCTTTTTAAATACCACAATTATCATCAATATATATACTGTGACAGACCTACCATAGTGTTTCTGGATATAATAATGTAATATATTAATACAAAACCTTCTTGCAGCTGGTCTCTGTGTTGTTTGGTTCTGGTGACATCTGTGCGCGTATCGGACAGACCCTCTGGCACAAAGTAATGTTCCGAAACCCGTAAAGAATTCCTGCTTTTGCAGACGCGCCGGCTGTTGAGCCTGTCAGCGGTGGAGCTGGGCAGCAGGCGCTTTGCCGGAGCGGAGTCTGGGATCATCTTGATAAACATGAATGAGGGAGACCTGCCATGGAGGGGACAGAGGAACCTGCTCAGTCTGAGATGACTCTGACGTGTGGCGGGTTCCTATCCATCACCAAAGATGCTTCTTACCTTTGAGATGCAGCAAGTGAAGGCAGTCGTCCTGAAAGAGTTGCAGAGGTTTAACAACAGTTTAAAGCAGGTTTGAATTGCAAGAGAGAAACTTTGGACTCTTTTGACTTCTACTGAACATATGTGAGGACCAAACCTCTGACGACTTTATAGGAGACAACGGACTGTGTCCTATAAAGGTGCAGCCGTTCGGAGGGATGGAAGAAACTCTGGGAAGGTGGGTGGAGAGCACTTAGGTGCAGCAGCTGAGATGAGCATCTCCGCTGTCTCGTGTCCATCCCTGGGTGAGGCAAGTCCAACACACTGCTCACTGCAATGTCACGCATCTACCCAACGTCGCCATTGCTGACTTCCTGCAATTTCTTTGCTTAGAATCCTTTGGGAGCATCAACCAAAACTCCTCTGTATGCGTGAATCAAAGAGCGAACATGATTGGCTAAAAGTCTGCAGATCGTTTCGGAGGACTTGTGCTACCTGATGCAGGTGTGCCGGTGCTGATGTGTGGACATCCTGGTTCTCGGCAGTGCAGCTGAGCAGCCCTCGTGCCCTCTCCGTAATTATCCTAAAACACACAATACAGGGATGCATAATAGATGTTTTGCTGATATCTAAAAACTCATTTAGTTTACCAACTAAAGTTTGCCTTCTTAACGTAAAGTATTGGTGCTTAGCAAAGAATTTGCCTCCTAGTGGTGAGTTGGCAGATGAATTAAACAGCACTCACCGTTCACAAGTATATGATACAACCTACAGTGACCCTGAGAGTCAAACTACTTTAAACATCTTTTTGTACACAACTGTATCGAGTGCTGGGTATCGACCGAAACAACACAGTACCAAGTAGTATTGAAGCTGCGCCTGTCAAACGATACCTGCAATTGGTTGTTTTTGTATCCAGATCTAGAAAAAAAGACTGTTTCTATGGTTTTACTCGCGGCCAATCACCGTGAGTGCAATTTGAGCACTTTCAAAATGTATTTGTGTAAAAATATTTTGAATGGGGAGGAGTGGTGACCTTTGCACACATGATTGCTTTCTATTCGCATGATTATTATTGAATGAAGCAACAAAAAGTATCAATCTGGTGTCGGTACTGGTATCGAACATTTATAAAGGATACCCAGCCCTCACTGTATTAGGTGTTTTTGTTAAATAACGAAGTTCCTAATTGTGGACTTTTGGAAGGTTAGCAAAACTAAAGGGAGCCGTGTCTCAGGGAGTCAAAGAAAACAACTTCCAATCATATTTGTCGAAAATGCACCCGAATGCGACTATCCAAATAATGTTACATCGCCACCTTTTCAGCAATAATGGTGTTTTAATGACTTGTCACGTCACCCATCATCGTACTGTTGTCCATCTGGATGATACTCTTTCCTCATTTATTGTTTCAATGATGATTTAAAGGGACTTTATGGGATATTTTACTACTTGGTGTCGCTGTGAGTACCAGCATTTCAGACCAAAACAAGGGGGCAGACCTTTCCAGTTTAATTATAGCTTTAGCACTAGCAGCTGGTAGGGCTCTCCATTCCAAACAATGTCTACTCTCGGCTTCCAATGTTGTCTCACTTTGTTAGAGTTTCATTTGGTGATGGAACGTGTTTTCTTGGTTAAAACCACCAAACACCAAACTACACAGCGCTAGCATCCGCCCAGCTCTCCGCCAGCCTCCAAACCAAAGAACAAGAGAGTACGGATATCAATAAACACAGGGGGAGTTTGAAGACAGTCAGTGCTCAGGATGCCATGACTCTTCTACAGTATATAATAGTTGCTTGATGCTAAATTAAGGGATGAAATATCACATAGAGCACCTTTAATGCATTATTATATTGAAAACCAATAGACAACATATATGTGAGTGACCAAACAGCGAGGAATGGTCATCTTTACCTTGATGGGCTCACAGCCCTGCCACAGGGTCACCT
>CAESWR010000600.1:43389-56828 GCA_903171835.1 Mullus surmuletus | reverse complement strand
GTGAAAAAGTCACGGCTTCTTTGCAAGCAACAAACCAAGATGAGTTTTAAAAAGTTAAAAATAGCACACAGGCTCAAGTCGTCGCCAGCTCCTCAGAAAGGAAAGTAGCGGTTGGCTGTTCTGAAAGTCGCTTTAAAACGTCATCGCCTAATTTGCATAACTGGCAATTTTCATGTAATAGCAATGAAAGCTGCAGTAATAATGTCAAGGGAGAGACAAAAGGTGAGTAAGAAAAACCACAGCTACAGGTAGATGTTGAGCTGATGTCACAGAGAGGCACAGGTGAGTAAGAGGCCGAGGCTTTGTGAGTCAAAGGCAGTGATTTATTAAGCGTTTCAATAAAGGTGCTTCATAAACTCAAGTTATTATTATTTTTTCTATGAAATAAACAGTGATTGTGAATGCTCACGGCCGCACCCACTGATCGTCGAGGACAGTCAGAGCGATACGTGCTCTCACAAGTCTCCAAACCGCCATAAAAAATCACCAGTTTAAAAAAAAGCTGCTATATTTAACGATAAAGCTGGCAACACTGTGCTGCAGAGACGAGCTGACAAACAGCGCCCCCCGCTGGCTGGATTTAAAATGATGCGAAGTGAAAGGAGAAAAGTCACCATTAAAGGAGTGATTTTGAGCGTGTGTGTTAGTGTGTGTGTGTGCAGCACTCACGTCGGCTCCTCCGTCACAATGATCTCCTCCTCCAGCTCGATGGCCTGCTTGTGCCACGGAGGTTTGGCCTCCACGGGCAGCGTGTCTGCAGAAGGAGAAAACTTTATCGACAAAGAACGAGGCGGACGGACGACAAGCGGCCTCGTGTACCCACCGATGGACTTGTAGCAGGGCACCGTCACCAGGCACTCCTCCTTGATGTGGGGTTTGGTGGAGGGGTTGCAGCCGCCGGCGTGGAGCCCCCGGTGGTCGATGCACAGCACCACCCTGTAGCGAAGCCCCTGCCCACAGGTCACCGTGCACTGGGGGGGGGGACGGACAGGCCGATCACTTAGCAATCGAGCTGTTAATTCTCACCTCCACTAACCCTTTTTTTTCTCTCCCTCCTGCTTGTTTTTTCGACGGGAAGAAGCCCGGAGCCTCGGACTCGGAGGGGAAGCAAACACGGAGACCTTTTCCAAAAATCCCTGCGGCTCCTCGGCTCCGCGCCTCACAGGGGTGAACTTTGTGCATCCGCCGCCAAAACAAGCATTTAAAGGCAAGTTGGCCGGGAAGAATGTTCTGGGTAAACAGCATCGCAGGCTGCTAACTCGCACCCTCGGAGCCTCGGCGGGGCCGCGAGAAGCCCAGAGAAGAGACAGAAAAAACCCGCCGCAGGAAGTGGGATCCGCGTTCACGGCCAAATCCTGTCAAACGCGAGCCAGTGGATGACGGAACGCGCCACCTCGGCAAAAAGGCAGCGAGATACTTTCAAGTGTGAGGCGATGACAGAACGGGAGGTCAGAGGTCAGCGGTGTGTTTCACAATGAGAGAAGCGAGCGTCTCCACGGCTTCATTAGGACTCGGGTTGCAAAGGGGGTGGAAAATTCCCGGTAAATTTCAGGAGGGTTTTCTGGACATTTCCGTGGGATTTTAGCTCGGGAATATTGGAAATGTTCAGGGTTTTGTTGCCGCGACGACCAGTCATGAGGAGACAGCAGCCTTTGCAGACGATGCAAGTAAAAGCATGGCCTGAAGAGAAGCTCAACTACATATTCAGACATTTTTGAACGGGACTTTTTTGGGGAGATGAGGTGACATCCTATCTATCCATCTATCCATCCAAATGCAGTAAATATATTCCCCCAAATTCCTATTAATTCCCTTTAATTTCTGAAAATTCCCATGGAATGGCGTTAAAACCTACGGGCGACCACTCCTGCGCCAGCCAGGTGGGACAGTCGAAGGCGTTGCACGGCTGCAGGATGGCCGTCTTGGGCTGGTAGAGGCACTTCCACTCCTCGGTGGCCGTGATGGTCCCCTGCATGTCCTCCTCCACGCAGGACACCGAGCGGCTCTGGATGCCGCCGCCGCAGGAGGTGGAGCACGCCGTCCAGGGGCTGCTCTCCCACCTGAGCGGGAACAAAGAGCTCCGTCAGTCCAAACTGGCAGCACCGGCCGATTCCCCCCACGGGAGCGGAGAGGACGTACCTGGGCAGCGGGTGGTAGAGGTCGTAGGGCATGATCTGCTTGTAGCCGTCGCTGAAAAGACACAAGTCAAACACAAGTGAGTGGTCTGTTCGTTGAGGTCGGAGGTCAGCGTGCCAGCGTCCCACCTGGCCAAGCACGGCTCCATGTTGCACTCCTGCAGCTTGGGCTTCGGCTTCACGTTCTCCGGGTAATAATGGCAGTACTGGTCCACCACGACCCGGGTGCTTCGCAGGTCGAAGCACTCTGCCGAGGTCAGCTGGTAACCTAGGATACCAAAGAGGGTGACGCCTTAAAGACACAAAACAAAAAAACAAAACAAACCTGTGACGATGCCGAGGCGCAAACGCTCACCGCCGCCGCAGGTGACGGAACACGGGAAGAAGTCGGTTTCCCTCCAGCGGTGGATGATGGGCTGGTAGTAGATGTACTGGACCACGCTGTCCAACCCGCTGGCGTACTCCACCTACACACACACAACGCTTCGTTTTTTCATGTTCTGCTTTATGCTCCTCCCCCTAGTGGCCATTTCAAACTTGAAAAGCAGCATTTAAAGACACATCAGCTCCCTTGTCTCCCTCTTAAGATAATTACCAGTCCATGTAATGCAGCCATTGTTACAATTCAAAACATCTCAGTGAGGAAACTGAAGATTTTTGACACACATTTGTGATTTTTTCTCTTGACAAATCTATTATTCCGCGCTTTCATCATCCTTCCCTTTGTTTCTTTGCCTTGGCTCGACGATCATGACATTTAAGCGCAGATTAGAGTCTTTTGAATCTCAGGGAGGCAATTCACTGCATAAAAAAAAAGGTTCCTTCCCAGTACGAGATGCGAGGCTGGAGAGAGAATCATACGCCGTTGTGTTTAGCGCAGCTTTGTCAGCCGACGGCGCCAACACACGACTGACGGATGCTGGAATCGCCGCAGAGGGATCTTTTAAAGTTTCATAAATATTTCAGCAAACAAGTATCTCCTCTGACCTCACGCCTCAACCCTCCATTGAAGAACCGCTCAAAGCCGCAGCCGCCGCCGCTCATTCACCTTTGCGTGTTTACAGTGGAAAGATCGTCTGGCAGCTTCTTAATGTAGCTTTAAACCCGTCCAAACTTTCCCGGCTCTGCGATATGAATTGGCCGCCTGCCTCAAAACAGATTAGAAAATTATGCATTTATGGCTTCTATGATTTCGTGTCCTGGATCCTTATTTATTATACAATCTGGACTTGGGTTTAAAAGCCGGGAAGTTTTTACTGCCATTTCCCAATCTGCTGCCTGTATAATTTTCAATGTCCGCTCACTGGTCGTAGTGTGAGAAAGGGAGAGTTTAAGGAATGAGAAAAAGATGTTCAAGCCATTGTGTCACGGCGCTGTAAAAAGAGAAGAAAAAAAGAATACAACGCCTTTACTGAATTTATGATCTGTTTCCAAGATTGTGTAATGCATAAAAGCATGAGCTGAATGTGGAATCATCGCGCGGAGCCTTTTTACAGTCTTATATCCTGCACGTTAATGCCAAAAGCGACCAAAATCAGCCGTAAGTGCGCGTTTCAGCCGCAAATTTCAACCCGAGCAGTGACTGGTCGGGGTGAAGACCGGCCTTCGTGCAGCACATCTCCTCCCACATGGATGGAGACCGCTGAAGAGCAGCTCCTGCCAGTGACCAAAATGTTAGGTTAAGAATAAAAGATGGAAAATTGTCCAAAAATTTGTCATTAAGATGTTTTGTTTCAGTCGATTCCTCAAACCGGGGATTTCATTGAATAATTCTTTCTGGTTCAGTCAGTCAGGGTCAGTTGAAATTTCAGAGTAAGCCCTCATGGTTTGGCCAAAATCCGAACACGCGGATTCTGCCGGTGAAAAAACCCAAAACTCCAACATATATTATCTCTGGACGCCGTATCTCCATCTCCGCGTCTGGTGCTGATGACGTCGCTTGGCGCCAGAGTCTGAAAAACTCCACAACATGCCAGCGATTTGCCACAAACCAGCTCATTCTTATGGTTTGAAACGAACAATAGAGCATTTCCTGCGCTCTCCAATTTCTTGTGTAGAAACCCCCTGGAAAAATATGCATATACGAGTGAATGTCCGCTCTTACTTTGACGGTGAAATCGGCTCCGAGCGGGCCGGTGACTCTCAGGACCTCCTTGTCGGGGAGCTTCTGGAAGTCCAAGGTGGTGTTCTCCAGGTGGTACTGGCCCGTTTTTTCCAAGGCCAGCTCACCTTTCAGCCCTTGGAGGGTCTTACTCTCCACAACTGAGGAGGACAAAGAACCTGATGAGATGATTGACTGATGATGGCGAATGGAGCACCTCCACCCCTCGACTCACAATCGTCATTTCCTCTCCATTTCCATGTTTCAAATGAAAGAAAATGGGCTCAAATCAACTTTTTGACCTACTGTCAATGGCTCGTATGTCAGAAAATTTAATTTTCTGGAAACACTGACCAGCATAAAGAAAATTGCTAATTACCCAGTGTTTTTTTTTAGTAAGGAACGACATAAGCGAAGGATTCAGATACTGTTCATCATGACATTTATTTCCAACACGATATGCTCCATTAAAATTATAACTGATTTTGTGTCATATAACATCAAACAGCATGTGAACTAAACACATTAACTCCTGCCAGTCTGCCCATTCAGAGAACCACCATGTGAATGTCAGCCAAATGTCAAATTTGAAGTTTGAAATGCAAATGCAATTATATAGCAAATTTGGCATTTTTTTATTTTACCCATATTTTTACACGCATTTGGCAAATTTAAACCCTGGTGAAAAACCTCAGTGGAGATTCAATCCCTCACAGATCACAAAGATCTGCAGTCAGTTGGCGTTACACAAAAAGCTCTGATTGTGCGATGCGTTCAGGGACTCGCCAGGTGCGCCGCTGCAAGCTTTTTCCACCGTTTGGCCTCATTTCAACCCGGGACTGACGCAGACATTTACACGAAAACAAGGGGAACGACGCAGGAACCAGCGGCAGCCACCGTCTGCCCGCAGCTGCTTTCAATTTAAGTGCCCACTGCCAAAAAGGAACAGGGGAAATATTTCATGAAAAAAAAAGGTCCCTTTGGCATAGCTCTTAAAAGTAACCATGCAACAGAACAGGTACACGGACGGAATATTTGTTATCAACTTTGATGTCGCTGGGAGACTTGACATCTTTCCGGAGCCAGAAAAGCTAAATAAAAACCTCCTGTTTTTTGGGGTTTTTTTCTGCTCTGTGGCTACTTTTAAACCCAGTTATGAGAAGGGACAAAAAATACTCCATGCGGGAATAAAAAAGGTTAATAATACATTGTTAGAACGTTTTAGCCAGTAAAACGTATCAAGTTACACGCTGTCGTGAGTAAAATAACAAAATAAGCCGTTAAAGCCGAACGTGACCTGCAGTGGAACGCATGCAGAGACCTGGTGTTTAATGATCTGGCAGTGAAGGAAACACGCTGCCAAAAGTGAAGATGATGGTTTAGGTGAAGAGCACCCTGGACCTACCAGGACTTACACAAGTGATCTGGGCCTTTCAGGACCAGACGTACATGGCGGCTCTTGTAGGGGATGACGACCACCGTGTCCTCGGCTTCACGGAGGGGGGGGAGAGGAAAGAAAAAGCAGGGATTTTATTAAAACTGACTGCCGTGAAATGTGGCCGATACGATCTAGACTACTTACTTTTCCCCGAAGCATGCTGGGATTTGTAGTGCCCTCGCACCAGTCTGCAGGAGGAGCCGTCTCCGTTGCAGACGCCGCAGTTGTCCTCCTTCGCGGTGCTCCCCAACTCGTGGTCGCAGCCGACGATCTGCAACGCACAGAAAATAGAACAGAATAGAGTTTAACAGGATAGAATAGAATAGAAGACACTGGCCTTTATTGTCATTATACAATTGTACGAGATTGGAGAAACTTCCCCTTTCCAGTGCAAACAGTTACAAAAGTATAAAATCTTCATCTGTAATTGCCCTTATAAACAATATAAACACATTTTCTTAATAAAAAATGCACCAAAATCATATTGGTATTGTATTTCTATTACTCGAGAAAATGGCCCCTACAATGCTGCGAGTCTACATTCAGTGCCTTTTGCCCTCTGAGGCCACTATGGCCGCCCTCCTCCCACCTGGCACACTCCGCTGATGCACATATCCAAGGACTCGGTGTAGCAGCGCGTGCCGTCCAGCACTTTGGGCGCCAGCTCCACCAGCAGCCCCGAGTCCTGGGCTTTGCACTTGAGGGCGCAGGGGTTGTCCGGGTCGTTGTAGACCGGCAGCCATTCGTGGAAGCGACCCTGGTAGCTCACGTCGGCGTGGGCCGAGCACTGCTGGGCGCGGAAGTCGCCGGCTTCGACCGGGCAGTCCTGAGATGAAGAAGATTCAATGTAGTTATAATCAGAGTTTGTGTTGTCAGTGGATTTTACAGTATTGGTATATTATGAGAGTAAATGTGGATAAATATGTGTATATATACAGATATATATAGTGTGTGTTGCTGTTTTTAATGTGGAGTCTTGGAAGATAAGCCAATGGCTAAAAGAGATCCAAATAAAAATCAAGTCTGGTGGGGGGGGGGAGGGTTGAAATGTCTCTTAAACAAAAGGATAGTTGGTGGGTAAATGACAGCTCTGGGGTTTAAAGCCTTGTAATAGTCTCACAGTTCAGCCACTCAGTTTTCAGTCACTGTTTGATTTCGAGGGGACTGAAAGCCTCACTGACATGCACGACATATAGAGGACTTTTACTCAACTTACCACATTACTGCATGTGCGATATTTGATATTCTGCCCTTCGCAGGTCCTGCAGAAGAGAGAAGCAGCATCTGGGTGAACACGCTTTGGGGATGAATGATAAAGCAAACCACAAGGCGCACCAGCCGGTCGGGCCCGAGGCGGCCGATACGCCAACCCACGGGGGGGGCTTTTCTTCGGCGTGTCAGCGAAGCCTAAAAGCAAATCGCAAAATGTGACCGCGCATAAATAAACACAAGGCTGCGGTCGGTCTTGAATCAGAGGCTGCAGATTTATCGGCGTGTCCTCAGACGGCTGCGGGGATTAAATGAAACCTGGAGAAACATTGGTGGGATTAAAAAGAGTAAAATCACCCATGTTGGTGCAGATGTTCCCGTTTTAACCACTTTAAACTGGCATCTGCTTGTGTTGAATGAAGAAAACCCAACATTTTCATCTATTTTCCCCAGCAAGAGACCATAATCACGATCCCGACGACTCCCATGCTGTGAGATGCACGTTGAAGTTGTAGTAAAACCCATTTGCTGAGGTAAACCTTTGCTTCATTGCTTTAACTAAAGAGAAATAACTGATCGGCCACTAAAACAAATCCTCGCTTTATCCCATTTTTCTGCACGTACGCTCGCATGGCGGCCCCGGCGAGGCCCTCCCAGCTGCGTCTGCTGAACACATTGGAGCAGTTTGGATCGTAGCTCTCCGCATGACAGTCTGCTGCGTCTCTGCCCAAATTATTGAGCTAACCACTTATTGAAAATTAGGATTCCTTTGCGCTTTGATGCCGAGCGATGATAAACCATTGATGGCGACTCTGATAGGCCAATTATCCAAGACCCCAGTGGAAACTAATCAAAGGATATTCTTTGGCGTTTGGAACTTTAGAGGAATTCCAGTGTCGTCGGCCCTCAGCTAATCTGGAATCAGGATTGGAGGCAACGTTGCCGAGTTTGGACTGAAAGAGCAACGAGAGCTTAAGGATTTTTACAATATTATTGCAGCGAGCGGAGGGAGTGGATGTGGAGTGTGTGGCATGGCAAGAACATTAGACCCGGTGACGGATCCAGACGGCTCGCGCTGCCAAGCCAAACAGCAGGTCATGGGGCCTGATCCCGAGCACGACTGTTTCAAAGAGCCAGAGTTGAGAGACAGGTAGCGAAGATCTGGATCAGTGTGGAAAGTCACACTGGAACCGGCAGTATATAATCTAGATTAAAAAAAAAAAAGGGCAGAGGAATAAAATGAATTTCCATTTTCATTTCCTCCTGACGTTTGAAGCTACAACGTGGAGGCTAAGCAGAAGTAGGACGCACATGGGAGAAGTTTGCCGAGAAGCTTTTCTGCCAGAAAACCACATGGTTCACATGTGTGAAAGTTATTTCAACTTAAACCATGATGTTTTCCGCATACAAACCACAAGTAGCATTACTATTATTATGAATACAACAAAAATATCATATATTTATAATAATCAAATTAAATAAGTCTGAAATTATAGGTCTCGAATGCATTGGAACCCAAGTGCATCGATACACCACGTCTCTGTCACTATTTATACTCTCTCACCTGACATCGCAAAGCCTTTCTGCCAGAAACCCTTTGAGGGAAACTTCTCCCATTACCAAGTAGGATTCATTATGGTGTCATCGCAATTTAGTGGAAAACGACTTGATTGAAATGTCAGCATTCCTGGAGGAAATAGCACAGAACTCACAGACTTGTGACTCTCGCCTGCCAAAAGCGCTCGACTGCAAAGAGCTGACGGCGCACTCGACTGTACGTACAGTAGAAGCAGAGCGGGGAGCGAGCCAACGGCGTCATCTTCAGAGCGCGAACAGACTCAAACTCACTCAAACCCTGGAGAATTAATTGCAATAACTTGTTTCTAATCCTGGATCCATACTGAAAGTTGCCTGGCTCATGACGTCCATATACATGTCATCAAGTCCTCCCGGCAAATTGGAAGTAATGCAAGCGGGGCTCCGTAATATTTGCCGTATTATTGATATACTTCAAATGGGGGTGGGGTGGGGGGGGGGGGTCCCCGATTGGGACCCTTTATTTATAGCTCACTTACTGGGAGCTTTAAGCCCCCGTTTGGGCTCCCATCCTTCGCCCTCTGCGTGCTGAAATTTTTAATTTCAAATTCTCAATCGTGCCGGAGTGTGGATCCACCATAAACCGCGGAGGGATTGTTGCTGGTTCTGGCAGCTCGCGGGCTCCGGGGAGGAGGGGGGGGGCTTTTGTAGCGCCACACAAGCCACACAGAGGGTGGTCCGTTATACTGTAAAGCAAGAGGCATCATCGCCGTGCCAAGGCCGAGTTAATTGGGTTATTCATTGCTTTGGAAAAAATGTACTTTTAACTAGCATGGCCTTTAAATACGGACAGCTGCGGCGTGCCTTTGGCGTGGCCGCTAAGATCCCGACGTCACCGAGGGTCCGGGGTGGGCTTTGTGGAGATGGCAGCAACCTCATTGTTGCAACACTGGAGAGTCATCAGTGAAGTCAACATCAAACACGGAGCGGCCCGGAAAAATTCCTCGATCTCCAGTGTTTGCCAGCCGGCCATCAGCCTCGTAAATAATCCGGCGGCGCTTCGTGTCGCCGTGACACCCAATCCATACGTCCACACTCGCTGCCGACCAGCTGCGCCGCCGCAATAACGGCGTGATCGTGATCAAGCGCAGTGTGTCGCACAGACGGGACTAATGAGGTCTGCGCGCCGCCGTGTGTTTAGTCTGTAGTTTGCGTGCGTCCCCTCGCGAGTCTGTCTTTAAGTCTTTTTTTGGAGTGGCACTGGGTCCCGAGTGTGTGTGCGTGTGTGTGTGTGTGTGTGTGTGTGTATGTGTTTCAAGGTCAGAGAGTTTGAGCCATATTGGTGTTGCAGGCCTGTTTTCAGCATCTCTCTCCAGTCTCTCTCTCTCTCTCTCTTCTACACACACACACACACACACACACACACACAAGGGGCCTTGTGCTGTGCCTTTTAATGACGCTGTTTGATCTGCCACCCCGGGACAGGCTACTGCTCGCTCATTCCCACGCAAACGGCAAACCTGAGGTGGGACGAAAGGGGGTCCTACCATTTGCTCAGCAACTCCATACATTACCGCCGCTGCCAAAGGACACACACGTCTGTAAACACACCCGCCTGTACTTACACACGCGCGCGGGCGCGTACGTGCACAGACACGCCGCCTACATCCCACATGGAGCGCAAACCCCAAACACCTCTTAACACGTCAATTGCTTTTACAGCCAGTAGCTTTCTGAGGTTTGCCTGACCAAAGGAATTCTGGGCAAGCACAGGGAAACGGCTGATATCATGAAATGAACTCCTCAAAAAAAAGCTTTGACCTCAATGTTTACGGTGGAGCGCGCGGAGGGGGGGCCGAGGTTTTGAGGGTCTCATGCTCCTTAGCCTGGTTCCCAAGTGGAGGTGCGGACAGATTCATAGCCACGGTAGCGCTGGAAACATCAATTTTGCGATGTCTCGGTTGTATTCCTGTGCGTGATCTGCCCTGTTTTGGACAGTTGCAGGAGTTTTACGATCCTGCTTGCTGTTGCTGTCACCACTCGTACTCCCCGTGAAGCCCTCAGC
Source organism: Mullus surmuletus (assembly GCA_903171835.1). Lineage (NCBI taxonomy): Eukaryota > Metazoa > Chordata > Actinopteri > Syngnathiformes > Mullidae > Mullus > Mullus surmuletus. The sequence continues at coordinate 46,344 of CAESWR010000600.1, read as the reverse complement.
ATTCAAACAGAGGTGACTTTGGCAACAAAGTCCTCTGGCTACCTTTGGTGAGTGAGCGATACATTCTGGGAACTGTAAAATACAGGAATGCAGTGAAGTCACCCTGCAGCTATTTCCCAGTCTATAAATGTGACAACATTTCTATGGAAAACATACCCTTTCACTCCCTCTGTCCCCTTTTTTTCTCCTCTTGTTCCTCAAATCCATCGGTAATTGGCCCCTCTGCCCGCTAAACTCGGACGTGGGCTTTAATCTGGAAGCCCGCGGGGTGAGCTTGGAGCTCAACCAAGCGGGTGACTTTGGCACCGGGATGAAAGGGCCGAGAGTCCAAAGTGCAAGTTCTCGTTCGTCCCGAGACTTAAGCCGAGATGATGAGCAGTGGGAAACGCCGGCTTATTGCTTGCAGAGCTGCAACGCTGTCGCGGTGCGGACTCATTAAAGGTGACACACACTTTGGCAAAGGACATTGATTGTTTTTCTCTGATTTGTGAAGAAACAAGTCCGGGCCATTACTGAAAATTGGATCCTCGTTGTCACTGATGAGTTCAAGACTTAAGCTCATATGGCCGTCTAGACATGTGCGAGGTGGACGGCCAAGCCATCTCAGCCGCCCCCCTCGGGGCTCTTTAACACTCACATAACAGTCATATGTATTCTGGACACGCCCCATTAAAGCCCATGGGAATGGAAGCATTGGTGAGATTTACTCGTACTATTAGGGACGCTGTCTGGGTTTATTTGGCAGCACGAGTGTGAGCAACAGAGAAGGACCCCCCCCCCCCCCTTTCTCCCTCCCACTCCTCTCTCTTTTGAATCTCAAAGCCACGATATGGCACTTTAATGGAAACCAGTCCAACCTCAGTGAGGATTTCTAAAAGGAGGAGATTACCCTGGATAGTGTTTGAACACATACTTACAAATTGGCCATGAGATGTTTTCATTTATCTGAAGGTCAATGAGGGACCTTGGAATTACAGACATTTAATCTACGGAATCATCAATGCATAATCTGTGATATGAGAAACGGCACCACGTGTTTAGAGATGTGAGTGCGTTTATTTCATCTTGGCCTTACTTTGAGCTGAGGCATCGTCTCAGGGAGTACGAGGCTCCTCCTCCACAGGTGCGGGAACATTCGCTCCAGGACCCCCAGGCGTCCCACAGCGTGTCCCGGTCCTCCTCCGAGCGTGCCGTCCGAGAGCTCTAAACATCCAGACAAGTTTGGTGAGGAGACACCCAGCAAGTTCACGTTCTTGTGTTTCATGTTGCTGTTTAAAGAAGCCATGTTACACTTTTGGAGGTTAAAGAGCTTAAAGAAACAGGAGCTAAAAAGGAGAAAAAAGAGAAATATATAGACAACAATGAGCCCAGTCTGGATTCTTTAACATCTTCTGTGTCTGAAGTAGCCCTGCGCGTCGTGCTGACTCTCCTGTAAACCTACTTGGACCTAAGAGAGGCAGGAAAACGCCTGAACTGAATTCCAGCAGCAGCCGAAAATGAAACAGGACAGGATGAGCGACACGGTGAGGGGAAGTATTCAAAAGCTCTTGACTTTTCCCCCCTTTGTCTATTTCAAACGCCTGAGTCATCGCGTCGATGACGAAGCGCTGGTCCTCGCCGAAGCTCCGGGCCTTATTGTTCCCTCTCGCTCTCTCTGTTAATTGCATCGTGCTGTATTTGGCAGCAGAGCTCGGAATATTAGCGCCGGATCCAAAATCAATATTATGAGAAGATGAATTTTGCGACTGCAAGGACAATGTGCATCTCAGATGTGGAGTGACAGCCAAAAAAGTGACGGTCCTCTCCGCCCCGCGTATCTCACTCGCTTTCCCCCCTTCCCTCTCCCGGCGCCTTTTGTATTTTTAGCGAAGATTTAACGGGGCTGACTCACCTCGCCCCGACAGAAGGTGTTTATTTGCGAGGCTGGCACTGTCATGTGATGTGGATCACCTACGTATGACTGCATGTGAGTTATGCTCCTTCTCCTGGCTTTGCTCTCCGGCCCAAAGCTTGAGAGCGTTCACCGAAGAGAAAGAAAGGATTGCTTTTGCTATCTAGAACAAGCCGAAACGCAGGGGTGCTTCTCAAAAACCTGCCAGCGAGACGTGAAAAAAGCAAAGGAAAGCTGGTTGAAAGCCTGCTGAATGGATGAAAACCTGGAAAATGAGCACGACTCTCCGACTCGGGGGGGATTGGAGCGAACACCGGGACAGATCTTCGCCCTCCTATGGCAGCAGGAATGTGGCTCAATAGAGCAGAAGTGCAAACACATTCAATAAAATAATGTGCCATTCAGCGGGGGGGGGGCGATGGGGGGGGGGGTTTGAAGGCCGTGAGAAGGAGCGGACGTGCCGGCGCTCTCAGCCCGGCCTCTGAGGTGCCGCTGACCCATCAAAGCGCATTAAAAGATCGCAGAAACGCAGCCATTGTGCGCTGCGGACGGCCTCCCGCCGCGGGATCCTCCGCAGCTTGTGCTTGTCCGCATCCGGCGGGGGTCTTTTGGACGTCCCCCCCCCCAATAAAAAATCCCCCAGATTAGGGAGGAAACGCAACAAGGCGGCTCATTCGGCGCGTGAACTTTACGTGCGACACCTGCTCTTTAAAAGATTCATACCCACTGAGCTGACAAACGGTTTACAGCCGAGCTCCACGGTGTGTTTGGGGGCATTTTGACCTGCCTTCCCCCCCAAGCCCCCCCCCCCCCCCCCCCCCGCCCAGAAACAGCATGGCATTGTGCTCCCTCCACAAAGATGAATGGATCTCTGCACATACAAGGTAATAATACCGCTCTGATTATTTTCTTTGGGTCACGGTAGCGAAAGCAGAGCGGAGGGAGGGAGGGGGGAAGGGGAGGGGGAGGGGGGAGGGGGGGGGGCGCCGGGTTCACCTTATTAAAAGTGCGTGGGGACTGATATAAATGGCTGTCAGTGCCGATGACGCCTGAGGAACAGCAGA
>CAESWR010000599.1:573316-590902 GCA_903171835.1 Mullus surmuletus | reverse complement strand
AGAAGAAAATGTTTTAAAATACACATTACATTGTAGAGCCATTTAACGACACGTGCCCCGACAACCCCCATGGGAAACATTCTCCATTGATATCTCACACACCTTATCTGGTCCAAGAAGGAACAGAGCCCCCATTCCCCTCTGAACTCTGCAGGGAACCTTTCAAGGTTCACACCTATACTCTGTGCCTCCACATTCCTCTAAGATAACTACATTTGCATCTCACGGTCTTGCTGATTCCTGCATGTTGATTGGTCACTGTCCACTTCCTGCCTAAACATTTGGTCCTGCCCTGATCTCTTTGATGTAGCTGTATAAGAAAGATGCCACCACGACCATTCTTGGTCCATCAACGTGGACGCAGTCCATGTTGGTGGATTCACCCGCCTGCCGGCATGCCGGACCGCCGGCTCGCTGAATAAACTCTCATCCTCACAGTAAACTTGGGTCCCATGGATTATGCTGAGAATTTCCACAACAGTGTCACGTGACTGCCTGCAGCCGGTTTCTCAAAGTAATAACAAGGCGGACATTCCTTTCATTATCAGTGGAAAATTCTTTTTGATGATACTTCTAGTGAGAAGTATTGTTACAACCCGGCTCAGAAGGGAAAAGGGAAGCAAAATACACCAGTTGGTATTGGTATTCGACAAAGCGATGTTTAATAAGGAAGATCCGGAATAAGTCTAAAGTACAGACAGGAGGCCCACGAAGGGGGAAAGGGGGCTGCTGGGTGCTGCACAAATTAAAAAAAATAGCAAAACACAATGCAAAACCCTCTGAGTGGACTCTGAGTGCAAGAAAATAGCAAAACACAAAAAAAAGAATGTAAACCAAAAATCCTCTCTGGCTGCCGCTGGCAGAAAAACACCAAAACACACGTTGAACAGCAGCCCTCACCTGGTATAGCTCAGCCTACGCGTGGCGACAGACGGCTCAGTTATTGGGACTACGCCTACCCCAGATCCCTCTAAAACAGAGGTCTTCAACAAGGTGTCTGTGACCCCTAGGCGGTCCGCTGAGGTACTGCAGGGAGGTCGTGAAAGTTTTGGTTGATTTGACTTTTTTTATACATATATTTCCCCCCGTCTTTCACTCCTCGATGCTCATATTCAGCGACACACAGGAGCTCTTTCAAGCTGGGCACGGGGTGTTCCAGTGGATTTTGCTACCCATCGAAAATTGCTACTTTGCGGTTATGCACATGCGCCATGCGTCCTACACCTGTTTAAGTTAAGGGTTGAATTAAAGGTTATACTTATGGTTATGCATCGATGGGAAAAATGCAGTGGTAGCAAAATCTGACAAGGGAGCAAAATCCAACAGAACGCCAGTTCATTCCGTTCATTCACAAGGAGGACCCGACCCTATCGCTGCTGTGCCAATCATCACAAAGCCCTATGTGACACGCAGGTCGGGTTCCCCGTGATTGGCTGAGAGCCGAATGTCATTATGCTAGCAGCTACTGTTCACTTTTGGGTCGAAAATATTGAAAAATTGATCGTTTTGTGACACGACCAAAAAAAACCACATGCACAAGAGATATAGCTCTACCCTCCACCTCAGAACTGCAGCGAAAATGAAACTGACGATGTCGGGCCAGCAGCAGACAATAACCTGAAGTTTGGGTTTAGCTTCATGGAGACAGATGGCATTGACGAGTCTATGAAGCCATCAAAGCTGCGGCATCACTTGGAGACGTACATTTATACATGGTACTACAGGACCAGTTAAATATAAAACACAATTTTATTCAATATATATAAGTAGGGGGACGCCACTCAATCTCTTCATCAGTTTGGGGGTTTTTGGCCTGGAAAGCGTCCCCTGCCCTTCACATTTTGCTTGTTTCCCCACTTGTCATTTTGTGATTAACTAGAGCTGTATGTTTTTTTCTTCTAATTTTCAAGACTCCCTCATCCAAGAAGTACAAGATCTCTTGGGAGGGAAAATGGTTCGCCGCTTCATGGCCCCCTGAGCTGAAGGCGCTCGATTCACAATCCCGGGTTCCCTCTTCTGCGCCACACGAATTGTACCCCGTCACAGTAGTGGCGTCACTCTGGGTGCACGAGTGGTCAAATAAGTCCATACTCATCCACTCCGATAACACTGCCGTAGTTTCTATCATCAATAGAGGCCGATCTAATTCCCCCACCATCATGCCCTTTCTCTGCAGACTGACAGTAATCTCTGCTCAGAATCAATTCATTTTGAAAGCAACCCATATTACTGGTTACAAGAACACCATAGCTGATGCTTTGTCTCATTTTCATTTTCAGAAATTCAGGCGTGTGGCCCCAGACTCCGAGCTTCATCCGGACGCTGTCCCTCCGTTTTCAGCACTGGTCTTCAATTAAGTTCTCGGCTTGCTCACCTCACTCAGGCACCCCAAGAAGCAATCCTGAACAGCGATTGCTCTTAACAGGATACTACATTTCAAAAGGCTGAGACATAGAACAGACAGAGGTTTTAGTATATCAATCTGCGGGGTAAGACTACGGACCGGCTTCAATTTAGAGTTAAAGAAATGTTCAAACATGATCCAGTTCAAGAAAAGGTATAAACACATGGTCTTCCAGAAGTACGAAGAAGAGATGTCATACCATATTGGCTGTTATGTGTGCTTTTGCTTTTTGCTTCTTGCTGTGGCGGTGCTGCCGACCTGGATGACTGGGTCCTCACTGTGGGACCGGCCATCTGGGATGGTAGTGCTGCTACAGTGGCAAAATGCCGCTCTCATAGTGGTGATGTGGTTGTGTATGAGTGTATGATGTGATGCACTGTATATTGTATGTTATGTACTTTACTGTAATACCTCAGCTCCAGAAACATTTCTAGCTCTCTGCTTTGAATGGCTAACTGTATGTATGTATATGTACAGTATGTTCCTGTTGTATGTTCCCTTGGTCGGGTTGCCAATGTACAGCAAAGTACGAATAGTGCCGGTACCCCTCCGGCCAATCAGAGGCGACTGAAGAACCTGACTATATGATAAATATGGTTAGCCTGACCAGGGGATAAATATGTGTACGTATGTGAATATGCTTATATACATTTTGTTGGTGTTTTTGTTCTATGTATAAGTTGCATTAATGGTATGCTTATCACAACAAGGGAACAGGTAGTTTTTCTTTTTATGCAAGATTTAATGGAAGGGGGTGGGATTAAATAAGTGTATACTTCTTCCCACTCATTTTCAAATGTGCTATGAGGAAATATCTTTTTTTGTGTTACCACTATGTGCTGACAAATGCTGCTTGCCCTCTTGTGCATATTTGAAATAAATGAAAATCAAATCAAGTTTTCAACAGCTCACTTGGGTCTATACACCAGAAAAGTTGAATGTGTGAGTGAGTGAGAATATATTCTGTTTAGTCCATTTCAAAGTGACTAGGTGGTGTCATTCATAATTTACAAGTACAATAATGTAGAAACGCAAATACTGTTTTGTAAAGTATCCGTGATGCATCAATAATATTAACTAAAATACCAAAACTGTTTTACCGTCAGTAAAACTGGTGTGTTGACCTGAAGTAATCATGATTTAAACTTACACAGCCCTTTGGAGAAATAGAATCCTAGAGTGAAGGAAAAAGTGTTATAATCCTCCTTATAATCCTCCTTTAGGGATAACATTTGAAATTAGTTTAGCTATACTAAGTCAAACTCCAATAGATATGATAATACTGCACATATAAACAGGTAAAGATCATATTCTTAGATTCAAATTCGAAAACAATGGAAACATGGTCGAAATACTTTGTTAATTCAATGCTATTGTCTTTTGAACATTCATGATAATCTTTCTTAATATCATGTTTACAATCTACCAATTCATTTAAAACTCACCCATGGTTCTCAGTCATATGGCTTGCCAATATGTTGACCAGCTGTCTCCGTGTGCCTTGTACTCTTTGAAAACATCCTCACCCCCAGGTTTACAGAGCAACCATCTATACCATCTATTTGTGAAAGAGAAAGTCTTTCAGGACAGAAGCGTCATTCAGTATAAAACCATTTGAACAATATACTACAAGATAAAGAATTAAAATCACTGATTCAAGAGGTTTTCTCACACAGAAACTGAGTCATCAATTTCAGCAAAAAGGAAATATGTATATATATGAAACCTTGTGATGGTGAATATAAATAACATCTGCTGCCCTTGCGTACCTCTTTTGCAGCCTCTGACTCAGAAACCTCTTTGGTAGGCCTGAGTGTGACTTCAGAGCTGGATGCATGTCTGCCTATGGGAGTCCCATGTTCTATTTGACTCAAAGGGTCATGGTCACTTGGAGAAAATGATGTGTTGGTGTCCGTTAGGGACGATGTTGAATGATCTAAAGGAAAGAAGTCTAAAAGAAATGCAACATAACAGCGGCATGCCTGAAATGTAGCATTTGGAGGTTGCCCAGTAACTAAAGAATAAATAAAAATCAAACCTGATCTAAAATGTTCAAAGTGTTTTTGCAATTATACAGATCTTTCTTTTAAACATAATTTTTGATCATCTACTATGTTAGAGTCAAGACAGAGACATTAGATCTACACCGATATTTATGAAGCAGGAAAACCATGAACATCAATTTCAACAGATTTTATAATGAAACTTACATTCCCCTGAAATGCTGTCTTGTGTTGTTGGACTTGGACCAGGAGCAATCTGTATGTCAGATAGATGTCTTCCTCCAGTGTCTGAGCTGGTATATGCAGTAAAGCACACAGATTATAAAGGATTTCACCAGAGTCTTTAAAACACAGTTATTGTCAAAAAATAAAAAAATATTTTCACACACACAGTTTTCTCCTATTTGGCCGATTCTAAATTATGATTTTTTCTAATACATAAAAAGTATATTACTCCTAACATTTACCGATGGTGATATGGTTTTTTGCATGGTTTATGGATAACAGAGAAATGTATCTAGCTGCATCAGGAATTCTTTCACATACTGTAAGCAATATATATCTGGACTGGCCTCTATCAGTTCAGAAAAAATGTCTTCCACAACTATTGTGTTGGTTTCATCCAAATGCAGTTCAGTGGCATCAGGAAGCCCAAACTTGTATTTGACTGTAGAAAGAACATCATGAAAACAGAGTTAAAAACCTCTGAAGCTAATGCTTTTCATTTGTGCAATAACCACAGCATCAGAACATTGCACTTTGATACACAAATTAGAAATTAATGTAGCCATCCTAAAAACGTACGTCCTTGTGTATTGTTGTGAGGGCAACTATAAAATGGCTACTCACCTTGAGCAAGGAAATCCAAAAAGGTGAACCCCGACATTAAATTGAATGAACTTGTTGGTGTTTCGATACTTCACCTTGAGCAACATTGCCACATCTTTTGAATGCACCTTGAAGAATAAGTAGAGAAGTGTGAAAGAAATTGATTTTTGAGACTGAGATGGACCCAATATGGTCACCGTAGAGTGGTACAACAAACAGAACAAGCAAAACAAAATGAGTCTCTAATGAATTGTAACGTATTTCAACGTCCAGAAGGAAGCAGGTGTTGAGATGTCCGCTTGTTACATTAACTGTGGGGTTTTCGATGACGAAAAAATGGCTGCAGCATAAAGTTGAGGTGCTGAGGTGAAAACCCAAACCAAGGAAACTCAGCTGTTGCATGAGAGAAAATAGCAGAGAAATATGGGAGGCCATTTAGGGTGAAAACATTGAAATGCGTGCACACACACACTGAAAATGTGCACATACACACGAAAAATGTGCACACGTTCAACGTGCACCCACGCACAATGACAGTGTGCACATTTGCGCTGAAAACATGCGCACACACACACTTTGACGATGTGCACATACGCACCGAAAACATGCAGATACACAGACTTTTTGACAGATGAGGACTCTTTGAGGAAGCTCTTGAACCATGACGACGGTTATCACTTCCTTAAGCCAATTAGGGGTGCACCAGCTTTTTGGCTTTTTTGCGTGCGACAGCTGGGTTTTCCTACATGGTTTTGTTCCTTTCTGCAGCTGATTTGAGGTGGAGGAATTTTCTAGAGGCTATCCTCAAGGTGGAAGGCAGTACAGGAACTATCGAGGACTTGACATGGGAAGAGAGGTGTGATATGTTGCGGTGTCATTCAGTCCTGGCGGCACATATGTTTGATTTCTGATGGCATGTAAAAAAACAAAACAATGTGAGTGGGAAAAGGCTTGCCAGAGAGTGAACGCGGTGGGTTCAGAGCAACAAACCCCCGCAGAGATAAAAAAAAAGTGGTGGGACGTCAAGCGGCCAGACAGGTGGGGGTCAGAGAGAGGAACAGCTCACACCACCGCCCCCCGTGCTGACTCCCAGAGCCTGGAGGGTAAGTGGGGGGTCCATTTCTTACTACAACATTCCCACATGCTTTGCCATAGATGTAAACGCAAGAATAACACACAATCAGGCATTTCAATAAACCCATATTTTTAATGATCAACAGAAATGGATGTGTCGGCCAGTGTGTGTGGCACCGGCAGCCCACCCGGACGCGGCGGGAGGGTCCTCACACAGGCAGTCCTTCAGTCACAAGAGGAGATTGTACATGGAGTCTCAGGCATCAATGAGCGGATCAACTGCATGATTAATGTTCTTGAACGTTTAGTTGAACAAAATAAATTCATTATATGGCTTCATGAATCTTGTAATCGTGTGCTTCTTCCCCATTCACATTGTGGGCATGAAATTCAGCTGCCCGGCCGGGGATCGACGTCCATCCCTCCGGCATCTGGGTGGGTGGTCTCGCGGGGGGACATGCTGCTCGGCCAGAGGGATGCCATGCAGGTTGGCCACATTGTGAAGGACGCCACATGCCATCACAATGCGGCCCACCTTCTCCGGGCGAAAGAGCAGCCCCCCCCACACACACACACACACACACTCTGGTCCACGCAGCGACACCGACCCTTCAACTCTCAACTCTCCACCACTGAGCGAGTGGGAGTGGAGGTGTTTGTAGCTCCGCTCTGGGTCAGTGGGGGGGTTGAGGAGGGGGGTCCTCAGCCAGGTCCTGAGGGCGGAGCCACTGTCACCTGCAGTAAAAGCACAGTGTTGCACACATTTGGTTGAAGTCACTGATGCAAGTGAATTTTTTGAAAGATACTAATTAAAAGCTTTTGTGACATGGGGGGGGGGGGGGGGGTATTATAATGACCATGAAACATTTCCTCACCCAGCAGCAGCCGTCCGTCACCACCTGCCTGCAGCCTCTCACACACAGTGCTGTTGTAAAGAATGTGCGAGTCGTGCGTTGAACCAGGCCACCTCGCAACAATGTTGAGCAGATCCATCTGCGTATCGCAGATGATGATGATGATGCAGATGCCGGTTGAAGGTGGACTGGCTCACCCCGGAACGCTCCGCCATCTCCCGCTGGAAGGATCCAGTGTTGATCCACTGGCACCGCTCGGCTTCTGGCGGTTCTGCGCTCAAGCGCCGGTCGCAGCTCCTCCACATCTGCAGCAGGACAGGCCGCGGGAGCCGGAACCGGCTCGGCAGCCACATCTGTATTGTGGAGCAAGTCCTCCCGCTCCATGGAATGTCGCTCCGATGTGATGGCGCGGTTTACCACGTCCTCCAAAAGCGCAAGTGCTGCTATTGTTGACAGTTGCACATTCTGGACAATAGTGAAGGCTCTTTAACAGCCACGTAGGTGATTGTGTTTGTGTTGATCGCTGATTTGTGCCCGATGTGTGCACGGTTGTCAAATAGTGACAGTCACCAACAGGCTGGACCGGCCACCGGGCAAACATTGTTCCGCAGGAGAAAAAACACTTATGGTACAGTTGTTTGTGTCGCATCCAACGCAGCGCTGTTTCCCGTACGTTCATCATCGCGCTTTCTGCTGTAACGTGATGTGACCCCCCCCGCGTTGCAAGCACCCCCCCCCACCCCCCCGCTCCGACGGACGTCACCAACCCCACGCCCGATGCGACGTTGCAACCTGCCCCCCGCCCCCCGCCCCCCAACGGACCAAAGTGCAGCTCACGCAACAATCTGGCTTCACGCAAACTTCCACGGCACCTCTGGAGCTGCTGTGACAGGCGCAAGGATCGACAAACTTTTCAGGGTTGATACATCCCATCGTGAGCTCCGATCCTTGCGAACGCACCTTTTTCTTGCGTAAACAGCGTTGATACATGAGGCCCCTGGTTTGTTTTAGAGGAAAGTAAGAAAAAAACAAAAATTATATACTTTTTCCAACCAAGTATTCTAAACAATCATTCAATCCCACGCCACCTGTCTAAATGACTACCATCCAGTGGCCCTCACACCGGTCATCACAACGGCTGGAACGGCTGGTCCTAGCACACATCACATCTCCTTCCATCCCCACCAGTTTGCCTGTAAAGCAAACAGATGGACTGAGGTTACTATATCCCTCATCCTCCAATCTGTGCTGAGCCACCTGGAACACAGAGACACCGATGCCAGGGTGCTCCTCGTGGACTTCAGCTCAGCCTTCAATACGATCATCCCCGACATCCTGGTCAGCAAACTCACTGTCCTAGGACTTCACCCTGTCACCTGTTGGTGGATCAAGGACACAAACAGACCACAGACGGTCAGACTCGGAACCCACCTGTCCTCCACCCGTACACTGAGCTCAGGCTCCCACAAGGCTGTGTGTTGAGCCCACTGCTCTTCAACCTGTACACCGCTGACTGCAAACCTCTCCATGCTACCAACACCATTGCAAAGTCTGCAGAGGACACCACGGTGGTGGGACTGATCACAGGTGGAGACGAGTCTGCCTACAGAGATGAAGTCCTGAATCTGTCTGTGTGGTGTCAGGCTCACAACCTGATTTTAAACACCACAAAGACAAAGGAAATCATCGTGGACTTCAGGAGGCCCAGATCTGAGCTGCCCCTCCTCTGCATAAATGGTGACTGGGTGGAGAGGGTCCACAGCTTCAAGCTCCTGGGCACCATCATCTCAGGCCCAGCAGCGCCTGCACTTCCTGAGAGTGCTCAGGAAGAGCAATGTTGGAGAGGAGCTGCTGAGAGCCTTCTACTCATCCACCATCCAGAGCGTCCTGCTGTACTGCAACACAGTGTGGCTCTTCACTGCACTGAGGCAGAGCGGCAGGGGCTCCGAAGGGTGCTGAGGACAGCAGAGAGGATCATGGGACGTCCCCTCCCCTCCCTGAGGGACATTCACACCTCCCGCTGTCTGAGCAGAGCTCAGGCGATCATCACAGACTGCACCCACCCTGCCTTTCACCTGTTTGACCTGCTGACGCTACAGGTCAATCACAACCAGGACCAACAGACTCAGGAACAGCTTCTTCCCTCATGCAGTCACCACACTGAACACACACATACTACCCCCCCCCCCCCCTCTCTGCTCTCCAAATCTATCACACACACACACTAACCCCCCCACAGCTAGACTGCTGCTACTTGCACTGCTGTACCGTGACGCTGCACTGTTGCACATATTTATACAAATACTGTAATTACTATTTAACTTCTCATATAGTCTATTTTATTCTATTTTTATTCTATTCTTTTCTTGGGAAAACACCACTCCTTGCTGCTATAATTTCATTGTATGCCTCGTACAATGACAATAAAAAGTTTGAGTCTGAGAAGATCATTAAGAAACACTGGCACATCGATCCACCCTCATTTTCACCAAATGATACACACCCTCTTCTAGTGGTCTTTAAACGTGGAACCATCTAAGACAGAGGTGGGCAAACTAAGGCCCGGGGGCCACATGTGGCCCGATTACCTATTTAATCCGGCCCGCAGAGCCTTCACAATAATTTATCCAAAAGCCAAAGTAAGAAGGTTGTCAGCTTGATTGGTCAGAAAAAGTGTCAGACCCCCCCTTCACCTAGCATGCTAACATGTCCTGATGTCCTGAAGGTGGGGCCAAACATCATTTGGAGCTTCATCATCCCTCTCTGGTTGGACCAATTTACAGGCTCTTCAAAATATCTTCTCTGTCAATAGTCCATCAAGCACCATTTTTTGTTCACCTCCAATCCTCCTTTGGGGCCGTTCATCAATATCTAAAACCCAATGTGGCCCTTCAGACAAAATAAGTGCCCACCCCTGATTTAAGAGATGATTTAGTAAAATCAGATTTGGCCCCCATTTTGGAGTCCAGCCAAAGATTACTTACACATATCACACACGATGTGGGTCTTATGATCAGTGCAATTATACTTACCACTGTGGTACTTATAGACATTCTGGAACATTTCTACATACACCATATGAACACTCTGGCACCTACACACTAAAAACTGCTGGGTTAATGAATCAACCTGCTGAGTTATGAAATGGTTTACCCATTAAGGGGTTATTACAATGGGGTTCGGGGTTATTTTGTACAACTCATGTGCTGGCTTAAAATCCATCAAACCCAACACACATTGTTTAACTCAGTACATGGGTCGTTTTGGCCCCTGTTGGGTTGTCAACGGGTCCATACGTCACTTCCGTGCGTCACTTCCCGCACGTCACTTCCCGCTGTGGTGACGGATGCGGTTCACGGTGAGAACATCTGGCTGATCAGAATGAAATATCTAATTCACATTGACTGTACTGCCTCATCTTAAGCAAATGTTGCCCACAGAATAATCTGCTTGCGTGAGAGTGTTCTGCGCGGGCGAACCGCGCCAGCGAGCTATTTGGTTAAGAACGTAGCTCGTTAGCGTAACACTCTGCGTGGGCAGAAAACACAGTGGTGCCCGTAGAAGGACCGCTGCGCAGCGACACGCAATCATTTGCGAGCGCGAGCGTGTTGTGCGCGTGCACAGTGTTTTATACTCGCGCAGTGTTTGAAACGACTTTTGTCCGAAATGTGGTTCGTGGTCTGATCCAGGCAACATAATGTTATATTAGCTAAATAATGATTTTCAAATCGGAATATCTTGGCTACTATTCGTCTGCTAGTCTGCTTTGCTTTTATGGTGATATCTGAACAGGTATATATGACCCCAATTCTGTTTCTTTTGTGTTTCTTTCAGATCGATGGACAGCTTTGTTAGTGCAAACAGAGATGGAGATATTTAAAGGTAAAATATGTCCCCCATTCACATGCATTGCTGTCACACAATGATGGAGTTGGCGACTGCAATTCCTTTGTGGTGGAAGAATAATGAATGTCTTTCAGAGGAGGGCATTGATGAGGAGAGCTTTTTTCTGTTCGACGAGGCCACCATCAACCAGCTCATCCCAAGAGCAGGCCCTAGTCTCAAGTTCCTAAAACATTTTAGAGGACTTGTAAGTAAAGAGTTCATTTACGAGGGATGGCATACACCTGCTTCAAATGCAAAAGGGTAATTTCAGGTGGTACCAAGAGTCTTTTCATGCATTTACGGTCAGTACACCATGTCAACTCAGCATCAACACATTTCCAGTGTAGTGAAAGTGGTTGTAGGACATGTTCTTACATTTGGTCTTATCGAAGACACTTGGAAAAGGAGCATGGACATAGAAATCATTTTGATGACCCCCTTGAAGGCAGTTTTCACATTCACCTCATTTGAAATATGGGGGGATGGACTTTACTCAATCTCCATTTTCTTTTTATATTCCTCGTAATCATTTGTTTGTGTGTTGTTTTTTACAAAAACATCCCTGGTGCTAATATTAAGATTTTCATTTCGTATATATTGTATTTAATAACATTAAAGAACTTCAAAGAATCCAGCATGGTTTATATTTATTGCATTATGCTTGGCATGATCAAATCTGGCATGTTTTTTGTTACAGGTTTGTAGTGTAGTTTAACCCATCATTTGGTTAGAATATATAACACAAATCAGTGAAACAACCCAGAATTGTAACTAATTTGACCCAGCATTTGGGTTGAGTATATGATAGATAATATTGGTTGAATTACTCACGTTTGCAGTTAATTTGACCCAAGAAATGGGTGGAGTATATAATAAATAATATTGGTTGAATTTACTCAGATGAGCAGTTAATTTGACCCAGGATTTGGGTCTAATATTTAAGTCATCTGTTGGGTTAAAATGGACCAACCCATCTTGCTGGGTAAGATTAACTAATGCTGGGCTGGTGCAATAGTTACCCAGCGGTTACCCCAAATTGGGTTATTTTTAATTCATCATTTTTTTGTGTGTAATGGTCTGAATGTTGATCATGATTTGAACTGTTTTCTATAACGTTTTATTCCAGATAAATAGTGTCAGTTTCAGAGACCAGATTCATTTTATTCTGCTGATGATGCCTTTTTATAGGTTGATGTGCAGCTGATCTGTTCTTTCCTCTTTGTAAATACTGTGTTTTATTTGGAATAATCTGCACTTTCTGTGTCCATGGATCCTGTGCAGGATGTTTTTGTATCACATATTCTTTTTTCTCTGAAATGGGTATTTTGATAGGATTGTTTTTCTATTGATTATGTGAGTTTTGCAACCAGCTGTTTTATTCGCTTCTCCGCTGTCAAACACGCAGGTGTTTATTGTCAAATGCAGAGCAGAGGCCTGTACTACGAAGATGGATTAATACATCCAGGATAACTCAACGACAACTCGCTCAACTTCAACATATCTCCGTGATCCCGATCAGCTGTACTACAAAGCCAGTTATCAACTCGATAACTGAATCCAGTTGTGGCCAATTCAGATCTATGCGTGCACACGTAAACGGGGCGACCTAACCTAAATTACAAAATTTACAAAGTGATGATGACAGTTACTGTCCAACATATTTTTTGTACAAAAGGCATGATATCTGTACATACAAACATAGTGCAAACTGTATGTACCAGTATTTAAATAATCAGTAGCCAAGGCATCAACATGACAGCAGAACTCTTTTTTAACCATAAAATTGTGTCACAAGTTCATTGAGAAACTGCTGTTCCTCATCACTCCCATCCTCTTCCTCGATCACCGTAGCCTGCTGTCTGGCCCTCACGAGCTGCTCTCTCCCTGCATGGCATGGCTGGCCCTCCTTGAAGCAATGAATGAGCTGGTCCTCACTCCCATCGGCTGCTACAGTCAGCCCACACACCTTGGAGGATACCAAAAATCAGCAATCGGCCGTTGCCACCTTACACACACACACGCACACACACACACAGCTGATAATAAGGCTTATCACACCTACCTTAAATGAATTGATCACAGTGTCCTGATCCAGGGCGTCCCAGGCTCTCAGGACCCAGTTGACCAGGAGACGGCGAGAAGGGGCTCTCAGGTTCCCTGACTTGCTGTAGGTCTTGTCTTTATCACCTGCCATCCAGTTGTGGTAGGAGTCACGGAGGTGCGCTTTGAAGGGGCCATTCCACACCACGTCAGGGGGCTGAATGTGCTTTGTGCAACCTCCAGGAATTACAGCCATGGTAAGACTGTACCCCTTCTTCAGCCCCGCCTTGGTGGCCACGCTCATATGGCAGCGGTAGGAGTCCCATGCGAGGGGCCTTGATCCCAAGTGAAATTTTCCCACCACCTTCTGCAGCCATTCAATTGTCAGGTCATCCTTAAACCCCACATTCTTGGAGGAAGTTATGATGACCCCCGGGGATGTTCTGCATAACCTTTTACATCACGGCCGGCCCCCTTAAATACAATGAAAGGCTTAAGCTTGGTTCCGTCTGCTTTGGCAGCCAGAGCCACCGTGACGCAGGCTTTCTCATGCCCGGTGGTCTTTAGCGAGACGCTGCTGGCTCCTCGCATGTTGACTGTACTGTTACCAACCATGACAAACCAGACGGCAGTTTCATCCATGGCGATGACATTTTTCGGCTGGATGTTCTTGCTCTCTATCTGGCGAATCAAGAAGACAACACAGTTGGGTAGCTTCTCAATGGGAGCGTCCTTCTGGGCTCCAGTTGTTCTCCTCCGGAGGGAGAAATTGTTACGGCGGAGGAATTGGCTAAGCCAGCCATGAATTGCTCTGAACACCTCCCCGTCTCTCTTGTCACCCGCCGCGGCATACAACTCATTGGCCTTCACGCTTATCATCTTACGGGAACCTCAGAGGTTCTGTCCACGAATGTGGTGTATCCACTGGGTCAAGTTGCTCTCAAGCTCTTGGCTGACTTTCTTCCTCCCTCCACCTGACAAACAAGCCCGTTTGCCATCTTTGCGTGCTAGCAAGTTTAGTTCAGCTCTCTCTTTTTTCCATTCACGGACTCGCTTCGGGTCCACGTTGTTGAAACTGTTACCTGTCCTTTTAATCTCTGTGCTTTTAAATAAAATGTTTATTCCTCATTTACATCACACAAATGCCGTTGACATCCTCAATGTACTTTAAAAGACTTGAATGCTGAGATTATTATCCAAGAGTGTGATGGTAATGATTTGGAATGTCAAACAGCTGAATCATCTGGTGTATCTGACAGCGACTTTCATGCAGCACCTGAGAATAATTCTGTCAAACAGGTACTACAGCAGCACAATTGTAACATTAATGAAAACATAAGTACTTTGGTAACAGACTCCTTACATAGCCTCAATCCCCTCAGCTCCATTTCTGATAGTGGGTGTCTGGGTTCAGATCAAAAAAGACCAAGACAAAGACATTGACCCTGTGGAGTATGTTTTAGATTTGTCATCAAAGAAAACTTTTGTTTATGTCCCAGTTTTAAGAACACTGCAAAGATTATTAATACTAAGTTATTCCAAATATTTTCACTGCATATTCGCATTTGGGCTTTTTCCTTGAAGCAGGATTTTTTTTTTAGAAATCTTTATTTCATACCAGTATTTCCTCTAGAATTGTAAAAAAAAAAAAAGCACACCCCCTTACGACTCCAACAACCAGTGACATCACAAATCCCAGGTTAGCAAGGTTTAAAAAAGCAAGGTTTTTTGGGGATATTTATCAAGTTAATTGTACTTACCCTACATGGCTATTCACACACCCAGGTTTGAAGAAACTGATGAATACCAGTGTTCAAGGTGTAAATAATACACTTCAGTTCACAGGATCAACTTTTTTTGACACTTGCAAAAAAAAGAATAGGTTATGATTTCTGTAGCACACCACTTTTTTTAGTAGCACAGTGAAACATAAGCTATTTTTGGTGATGATGCTGCGAAGGTGCTGAGGCGATTGTGGATGGGGCTCTTCACTTGTCCTTACCATGGTGAAGTCTGTGGTGCAGTTGCAATCTCCCCCAAAGATTAGCTGGTCATGATGGTTGTTCTTCAGTCTGGTTTCCAACAGAGTGAAGAAGTGTCCCTCTTCTGCTCCCTGGTTTGGTGCATAAATGTTGAAAAAACTAAACACTGATCCAACCACTGTGACCATAAGCAGAGGACCCTTCACTATTTCTATGGAAGTTAAAATGTTTTTTTTAGGTGGGCGTCCGCTTATATGCTTATGTGGTTAACTAAACCTTGAGAGAATGGCCCCGCAGAAGTGAATGGGGATCACAGACGCAGCAGGAAGGAGGGGTTCCATATGGGTGCTGTGAGCTTTTCTTGCGGCGAAAAACTGTGCTGTGTGTAATATCTACTATATATCTCGTGGTAGGACCCGACTTCATTCACACCGAAATATCACTTTAACACGTTACACCCAACTCTGCTCCTGTAGGAGCAACACATCAGCATCAGCATCAGCATCATCATAATCCTCATCATCATCATGATAATTCAGCCTGATTTATATGGCACCTTTTCATAACATCATGTAAAATGCAGCTCAAATAATTAAATATAAAAATGAAGAATTAAAGGTAATAATCTGAGAGAATAATGAGAATAATCTGAGAGAGAAGGAATAAGAAGAACAGAAAGAAGAGAACAATATTAAAGAGAAATTCAGAAAAGTTGAATCAGATAAAGCAAGACTATTCAAATGCTTGGATATGCATGTTGAACTGGTGTGTGTGTGTGGGTGTGTGTGTGTGTGTGTGTGTGTGTGTTGGTAGACGGAGACCATTGAGGGGACCACTGACACACACACAACAAGTAAAAACATCACTGCTCCCCAAAAGAACCTTCTGTTTGTAGCTGAATTTACCTTCGAGCTGTCCGATGGACGGGTCTTATTCAGCTCGAACTCACTGGCTAGAGATGGGAGACAGACAGAGCTGGTGAGCTGCGGCAACTGTTTGGTATACGGTGACTCTGAGCACATCTGTGTCTCCCCAGTCAGACGACCAGACCATTTAATAATCTGGTTTCGTGCGCTCCTTTCTTTGAGGCGCAGGTTTCCGGACCATGATGCAAGCGAAAAAGTTCAAACCGTTTCAATAAAAGCAAAGTGAAAGAGTGTCATCATGGACCCATCGACATGGAAACAGGACATCTTCCGTCCTCAGACAGAACAGCCACTGGTGTCCCTTCCTGCTCACAGCTCTGCAGTTCTCTTTAAAGTTCAAAGTGGAGCCAATAATTGTGCCAAGATATGTATATGACTGCACAGCCTGTCCCTTGATCCTATCAGGCCCGGGTGTTTTTGTATTCTTCCAGAAATCAATGGCCATGTCTTTGGTCTTTGTAAGATTGAGCTGCAGGTGGGAGTCTTCACACCACTTGATAAAGTTGGTAACGGCAGGGCCATGATTACTTTCACTTCCCTGCAGCAGGCTCAAAATCATATACACGTCTGCATACTTTCAAATGAGTTGTTTTTTAAAATTGCTCTGACACATATTAGTGTAAAGAACAAATAACAAGGGTGAGATCACGCACCTTTGTGGTGAGCCTGTGGAGGAGCACACTCTGTCAGATAAAAACCCATTAACTCTGACTCTCTGTGTCCTGTTCGGTAAGAAGTTTAAAATCCAGCCCACAAGATTTTTACTCAAATTAAAATGTTCTAAAAGCCTCTGCATTTAAATGTGTGGAGGAAGCAGAGGAAGATTCAATGAATAAAAGCTGGGCATGACACCCGCTTCCTTCAAGGTGTTTAAAAAGCAGATTAAGCAGAGTGAGTGTGGCATCCTCCACTCCTCTTTCGGGCCTACAGGCAAATTGTAATCAGTCCAATAAACGCTCTCTGCTTTTCAGAATTTCTGGCCGTACCAGTTTTTCAAAGACTTTCGTAATAATGGAGGTCAAGGCCACCGGTCTAAAATCATTCAGTGTAGTGGGGTGACTGCATTTAGGGACTGGGACCACCACAGCGTCCTTTCAAATCCCGGGGACCTGCTGCACTTCTAAAGATTCGTAAAAATCTTGTAGAAAACTGGACTCAATTCTTTTCCACAGGTTTTTAGTAACCGGCCACAGATCTGGTCCATGACTTTTGTTAACCTTTATGCAAAGGAAAGCTTTTTCAACATTCTCCTGTGATGCAGAGAAGTGCTGATTGTCACACAGTTCAAGCTTTAGCTCCTGTATTTCCCTGCTAAAATCAAACATATCAAAACGATTGTAAAAGCAATTAAGAGCATTAGCTAAATCAGAATTTGAGCTGAAGCCATTTAAAGGGACAGTGCTTTCTCTTGTTTTCTGGAGGCCGGTTTTCATACTGGACCAGGCTGAACCAAGGTTGTTAGAAGCGATTTATTCTCCAGCGTGGCTTTAAGTTCCCTGTTAGCTGTGTGTAGATGTGATCTGTCTCCTTGTTGAAACGCCAGTTTCTTTTTCACTATAAAAGACTTTACAGATTTGTTTATCCATAGCT